>JAEQBH010006828.1:0-332348 GCA_016808115.1 Tetrastigma voinierianum
GAAACTATTGTGACTAAAAACAGTTGCTGTATGGTCAAAGAACGTCACATACGTTTGCACTCGCGGCGTGAATTGCAAAGAAGAAAAGAAACGAACCCTGTCGCGACCAATCTTCATGCCGCCGGCTAAAGAAAAATAGATGACCGCCAGCTGAGTCAACCATGAAGGCGTAAAACAAGAAATGATGTCGCAACATGTAAGAGAGTCGCGGACTACGATCAAATTAGACGACAATGTAAATTAGCGTCATGACATGAAATTGTGGTCGCATACGTAATTCGGGCAGAAAAGGAAAGACGCAGAAGGGGCCGCATGATGAAATCAGGTCGCAACATAAACACTTTGAGACTGCAAAAGATGGTTTGAACGAGGATTAAAGTGGCTAGCAACAGAAACGGCGTTGCGACAAAGAAACTTTGTCGTGACACATAATTCAGCAAAGAAAGAAAAAGTCAGGTCGCGATATGAAATTGTGGTTGCGACACAAATACCTTGAAACAAAAAAATGTGGTCGCAACAAGAGTCATCACTACTAGCAACTAAACATGGTCACGACTAAGCAATTCCAAATAACACGACCGCAGCATGATGATTCTCAAAGAGTTATTAAGTAAAAGTAGACAACAAGATTTCCGGAGTCGACATTACAGACAAAACAAAGACGGCGTAGTCGCTGATTAAGGAATTCAGTGTCGAATACTAACGGAAGAAAATCGCAAAGAAACAAAGTTTAACAAAGCTTCACGAGGTCACCCAAACATTTAAAGCAGCCATTAAACTTGGAAAATCCACCTGGAGCCTTTAATCGCTTTCTCCTCCAATAGCTTTGAGGTAAATAGCACTTTGCGTAAGGAAGAGGCAGCCTCTTCTCCTAATCCGTGATCCTCGGGGAATGTAAGAAGACTCACTCAGAGTAATAGATTTTTCTTTTTCTTTTCTTTTCTTCGGATCTCAACTGGCACTGCTCAATGTTGAAGCTAAATTTAATTTTTCATTCTCTTTCCACCATCGTCAACTTAATAATCCGCACTAATTATGGATTTCGCTTATCGCTTTATTACAACCATCGGCCGTGTACTTCATCGTCTAACATTGTCTTTGCGGATGCGCTTACATACAACTTCCTCTAATTTGATTTATCGTTAGGTTAGTCTTTTTCTCTCATGATAAATTAAAGAAGTACTTAAATTGGGATTTATTTTGATCGATGTTGTTCTTAAATCGATTGTTTCTCAATAGTACCAGCACCTCCAAGGATTGTTTCGCTCTGATTTCCAGGAGGCCCTTGGAGTGACACAGAGATGGAGATTCCCGAGTCGAAATATCTGGGCCAGGGTATGTTAGACTACCATTGAAGAACAAACTACCGAGCTCGAGAGTTCACTTAGATAAATCATTTCACCCATAGTCAAGTCAAGCGGCGATGATATCAATTTAGTCAATCATAGATCTCACCTTAATATAATGGAAGGACCTCAATCCTGTGTTAGTTGAGATCTAATCAGGGAAAGAGAAAGATCCATCAAATTTAAAGGAAGTGTCATCAATCATTTTGTTGAGATTTTGCAATGACCTTGGTTCTGAAGCAAGAAACTTAGTCTTAAGAAATGTGGGTAAGTAAGTATTGAAAAGAAAAATACCAAGATCTTACAAAGAATGATTAGAATATTAAAAGAATCGATTAGATCCATGTCTTCGAGAGAAGCAGGGAACTCTAATTGGTGAATTAAGGGAGAAATCCAACCGCATTATCAAGGCTCTTGACAACCATTCAAATTCTGTGAGGAGTCTAAATGGGATACACAATGTAGAAATTGACTGTTTACAAAGATTTCTCGTTAGTGTTAATTTTTACGTAGAACCTGATTCGGCCGCTTTATTTTAGCTTTGGTATCATTTTATTTGTTCTATTTTAATTTCGCTTGTAGATACATTCTTCGTATACCTATCCCTTAAATTTCAGCCTATAAACTAATTATGGAGGTTCAAATAGAACAGGATCCAGACGGGTAGTTGAATTTAAAAAATTTCATTAACTGTGTAAATGATATCTAACTTTACCTTTTCCACTTTTACTACTTGTATATCTGCAATTTTATGTCATGATCAAAAACCATTTATAATTCCGTGTTATAAAATCGCTTATTCATTTCTTGAAACTCCATCTAATTTGACATAGAGCCAAGTAGGAAATGGTAAGGTTCTGTAGTATAATTGTTAAATTTGGTGGGTTTAGTCTATATTTAATAAAAAAAGGCACTACGATAAGTCATATGTTTCACTAAGTGTTACTTAGCACGGGGTTTAATCCGTGTAGGCATGAGAGAGGGAGACGCCCGCGATCTTCGTATTCCGTCTCTGGCCAAAGACACTTCAGGAGTCCATAACCAGAGGCTTCTCATTCTAATTATAAATGTACCACGCTGTATATGTATATAAAATGGGACTCGTAGATTGTATGTATTGACACTCGAAACAATTACTACGATGGTAGTTTTATTTTTGTATCTTCGATATGATATTTTGATTCAGCTTATAAGACTCAATCACCCAATGTCCGAAAAATCAAGTGCAAAGAGTCTAGTATAGGCTCGCGCCCCTTCGCTTCGCTTAGGCTGGGTCGGGGCGATTAAGAAAAACCCTAATCCATCCATTATTTTTCTCATGGTTAGCTTAGATGATATTATGGATGTTATCAAGTGATTCACGATTTGTTTTGATTTTATGATTTGAGAAAAATCGCAAAAGAACAAAAATCGGAATCTAAGCATATCTGCCCATTGCACGCAGAACCCACGCTGGCAGACTCCTATGCAGAGTGGAATGCCTCACCACGGCGCAGAAAATGAGACCCAAATGGCACCCCCTGTGTATGCCATGATAGCAAAGCTCACGACGAGCTAATGCTCATAAAGGGCAAATTTTGATTTTGTTCCAAAAGTCTAGCTTTTACATCATAGTATAGAAACCCTAATAAATGACTAATAAAGGGGGTTCAAAATAAGAATGAAACTAAATGAAAACGTATCAGATCAAATAAATTTCGCAAAAGCGAAAGGCGTGATTTCTAAAGTGTCTTAACTCCAAAACCGTTAACTAAGATAAATTTGTCATTAACTAAAAATGTATAATAATTGTTTATACCACTAAGAGTGGCGAACAGTTATTGACTAGGGACGGTGAGGGATCACCTAACCTAGGATCCGACTGTATGGAAGGAAACGAGTCGAGCGGGGGCTTCGGGCCTGGTTTCATCGAACTCTATCCTTACTAAGTGTTTGGCATTTACCAACAAATCAATGATTGTATATGGAAAATGCATATCTTTGAAATGTTATTAAATATGGATTTGAAAATGTGATATTAGTACTGACAATTAATCAGATGAGGTGATTAATTAAATGAGAACGACCAATAAATTTCCTCTACATTCGAATTGAATCGACATTAAACAATAACATGGCTGATTTAATTCAATTCAAGTCTGGCTATGAAGGCAAACCAAAATCAGGTAATGTCCCATTATGGCGGGTGATGAGTCTTAAACTCATCTATTTTAATCCATTTTTTTAGCTTGTTTTAGTAGTTTCATTAGTTTAATGCCAATTATGGAATATTAACTGAAACTTCAGGTTCTGTGTTTGTGACCAAAAATGAGAAAATTCCAAAGAAGAAAGAAGAGAAAAACAGCAATTGCAGCAGTATATGTCGCGATTGAAATTTTTGTGTTGCGACAAACTTCCAAGCACTACCTGTTAGGGAAAACTGGTGTCGCAAATAACATTTCCTATGTCGCAAATAATTCATAATTGATTGTTTATAATCGAAGCAGTCACGATAAGATACAAGAAATGCGATAGAATGGAAACATATGCAAGTCACTGGGAACAAGATAAGTTTAGGGTTTCATGTGGATACACATCAACTGGCGACATCCGGTCGAGATAGGACTCCTCAATGTCGCCACACTCACTTTAGAAAACATGGAAAAGTTTGTCGAGACGTAAAAGATGTCAAGAAGAAGTTTAGGGTGCGATAAGAAAATTAGGGTAGCGATAAAGGGTAAGCTACGGATCTCACCTAGTTGCAACAAGGAGAGCTTCACGTCGCGACATACTTCAGCGGCTGTAAGGTGTTTTTGCTGTTAGCGACAGAGATCTTAGGGTCATGGCTACGTAAAATCAGTCGAACACTAAAAGTCGTCTCACGATAGGAAATATGGGTCGTGACACAAAAATTAGCTAAACATAGAAAAGTCCTGTCACGATAGGAAATATGGGTCGCGACACAAAGACAAGCTGGAGGCAGAAAAGTTATGTCGCGACTAGAAAAACTAGGTGGCACAGAAAACAGATGCCAGATGCGTAAAATGTCATCGCGACATAACATATCGGGGGTCAGATGACATGCAAAACATCTCAAACATAAGTCCAAAGTCACACATAAAAATGAAGCCGCAAATAAGGAAACAAGCTTATGGCGTGCGTAACTCTCATGGCATGCACTTTTAGTCACGACTCCAGAGATGACAATAACGCGCACAGCGTTGCAAAAAAAGCAACTGTAATGCAAATGCTATCACGCATAAGTATAGCTGGTCACGTTCACTCAGCTGTACCAGCATCACTCCGCCAGAACTAAGAAAATACTATCACATCAAATCCAAGGAAGTAAACACAGAAATAGGTTATAAGCATAAGACCGCTTGTCGTAATAGAAACCTCGCAACAAAATTAAAAACTCGCTACTACGTAACTTTCAAGTCGAGAAGGCTGAGAAGACAACTCGGGGCCTAAAATTTAATTATTCATGTGCACGTTGTGGCCCAAACTTTTGTGTAGCTTTATAAATAAAACGATCACAAAGCAAAGGTCACTATTAATCAGAACAACGGTAGAGTACTGGGAGCAGGACTCTTTTTGTATTATATATTTTTCTTTAATATTCTTTTTGGCTTTTCTTTATCTTTTGTTTTCTAGATTAGCTTTAGCGTGGGATTTTGATTCGCTTAACGATCCAAATGACTTGTCGGTTAGTTGAAATTAATGTTGAAAAATCATTTACGACATTATTTGAATTCAATGAACCTGCATAAACGTCGAACTCATTTCTTTAGTTGATCAAAAAGTATATGGAATTTTCCTAATCAAGATTTCGTTGTATGTCAGAATCCAGCCACAACAAATCCCACTCGGGAAAGATCCGATGTTAAAGTGGTCTTTCTTACAAAAATGATGAGAAGAAAATTTCCTGAGTTGAATTTGAATTTATTTGAATGGTGTTGTTCTTAAATTCACTGTTCTAATTTAGTAGCCGACACCAAGAAAGGACTATTTGCTTTATTGATTGTGAGGGCCCTCTTGAAAGTGACACAGATGGAGATTCTAAGGGCTTAGACCACATTGGGGTATGTTAGACTAATATTGAAGAACCAATGAGCTCGAATGGTTACTTAGGATAAATCCTCACTTGCTCATAGTTTGAGAAACGGGTCGAGCGACATATCAATTTAATCCATTAGAGATCTCTCCTTGGTCTGGAAGAATGATCTTGATCCCGTGTTAGCATGAGATCTAATCAAGGAAAAAGAGAACTCTTTTAGATCTTAAGGATGAGATATAATTCCTTTTGTAGAAATCTAGCAGTTGCCCTGTCTTGGGAAGCAAGAGATCCGCAGTCATAAGAAATGGGTATGAAGTATTGGAAAAGAAAATACCCAGATATTGCAGAGAAATTCTATTCACAAGTAATTGATTAGAATCATGTTTCAAAATTAACATGAACTCAACTCAATGAAAAGTATGGTTAGGGAGGAGGAACTAAACTATACCACTCGCTCTCTCTACAAATTCGATTCCAACTCAGGGGAAAATAGAAAGAGATTAGGATGCAAGAATTGACAATTTCACAACAAAGAATCCCAAGAGCTTACTTCAACAATAATTAAGTTCCACCCAATTTATATTTAGATTTAACTTTTCCTTTATATTAGATGTGATCTAGTTATTACAATTTTATTATTTATTAAATTTCCATCTAAAATGGATGTTCAAATAGTGTAGAACTTGAGTAGTCGGGGTAGTTGAAGTTTAATTTCTTTCAATCTTTGTGGGAACGATATCCAGACTTATAGGTCCACTTTATTACTTGTACGGCCTATGCACTTGCAGTTTTAAGACCAAAATAAATCTTGAATTGAGTTTAGTGAATAAAATTATTCTTCTTATGAGCATACAAGTTATATTTGGTTTTAACAAGTTTTTGGTGCCGTTGCCGGGGATTAAATTATAGTCTTCTAGTAATGGTTTCATAAATTTGAATATGCACAACTTATGGTCTTATCATGTTTTCGGTGCCGTTACCTGGGATTCTAGTTAGTCTTTGGTAATAGTGGCATAAAATGGTACATATCATTTGGTCTTAACAAGTTTTTGGCGTCATTGCTGGGGATCTAAAGAATTTAAAAATCAATATTCTGACAAAAGAGAGAAATGATAATTTGAACATTTTTCTTTGTTTTACAAAAATGTCGTGACTAACAAAAACAGCTTTTAACAACCGTAATCGAATAAGCTACCGATATTTTGGTGTTTAATGAATATATAATTTTGTTATCATTGACTCTATTTGATCTCAAGTGTTTCCAATGCTCGTGAAAATATTAAATGCATGTAAAAACTGTAGTTGTGGTCGCTACCTCTAGATACGTAAATTGAAAGAACCCCAAATTTTTGAGAAAAACTACCAGTTTTGAAGATAGAAGTATGGCTCATCAAATAGAAAGATTATGCATCATTCCAAGAAAAGATGAGAGAGACCATAGAGGCTCAACATAATGGAGGAATTTTGAGGCCCATCATCCAAGAAGAATACTTACCGCGAGACAACCCCTATTGAAGCAAACAACTTTAAAAATTTGAAACGGCACGAATTCTGATAGTTCGTGACACGAGTTCACTTGGCCACCCTTGAAGATCAAATGAGCATCACGAGGAGATTTAGGATAGCGGAGACCTTTGTCTTGAATGGAATAAGACTGATGTAATCAAGCTTCAACTCTTCCCATTCTCATTGAGAATGTGTATCCCACATGGTTTGACTCACTTGCCGGTGGGATCAGTTAATACTAGGAAAAGCGGTGGAAGCATTCATGACGAGTTTTCCTTCGACTCTCCTTTGCTAAGAAGAGGAGAAATCATTGTGTTTAAGCAAGGAGGGATGAAAGTCTCTACACCGCATGGGAGAGGTTCAAGAGAGTGTTGAAGAGGTGCCCTATGTATGGGATAGATCTGACAACTCAGATGGACATTTCTACCATGCCATGAATTATACCTTCAAGGGTATAGTGATGCATCCTTCTATAGTTTAAAGAAAAAGTAGGAGGCAAGGCAAGTTATTGAAGACCTTGCCAAATGCAACTTCAGGCTCCGTTTGAATCTTGAGACGTAAACGGGATAGGAAATGGTCTAGTTGGATTGGATAGAATGATAGCCATAGAATGGCTTGATGCGATTATGATTCGTGGGTAATAATAGAAGAGAATGTACACTGCACATGAATTTGGAGCAGTGAGAGAAGGAAGGAGAAATAGTGCTGAGTGGTATGAGGAGGAAGAGCCCTACTAAGTTGAGGAAACAAAGTGTATGAATGAGTAGAGAAGTTACCATTTCAAGCCTAACCCCAACTTGCCAACACACTACACTCTAGCATTGAGGAACCACAAAAATTTTTCGTATGGTGGGAGCCTGTGAGGCCCCTAAACATGAATGAAAATTGCCATCAGGCTTACACTTTCGGCAGGTTGCCAGCAATAAATGGCAAACTACATAAATACAATGAAATGATACCAGGGTCAAAGGACCTAATCTTTTGAAGATCAGATGGTACAATTCATGACAGAGAAAAAAGGATCCTGAATGTGCATGACAAAAAAAATTGTTGAACTTGAGAATTTCCAAGCTAACGCAGGCGTGTTTCAAGCGAACACGATAATTCTCACATTGGCGGAAATTTTTCAGAACGGCAGAATGTTCAGGAGTAATGAAAGGAAATGCAAAGATGATGAACATGCTGGTGTCAATAAAGAAGAAATGAAGGAGAGAGAGAAAAGGTGGGAGCGGCGACCGGATCGGAGAAGGTACCTAGGCGAGATTCCTGAAAGCGGTCTCCCAGGGCTCGGTTCGGATCCATAAATTTAGATCGGGTTGGGGATTCGGGTTGCGACACTTTTGGAAAAAAAAAACAAATAAATAAAAAGTAAACAAAAGAATTAAACGAGCATCCCAGAATAAGTTCGGATTCGCCAATCGGGTTGGACGGGAAATGGGTGCTACACATGATATCAATCCTCAAATACCTCGAAGCAGGTTCAACGAGAATACCTTTCAATTGTTTCGCCCTACCCCTAGATATACTACCCATTCTTTGACACCTATCACGGCGATACATAAGCATGGGCATCTCACATAAAGATTGGCGATAAAGCTTTGATTGGAGTGTTAGTGATATGCTCACAGCCCGATTAATATACATTATCATTACATGTTTATATACATGAGGTATTTATCATTTTATCTTGTTATTTAAGAATTGTGGACAACTTGATAAAATAAGATCCTTGAATAGTTGGCTCTGCTTTGTCATCAAGTATGTGACTTTATAGTAAAACCTTAAGGCATAAGAACACTATTCTAAATAGTCCATAGTCGATCATTATTGTGGGAATAATAATGAAGTAAGACTATTATGTTTTATGAGAAAGACCATGTTTCTTTGGTCGCGGAACATAGATATTTTCGAGAACATATAATATGTTAGTTCATGTTATTGGATGACCTGTATGAGAAATACTACATGGATTATCGCCAGTGTAATTCTCATTGCGGTAGTGGTATTTGGGTCCTTGAAGCCTGAATTCACCATGGATTCCTACATGAGGAACCGTGTCTTGGCGTAGCTCAATGGCGTCTTTAACAAGATGGTATCTGGTATGGTTGGGCATGCGATAAATCCATGTGGAGGAATGTGAGTGATAGTGAAGAGATTTGTCAGCTCTTAATTGAGTGAGATGTCTATTGGCCTCTCTTGATAAGTAAAAATTTTAGAAATGCATGTAGTGCTTTCGAGAATGAGATTGATAAGATTTAATAAAATATCATTTGTTTAATCGATCTACTTGAGAATCGAAATGATTAAGTTGTATAAAGATGACTTCATCATGCTTTATGGTTAATCGAGACATCGTGTGATGAGGACTAATATCATACTATGGTAAGGTTTTCGAGTCATCGAATTCACTTGATTTGGGTAGTTATAATGTCTTGCTAGAGTTGATTATAACTTATGGGCTAGAATATGATTTGGGCCCATTTACTTGACATTAATTGAACTGTAGGGTCACACATAGAACAATACAATGGGATGTTAGAAAGGCTCTCTCTTTAGCCCATGATTAAGCCCAAGCCTAAGCCCAAGCTCATTAATAGTTAATGGAATTTGGTTTAAATTCATTTTAATAAAAGGGTTTGGGGGGCTTGATATAAATATGGGGTTTATCATCTAAAAGAATGTGGTTCTTTTGAAGTGGGCGTTTTGATAGAGAATTCTTTTTAGAGTTTTGGAAGACACTAAGGTGTCTTTTGTTTTGTGGGACAAAGACCTATCATAAGGTGCTAGCACATCCATCCCATCCATTAGTCGTTCATGTGGATACCTTTAGAGGGCGTTTGCACACTGCATCGTCTTGGCACAGATTCTTTCTTGGCGATCGTTTCTGTTTATTGTTTCGACATGTGTGTCGAGAAAATCTGCACTAGTCGAAAGGTTGATCTACAAGGTAAGATCTAGATTTCCTTGATTCATTATTTAGTTTCATCAAACCGCTTGGATCCTAATGCAGTTCAACGTTAAAATTTTTATTTCCGTTGCATTTTCTTATCACTGGATTCCAACATGGAGAACCTTTGTGGCTGTCTTATTTCCCCTAAAGTGCCCTCCACACTCTAGAGAATGACAGTGAGTTAGGATTCTTACCCATGTCTGCCCAAACACATCTTCTTATTACCTGGTTTGAATAGTGTCTATAGAGGGTTGGTTCTTCCCAATAGGAATGCCTCAACTTAGAGAAGAATTTCTTCTTCTGTTGGTATGTAAATTCTGAGGGAATCACCTTAGCTACCAAATAGTTGACATAGTCAGCAAACCAAGGCATAGGACTTACCTCTAACATAGCTAATAATTTCTCATTTGGGAAGTTGTCATTAATTTGTACTTCATTAATAGGCCCTTCAAGTCGGGATAGATGATCGCCTTGATTCTCTGATTTCCTTTTTGTCTTTTAATCTGAGGTGCGAACTCTTGGAGCATTAACACCCGTCACGATTAATAGCAACGGCGTCTTTCTTGTCCATGTGGATATTTGATGGGTGAGTGATCAATATGTACTATTACCTTGTCTATCAAGTATGAATGCAGATTTGTCAAATCACCCGAGCGATAGCGAGGATTTTTCGGTTGTGGCATAGTTTAATTATGCCTCATTCAAAGTCCTACTAGCATAATAGATGGTTCGATAGACCTTGTCTTTCTTCTGACCCAATACGGCTCCCACTACGAAGTCACTCGCATCACACATTAGCTCAAAGGGCGATGCCCAATCTGGTGTGACTACTATTGGTGCTGAAATTAATTTCTCCTTCAGAGTCATAAGGCTTGATTGCCTTTGCTCATCAAAGTGAACACTACTCCCGGCATAAGAAGGTTAGATAGTGGCAGCTATTTTAGAGAAGTCTTTTATGAGCGCGCCTATAGAATCCGTATGTCCCGTAAAACTCAGTTCCCTTCACACAGTAGGTGGTGGCAACTTCACCGATCCTTACTCTCTAACGCCCGGTATATCCGCCCGATTCCCTTGCTGAAATCTTTGACCTAGAGCGATACCTTCTCGTACCATGGTGACACTTCTCCCGATTGAGCCTTAGGTTGGTTTCTTCATGTAGCGCTGCTAAAATTCAGAGCCCCGTTGGCGAGATCAGGCGGATTTACGGGATTAACCGTTTAGTTCTTTTTATTTACTTTTTATTTCTTTGTTGTTTTTTTCAAAGTGTCGTGACACAGATCTGGCTTGGGCAGAATGGCGAATTAGAACGGAAGCCGGTTTACTCCAACCGTTTTCATTTATCTTATCAAAAACGTTTTATTTATGTAATTTCATTTTAGAGTTTTCAATTACGCGGAAGTTGTTTTAAATGGTAGGCCCATAAACCATCAATGACTTTAGGGACAAGATTTTTACGAAAATCTCGAAAGTCATGAAATGGCTTGAAATTCAAGATTCATTTAAAATAAGTGGCGAAAAGAAATAAAATTTACCGGAATGAAACTGGTCAAGAGATGAAGCAATATAGATCAAATGTATCCAAAGAATAATAATAATAATAATTAAAAAGGATAAAAACAGAAAAAAAAAACTTATGAAAGTCGACGATTGGGAGAGATGAGGCGTGCGAGAGAGACGGTCTAGAGATTTTTTATTTTTATTTTTTCTTCAACTTTTTGTTTGCTGTAAGTTGCAAATCGGACCAGTAGAGTTTTCATCGGGAGCTAAAGGCAGGTTGATCTACGTGTGAGGATTAAGGACACCAAAATCTTAGAGTTTAGTTAAACTCTAGAAGTGGGGGCTTTTTCCGCGTATTCATTCAAGGCCATTCCCAATGACTTGGGGTTGGCTAAGGCGTAAGGCCTTAGAAAGACCCTGATCCTCGATTTCACCAGTTCAAGTGTAGAATTTTATGAATTTTTGGGACTATTTTGGGCGATTGGGTTTGAATTTAAAATTGTTTTGGACGATCGACTAAATTTTGGGATTTGTTGTCAGACAATCGAGCTAAAAATTTGGAAATTTGTTTTTTGGTGGATTGATTGAGTTCGCGATTGGTTTTGATCAGAGGTAAGTGTCCCAGGTTTTGTGATCAATGTCTTGCTATCCAATGAGTCGGTGACGAATCGTGAAGGCCGAGAATTTTGTTTTTATGGAATTAGAGATTTGGGCCATTTTGTGTTATTATTGTAAAAATGTTAAATAACAATACTATAAATTGTTTTAAAAAATCATGTTAATATATGCTATTTGATGTATTAACGTGGATTATGGATGTAAATTATATGCAAAAATTATAATTGTCCATGGTGTATTAATGTTTCATGTGATACTCATATATATACATGTAACATGAAGGAAAATACATTGGCATCATGCATTTCATATGCGATCACATCGCGTCGAGTCGGGTATTGTGTGCATGAATCTTTGATATTCCTGATTCTTGGTGAATGTGTGGTGAAGCTCAGTAGGACAGCGTCAATTGAGACTCACGGTTGAGTAAATAATATCAATAATAAATCACGTGTGCTTGGGTGAAGCAAGATGGGGCAGATTTCATTTCGAGTTTTCAATTTGTGTGGAAAAATATTGTCCAGTTAGATACTCAGTCGATCATAGCGATAATGGACCGTTGTTTGGCCAATGAAAATATAAAGCTTTTAGCCGTAGGTTGAAAATCAAAAACTTGTACTCAGCCTGTGTATTTTTTCCCAGTAAAGCGTGGCTGACGAAAGCATCCAGCAAAACTCTCTTGACGGCTTTGGCGCGTTTGCATTTTACTGGAATGGGTGGGCGACTGCTAGTCCTTTGGGCATATCGAACAACTAAGCGGGGCCGATTGGAAATATCTGTTGCCAGCTATGGTATGGAACCCATTATTCCTACATAAGTCGGGATGAGCCATGACAGAGTTCTGTGAATGACTAATGTTGAGAGCTGTATCTCTAGACCCTCAGATGTAGATTGAACTCAAAGGCAAACATATAATATAACATACAACAGGGATGTGAAACCTCTGTGTTTTCAAGGAAATGGTGTTAAATTTGGGGGACCTCAGTGTTGAGAGAAGATCTTCAAAAACAATTTGAAGCGCGGTAGCCAAATTAAACCACATTTAGGAAGAAGACCATATGTGATCATGATGGACAAATCAGTTTGTGTGTTAAATAATAGATGGGCATGGTGGGCGTGAATATTAAGGATATTATTAGTAGAGTTTCTTTGAGGATTGCTCAATAAAATTTATACCAAAGTATTTGTTTTTCAATCTTTGGAATATTAGCAATCAAGTTTTCTTTAAAGGGGGCATTATTTCCTTCAATTTTTGGAATAATGATTCGTGCCACAGTAGGTGTTATGAATCAACAATATTTCTCTTCTAAATTCCTCCTCTTTAAAGTGGCAAGTTCTTTATGATATGAGTAACTCTAGGGTCGAACACATGGATGGGTTTTCTTTGCAATGATTCTTTGATAGCTGAAAATGGTGAATTTCAATTTGGTTTTGAGGTTTGGTAAACGGGGAGTTGATGGTTTACAAGCGAAAATATGGGTGAAATAAAAAATAAAAGAACTCCAACGAAGCATTTATGGGCCTTGGGTTTTAAAGGTCCCTAGGCTTCTTAGAGTCCTCAGGATTTTTCCTAGCGTTAGGGAGGATGGCTGCCTCACACTCACTCTCGAACCGGATCTTCATTTAACTTCAAAAAACTAAGCCACCCCAATAATTTTCCTTTTGATAATAATTTTATTTAGCATTTATGGTTCCTATAGTGAAAATCTATCACCTTGACCCATCCTATAATGATTCGTAAGGGCAACTAATGAATCTCGTTGGATCTAATAATAAACATCAGCTGAACTAAAATTACTAAATGTTGATCCAAGAGGATGCATCTACGGTGAGAAATATAACATAACCTGCTCCAGAGTGGCTCAAGTAAATAACGCTGTGGATATCGGTGTATCTAAAGCTAAGAATACCTTTGAAGAATACTAAAGCTTGCCAAGTGTTAATTAAAGAGGAAATTACATCAAAAGCTTTAAGCCTAGAGTTGCAAATTTGGGAACCCAAAATGTCAAAATATAACTACATGAAAATAGGGAACAAAGTTTGCATGCCCAGATTTGCCAATTAGCCACTCCTCTTGAGAGGAGGAAGAGATTACAACCAACCATCCTGCGAGTTGTCATCCTCAGAGGAGTGTTTTGTGTAGAGAAAGGAAAAGAAAATGGAGAAAATGGGAGGAAAAGGAGGCCGGTGGCTGCCGTGCCGTCTATTGCGAAATAGGATTGATCAGTTTTGTCTGGCCCCGGGAGGCTTATATGTGCTTAGGTCAGGAAATTACAAAAACCAAGATGGGAAGGTATTACAGGGATAATATCGGAAGAAACAGAAAAATGTAACAAAAGCGGGGCGTCAAAGTGGGTGAAAGGCCTCTTGGATGAACGATTAACTCGCGAGGATGCCGCAGTGCTCGCAGGGAAAGCATTCTGTAATGCTCAGCCTCATCTATTTTACGCTATTCTTTCCTTTAGTCTTTGATCTACAATGCTGAGTTGACAGGTCTTAGTGCTTGGATCGACTCAAACTAATTTTGGCATAATTAGCTCGCCAAAGCTGCAAATTTTGCCTAAAAATCGCGTCGGTAAGTACAATAGGGACTGAACATGTCAATTGGGTTGATTAGATGATTAGTACACAAAAAGCACTCAAAACCTATAATAAATAGGGTTCCATCACTTTTACGGGCACTAATCACCCTAATAAACATTGCTGAGTCATAAGCAATCACGAAGAAAAATAAAAACATATAAAACTATAACAAAAATTATGTTACAGGTTGCAATTCAAAGATTTATTGAAGTAATGTGCATAACCTCAGTGAAAGTCACAGAAACTTAGCCTAAACAACTACCTCGGAGAGATGAATGCCATAAAATGGGTATCGAAAGAGCTTCCTTCTGATGACTCAACCAGAGACTACAAAAATCTAGTGTTTATTTGATGGTCCTGGTAAATATTTGCCAAACTAAACTCTAAAATAAACTATTCCTGACCTAACTGCTAACCAACGAATAGATCAGGACCGATCTTGTTACAACTCTGTTGTGTTAAAGATGCGAGTCTTTGAGGAATCGACCTCACAAAGTCATGTAGCAGGGATCTCTGGTGACTCTGACCAAATTCAGGCTTAGGGCACTAAGTCTATTAAGGATCTTTAGACCTCACTCTTTGGTTTCCACTCTTGGACTTGAATGATTTCGTAACTCTAGCACCTGTTCGCTAAACCTCACCCATCACAGTGCCAAACACTAAGTTGGTGGCTCAGCCAGATTGACCAGGCACCGAGGCTATAAAGGCTTTTCGCCGTAAACCCCTCCCGGGACCATGTTAAGGTTTCAGGTAAAAGCGTTCACGTTTTCTTCTTCTTTTTCTTTTCTTTCTTTCAGAGACACATTGGCCTTTTATTCATGGGGGTGTAACCTATTACAAGTGGTCCTTGAAACTAGGGTAGGTTTACAATGATTTTAGGAGGTGGGAGTTTTATTATATTGGTGTTTGGCTTGAAGTGCACAGTCATGTTGTTTAGCTAAGGTGGGAAGAAAAGGTTAGCGACAGGATTCTTAATCATCCCTTCAAACTGGGCATGTCTCCCAACATCTTTATGATTAGATAAGTTTAATTCCAACTTGGGTTAGGCAAAACCACACCGAAAAATTTAGGTGCATAATGGGTCCGTTTTGAGAAAAATGGATTGTATAAGTACTCTTGAGTTCACCAAAAAGGACAACTAGCAATCTTTGAACGCATCACAAAATGGGCTTGTAAAATAAAAACAAAAACATAAATGTAAAAACCACTTTCTTCGCACTCTCCTGACCGATGTCTCCTTTGTCATGATAGAGGCTTGGATTGAAAGTTAAAGAAGAAGTTATCCTCTTGTTGATATCTTCGTTTTGGATAGGAGACTTCTAAGTTTCCATGAAACACCTTATTCACTCAGTTTGGGCTTCAAATAAACAAGTTAGGAGAAAGAGAGAAAAGTGACCAGTGGAGAATTTTAAAAATTACCTTTATAATATTTCAAAGTATTTTTTTCTAGCCTCATTTGGATTACTCTCTAAGCTTTCAACAGTACCAAAAACTTTAAGCAGAGTTAGGATGAAAATATTATAAGCAAAACAAAATGGAGGTGATGCGGGTTTGCAAATTCGCAACCTGCAATTCACAAATAACATAGAATTTTTCATTTTTTATCTTGAAACCAAATTCTCCACCTCTCTCATCTGTATCATATATATATGTCGATGGGGTTGAAAAATGGGCTCATGTGACCCACTCACCAGCAAGAATTGTGCATTAGCGCATTAGACCTGGTACGGCCCAAAGCAGAGGCGAGCGTAGTCCAGTCTTGGATGGTGAAGGTCCATATCTTACTTAAATCGGATTGTATTTGCCCACACAAATGATAACCCTAACAAGATATCATCTGCTTGGAGTCAGCAAATCTTATCAGTCAAAGGGAAAGAAAATAATAGCAGTCATCACGAAGGTTTAGGTCCCAAATAAGGAAGAAGGTATCCCCGAATAAATGACTCTTTCTAAATCCACATTACCAAAATCCAATATTGATAAGAAAATGTCAGTAGGAACAAATCCTGAATTCACATTTAGCTGATTTGAACCTCTACTATAATACATTACCCAATGGTGAAAAATTATATTCATGACGCATACTCAACATCTGAATGTTAGCCTACAGCGATCTCAACCTGGGAAGCGACATTGCAGCAATGGGCGACCATGGAGCGTGACCCTCTTTGTGTGTTTTGAATCTTGCGGGAGTTCAGTGGGCTGTGAATCTGACATTGCAGTCTGCACAAATGAGCAGATCAGGCACTTTCATTCAGACCATGGCTGAAGTAGATTGAGCTGGCATTCTACTCCAAACCAGTTCAGTTGAAAAAAACATCATCATATATATAACATAAAAGACAAAAAATAGTGATGGAAATGACCTTATTAACGGTGTACCTTTAAATTGTATGTATTTTCCTTATATAAAGTGGCAACACAATCAACTGAAAAAAAAAAAAAAAAGAAAAAAATTGCATAAACTTGAAAATTAAGCTAGACACGAGATTAACTAAAAAATTAGAGAAAATCTAAAGAAAAATTAAAGAAATATAATGATAAAATAAAATAAAGTAGGGTAAAATGACAAAAATTGGGTAGACGCTATAAAACGTTTATAAACTGCTGGAAGACTGTTGACTGTTGAACTAATCTTGAGGTTCCAGTGCTCATATTAGACCCACACGAACATCACTGTATGTGGTGTGGAGCGTGCCATCTTCTTTGAGGTGGCTGTGAAGGTTTGAGCGATATTTTCCTTTTGAGGTTTGGGCGGGCAATGTAAATCGGATGGCCTTTTACTGTTGTGGAGGTTCAAACCTTGGGGATGGTCATGTTGAAGCGGGGCGGTATCTGGCTGGAAGTTAGTAGAGGTAATTGTTCTCGCCATTGTTTCTTCCCTTTGCTTATAATTAAACAACAGAGGGGCTAACTTACTTCTCGCTATCTCATGGGGTGAGCAATGCACAAATGAAGATTATCATGCGTCTGTTGACCTTTAGCTCCACTACCATGGTGTCACTTAGGCATTCTTCCTCATGACTCTTTCTCTTGATAAACATGTTGATTGTGACCCTTTGAAATGGAGTCTTTGCAGTTATCCAATTCATGCTCAGTTTCACTTCAAAGTCCATGATTCTTTGGTTGAGAGATTCTCCGTAGTGTGAATTTTTATAAAATTGAGCATTGAATTTCTTACGTTTCTTCCACAAACATCACCCACCCGACTTGGTGGGGTTTGGAGATGCTTGATCATTGGAGATATTGATTGTTGGTGGTTGAAGTGAGAGTTTAGAGCACCAATATGGAGAGAAGCGGGAGGGGTGCATAAGTTGGGGAAACCTTTGGCCAGAAGGGTGCAGCCCAATCCTTGAAATCTATGGTCCCTCATGGATCTATATAGGTTAAGATTTCTCTCCCCGAGGTTGATTCCCCTACTTGGAGATTCTGGTCTCAAGCGTTGACATGTATGCTTTCTGGGTTTCTCTCATAGTACTCATTTGTAGTATTCTCCTCCCCATTTGGTCAAATTCAAATGGACATTACAATCTCTATGGTGAAATAGGGCAACATGGGCCTTTCAAAAGCTGAATCACTTGGAAGATTTTTTCCAATGAAATGAAATATAAATAAATAAATAGCAGCAGATAATATAAAGAATTCTTGATACTTGTGATGAGGATCCTGAGTGTTCCATGACTTCGTCAAACCCACATAGGCACCATCCACAGGCACTGTTGGTCCGTGCCAGTAGGTCCCAGATGCTCATCATTTATAAACTTCAAGAATTCACTCCTATTGCTAACAGCCCTAAAGTATGGTATCTAGATTTTGTTAAGGATGGTTTCTTTGCTAAATATAATTTCTTAAGCTCAAAAAATGGTGAATTTCAATTTAGATTTTGGGATTTTCATTGCTGTGAGGGAGTTGATGGTTTGCAAACTAAAAATAAGGTGATAAAAAATAAAAGAACTCTATAAACATTAGACCACTGGGTTTAGGGCATATAGTCATCTCAGTGGATCTTCATTTACGCTTTAAAAACTAAACACTAACTAATTTTCCTTTTTGATGAAAGCATTTATTTTGGCATTTATGGTTCCTATAGTAAAATCTATCACTCAGGCATCCTCGATGATTCGTAAAGGGGCGGCTAATGAATCTCGATGGATACCAATAATAAGCATCACTGAACCTTAAAAAGATTGCAAGTATTGATCAAAGAGGATGCATGCAGTGAAAATATAACCCCTTAACCCTCTCCCATTAAGCTCAAGTAAATAGCAACTAATGAATCTGAGTTATATCTATTATTGCATGACCCTAAAAAGCAGTGTTGGCCAAAGAAAGTACATCAGCTTTAACTAGAGTTGCAAATTTGGGAACCAAAATGTCATCTGGCTGCGTGAAAAACAAGGGAACCCGAGTTTACCTTAAAGCAGATTTTGATAGCCCTCCTCTTGAGGAGAAGAATTCAATAACCGTCCTACGAGTTGGCTGTTGTCTCAGAAGGTGGTGATGGCAAGAAAGAAAAGAAAATGAAAGAAAATGGGAAAAGGAGGCGTGGCGGCGCATGTACGCGAATCTATTGCGAAATGAAGTGATTGATCGTTTGTACAAGCGAAGCATAACTATAGCAGTCAGGAAATTACAAAAGAAACCAAGATCGAAAGGTATTAAGGATAATGTATCGAAAGAAACAAAAAATGTAACAAAAGCGAAGGCGCTGACGGTGAGCGTTTGCGGATGAGCCGATGCTCGCGGGATGCACGGTGCTCGTAGGAAGCGTTCTGTGTCTCCATTTTCATACGTTTTACGCTATTCTTTCCTCACGGTCTTTGATGCGCAATCTTGAGTTTGACTTAAATTTATGGCGTGGATCGACTGACAATTTTGGCATAATTGGCTCACAAAAGCGCAGGGTTTGCCTGAAATGTGAGTCAATTAAGTGATAGGGACGAACCGTATCATTGGGTTAATTAGAATGATTAGTCTGAAAAGCATAAACCTATCGCCAGTAAAGTTGAAACCTTTTGGGCGTAATCAAATAACCTCCATTTCAAAAGACTAGACTTGTGGCTCTAAGCCTGTTGGCACTTTTAAAAGGCCAGACTTGTGGCTCTAAGCATGCTGGCACTTTGGACGAGGACTTGTATTCGATTATCTTGGCATCAAAGACCATAATTGTGGATTTGGCTGTTTGGTACTCTCTAAAAATACCACTTGTGGCTCTAAACTGTGTTGGTACTCAAAAGACCAAACTTGTGACTCTAAGCACCATTCCTTGCTCTCAGACCAAACTGGCTCTAAGCATGTTGGAACTTTCAAAAGACCAGCTGTGGCTTAAGCTTGTTGGCACTTTTAGAGAGAGGCGTCAAGTAGCTCTTTCAAATTAACTTCTCTAACCGATGTTCCTAAAGATAGAAATAAATCACCAGTATAAATCCCAGAGTTATATTACCATTAAAATGCACCAAATTAGGCGTCTATGATTGCAATATGTCGTGGCCTTATAAATTTCAAAAAGAAAAGAAAAGGAAAATGAGGATTGGAATCCTTTCGAGTCCGTGAGCTTATTCTCTGGTTCACTTGTCACCTATTCAGATGTTATGACATTATGTCCTCAAATATTGGTTAGGACGAGCTTTATGGATCATAGAACTCGAGCGGCAAAGGGTCGGAGAGTCAAATATACCATCAGGAACCTTTGGTTGGTCTCGGAATCATTGTGTTTGAAACAACACACATGCTGTCAGAAAAATGACCTCTAGAGCCTTCTGGTAAGCCTCCTCCATGGTCGGCCCCTTCTTGTCTTGGCTTGGGTGAGAAAGGACCACCTCAGTCCTTGGCCTTCGATCTTCAATAGGAGAGATGTTTGCTCAACCTCCAAGCGGTGAGGCCTCAGCCTCAACCTTACACCCGGCCTCCTTTGATACCGCCCTACCTTCTTCCGCAACTGCCAGAGCATCTTGAACCCTAGCCAAGTCACCCTCTGCCTTTGCCTTTTACTTTCGCCCTCTGACACTTGATGGCGACAACTTTGAAACTCCTCGCTAGCCTCAATCTCTCCTTACCTCATACTCAGGAATTCTTCTTTGTGCCCTCCTTGGCTCCTGGTTCCCAATGTCGCAAACCGGACTGGCCTTATGGATTTTCTGGGACACGTGCTTGGAAGTGGTGGAGCCCGATAGAGTCGCAACTATGAAGTCTCCGACTAAACACAAATCTCCTATCAACGTGAAGCCATGTTCGGGAACGGCGGTGGCGACTGAGAGGAATTAAGAGAATAACATTGCAGACCAGTAGCCAAACATTAGAAGTCAGGGTGTTTTAACTCAGTTATATATTTGATGTTCTATTGGATATGCACATCTGTACCATGCCTCAGTGGACCCATATCATGCATGGTTGAGGAGGGTTTGGAGTCTTCTCAAAACAGGCCACCAGCAGGGCTGAGAAGTGTGAGATGAGATCAGTTGCATGTGTTAGTCGGAGAATCCTTGATCGAAGGGTTGCATTTTTACGACTGACGAGGTGGCTCCCGGTCTAAGACACTTGGCTCGTCATGGAGTGACTCCACTCCAATGACAACATATGGCCAGGAAATGTCGGCTTGTGGTGGCGTATCATAAAGCTCTGAAAGTGTGAGACTGGGTAAATACAGCAATGGCGGTAGCCTCTTATCAAAAGGCATAATTGCAACCTCATCATTAAGAGGCTCTCCTGCGAAGCCCCGTCTCAGCGACACCACCAGCCTCTGGGGCTGCGAGGCGTCTGCCAAAGTGGCCAACATCAGACTGGAAATCAGCGGAAATCCTTGTCGGGCTAATCTAAACCTCCTTAGTGATTGAGTTTAAAGTGTTTGTCGACCCTGTTTGGGGTAGTCTCCTGACGTTGAGCGGCTTATTCGCGCATCCATGACAAATCCGATGGTGAGGCTACATATCGACCTTCCTTTCTTGACTGACTCGCTAATTGTCGGATCCGTCTAGTCATCAACCCTGCAATCCACTTGCCAGGCAACATAATCTCTCGTTCTTTTTTTCTTCTTCTTGATCACAGGGGCAGTTGGCTGAATCTCACTCAGTGAAAGATGGTGGGCAGAGCTTGGATCTGTGTAACTGGATGAGATGTGGTCAGACGAACAAAGAGTTGGGAAGTAGATTCCACCCAAGAAAACTCTCAGATATTAACTTCAAAGTCTCGAGGATAAAGTGCTCGCCCTTCTAAGCTTGGCTGGCCGTGGAAGGAAGAACAAGCACTATATATGGGAAAGAAGATGACTGCTTTCAGACGAATTCTTCATAGACAAAAGGAGCTCGTGGTTACACTCCCTTTCTATGATCTCAAGCAACCGACTAATGTGCTCCAGTCTTGCCTTCTCCACTAAGTTGACCAGTCGGCCTCGCCTACGCCTGCCTAGACAAATATGAGCTACATCAAAACTAAAATAGACCTGTGAACAAAAATAAGCCCTAGAGAGCCAAGCGTCATGCAGGCTAACCAAAACTGACCCTTTACTTTATTTTGGGGGAGTTAGGGACCAGTTCAATCTGTAGGGAGGCGTAGGGCGACATAAATAGGTGGCCCCATCTAAGCTAGCCTCTAAATGAAACAAATCTCCACCGGCCAATGTCAAATGGTGGGAATGATTGCTTTCTTCTGACCATTAAATTGAAAACATTAGGTTTCACGAGTGCGAGAAGGTTCTTGGGTAAAGTATGGCTGGCCGCCTTGATGAGGATGGGGAAGAGGAATCGGAGATTCTAGGAATCCATAGAGGCGGTGTTGGTGGAGGATCAATAACACCTCGACAGCTGTGATCTGATGAGGTTGAGGTGTGTCAGCGACTGTGAGGAAGCGAGGAAGTATTGTATCGAGACCTTTGTGGATCTTATTTCTCTGACAAACAGGCCATTATCTTCAGTAAGCTCATATGGGGATCAGACTCCAGATTATCATGGAGTAGTACCTCTCTTTATGATGTGTTGAGATGCATGCTTTAATAGACCTGGCTCTGCTCATTCGTATATACGCCCAGCAGTATGTGTTTGATAGAATGCCATCGGTAGAGCAATTGCCGTATGATATGCATGTGACCGATCCACAGGCGTAGTGTTAATGTTAACGAGTATATAAGTGCGAATCATTGATTAATGATAGAGTTTTTCCACTCATGTTGTACCTTTCGAGTGAGTTTGATTTGATATTGGGGATGGATTGGTTGTTTAAGCATCAGGTCATAGTTTATTGTGATAAGAGATCGGTAGTGCTTAAATGTTCTGACCAGACGGAAGTGACAATGAATGGTATTTGAGGTGGTCCATGGCTCTGTGCGATTTTATGTAATCCGACTAGTTCTGAAAAGGATCAGCAGAGCCTTTTTGGCTTTGGTGTTGAACTTCCCAAAAAGATTGAATAGGGTGGAAAATGTTGGATGAGTGGAAGAGAATTGGATGTATTTGAAGAGTCGGGTATTCCACTTGAAAGAGAGTGGATTTATCTGTGAGATTTTCTGAAACGACTCTATTTGAGCACCCTACGGGATGGCTCAATCGAGTTATGTGCCGTATGAAGCCTTATATGGCCGAAGATGTAGAACTCCCGTATGTTGGACGGAGTTGAATGAGCATAAAGTGATTGGTCGAGACCAAGTGATGAAGATCGGGATCAGGTGCAGTTATTCAGCAAAGGTTAAAGGCTATAGTAATGGAAGACATAAGTCTTATCACTGATTTGAAAAGAAAGTCATTGTATGAAGTCGGTGACAAAGTATTCTGAAAGTATCAGTGAAGGAGATATTCCAGATTTGGAAAGAGAGGAAGTTGGTCGTTGAACAGCCCGTATCCTTTAGAAAGAGTGGACCGGTGGCTATTGGTTGTATCTCGAGTTAGCCAGCGAGTTGCATGATGTGTTCCGTATTCTATGCTTCGAATAAGTTGGATGAATTGCCATCTATTAGTACAAAGTACAGTCTGACAGAGGTTTTAAAGTATGATGAAGAGCGGGGAGGCTATTTTGGCTCGTGGGTGAGCTGTTCGAATAAACAAATCTGGTTGGTGAAAGTGCTCTGCCTGGCACCATGAGGAGGAGAAGCTACTTTGGGAGCAAGCGTGTGATATGGTGCACCATAGCCACCTCATGGGTATGAATTTTGATGATGAAATTCTTTTGAGGGGGAGAGAATTGTAACACCCCAAATTATACCCTAGTATTTTATTACATTTTAGAGGTATAATAAAAGTAAAACTTGTATTTTTCAGTTTTAAGTGCTAAGAATGAAATGATAAGCCGAGAATTAAACAGAGTCAAGGGTATAATGGTCAATTCTGAAAATAGGACTCAAATGACATTATGTAAGAAGATTATATACTATTATGGAATGACAGTAAGTGACTTGCAAATAGAATGAACTTTGAGGACTAAATAGAAAAAGGGGAAAAACTTAAGCGAAAATGAGATTTTTGCCAAACATGGCCCTTATAGCAAAAAGGATAAGACCACATTTTGTCTCGCGAAAAGAGTTCTCATTTGGCTGAGAGCTAGGGCACGGTTTGGGAAAAAGAAGGAGAGAAGAAAGGGAGAAAGAAAGGAAGAAGGAAGAAAAAAAGAGAAAAGGAAGAAAAGTAAAGGCTTTTGGAAAGCTTTAAGGTTGAGAAAATCTCTTCCTCCATCATAGTATATTTGATTTGAGTTTTGATTTTGATTTGGTTTTTAGGATTTTCATCTTATATTTCATGTTACTTTAGTGTTTGTGTATAGTTTTGAATCCTGGTGGAAGGGTTTGATTGTCAAAATTGAGTTATGAGTTCATCATGATTGGAGGTCTTTGTCCGTTTTTTCCGACCCTTTCTATAACACATCTTAGAAATAACTTAGCCAATTGACCCTCAAAGTGGATGATTCTAATTTCTGTGTAATCTAGACTTCTTACAGGTAACCAGTAGTGTAAAATCAAATTCGTATATAGTTTGAAAAGATTATGGAACACAGATATGAGCTTAAGGTAAACACGGGACATCCTCGATTTTGATAGAGTCTTGGTGTTTGGGTCATAAGTTGAGTTTCACTCATCCAAATTGAGTGTTTCAAATTTTTGTAAAATCTAGACTTCTGGGAGAACAACTTTCATGAAGAAAGTATTGCAGAATTAATGTTAGGGTGTCTTTCTAAGGGCCATTTTGTGTAAATGGATATGATAAATTATAGGGAAGTCTTGTAAAATTCCCCATAACCCATTTTCTTATACTGGCCATAACTTGGCCTCTTGACCTCAAAATTGGATTATTCTAGTTGGGGAAGAACCCTAAGAGGTGGACCTACAAAAATATAGAAGAGTGCGAAGAAGCAATTCATTTAAGTCCACTGTTTTTAAAAGTGGGTGAAAGAGAATACGGGTTTTGGTTCATAACATGGAGTAGGTTATGTTTGCTGGCCATAAGTTGGTTACCAATGATCCCAATGGAATGAGTTCTATTTATCACTAGAAATAAACTCTATAAATTCTGACTTTCATGAAAGAATTTAGATGAGTAAATATGTCGTTTGTTCCCAGAGAAAATTGTGCAAGTTAAGGTGAAAAATCTGTCTACAGGTGGGAAAGAACATTTCCCATAATTGATATCTGGAAAAATGCATTGTTATTGCATGATAGTTATGATCTGAACATGTTGATATTTATAAAGAAATTACGGTCATAAGAATTGACTTGGAAAATAATATGAATAAGGTTAGACCTCTGTAAAATATTCTGAATCACATATAATTGTATACTTGCTTAAAATAGAGATAGTAAGCTAAGTGAGGACTAATTTAACCCGACATACGATTAGTGCTACAACACTCTGTTTGAGTGTTCAGGCCTCTGATTAATGCTACTGTAACTCTTGTTCGATCAGCCGGTACTCATCTTTTGTCTTGTACCTACGGGGACGTGTGAAAACCAGAATAAATTTGAAATTTTCACAAGCAGTAAATTATCATTTCATAATACCAGTTGAAACGCCAAGTTTTCTAGTTCTGGATAATGAAAGCGGACTATAGTTGTTAGAGTTGTCTCTCAAAATTTAGTTGCAGAGGCGAGTGTGATTCAGAGATAGTCGAAATTTCACATTTTTTCGAAGCTTGAGTATGAGTGACACATGGAAGCCATGTGTCCAAATTATTGTCATATAATGGATCTTATTGAGAAGGAGAGAAGGAAGGGATAAAATATGGTGACACATATTGTGTAATATCAAAATGCTGCAGTAATGTATAAATGGGATGTTCGTAGAAGGAGGGAGGAGGAAAGGAAAGAGAAGGGAGAAAGGAAAGGAAGGAAAGAAGAAAGAAGAAAATAGAAGAAAAATGAGGAGAGAATGAGGAAAGGAAAGAGGAAAAGGAAGGAGTGTCACACGTCAACGGATGAGGCAGCGAAGGAAGCACAGTTCTATTTATAGGAGTGGGTTGCTCTCCTCCGGTTCATTTCACGCTGGGGCATTGTGTAGGGGCTTTAACAATTTCATGCCGGGGTGGGTATTTCGATGTGTAGCTGTTTTTGTTGTGGGACGGTCATGGACCGAGTATATGAGTTCTTGGGACCATCGAGACTAACACGGCATCTCGGAACTGAGCAAATCTAGGTAGAATGGAAAATAAGGGGTATGCACGAATTTCCACTGCGCCCTTACTTGAATCAGACACCAACCCCGGTGATAACTCACATGCGAACTCAGTTGCGTAGTGCTTGGACTTTTGTAAGCTCAGTTGATCTAGAATTTAATAAGATGAGAAGGTCCTTTAGCCAAACCATGGGCTAAGCAAATTAGGTTAGTCTGGGCAGTTGAGAACGATGCATTACAGTTTGAACATCTCTTTTGAGTCATTTTGTATACGAAATGCTCGAGGGTTGCGTATGGCACGAGTAGGAAATTACATTGGTTACTACGTGACTTATAAGCTGGGTATGGACTCAAGTCTAGATTTTACGAGATTGAAACATGGCCGGGATTGATGGCAGAATGGCTAAAGTGTGTTATTACGTAATTGAATAATATGTTAATGCATGGCCAATTATGTGATATATGTGGGATAAAAATGAAATAATTATATGCACTAAACATAATTTATCCATGACACTTGACATGTAATGTAATGTGATTTATAATTTTGCATGTGACACGTAGCGTATGTAGCATGAAATGACATCCTGTGACACTTGCATTGTTTATGCATGGGGCATTGATTGACATGGGTGTGAGTGCATGGAAATGTCGACCTTGTGTTTAGGGTTGATGGTACATCAAGAATGCAAATGATTTTGGAGATTGTCCACAGTACTTCACCGGTGACTAAAGTGCGCATGAGAGATTGTCTGATCTTCGAAGGCTAACTAAGAGCGTGAGACTATCAACTCTCTCCAGGGTATGCGTAACACTGAAAATACCATAAATTTTCTTAATAATTTTATCTCATATTCGAGGATAATGAACTAAACTTGGGTTCTTTTTAAAAATTTGCCTTAAATGTTATATGATTGTATGACCTCAGTATCATTCTCAAAATGATTATCATAGTTGAGTTCAGTATATTGGGTGATTTAAGGCCCGAACCCAAAAAATTTGCCCCAAGTGTCCAAGATTAGCGGAAAAATGTGAAATGAGGACCCTAAGGTCATTTGAGAAAATAGTAATGTGTTTAACAATAAAAGTAATATATGTGCTATAGGTAAATTAGAATAGCTTACAAATCCAAAAATGGGTTTGATGTGCAAACATGGCATATGAGGAAGATAAGTGACTTAGACTATTTTGGTCTTAGAAATCTCCCATGTGCAAAATGTTTTGAAGGGAAGTGGGAGAGAGAAAAAAACTAGAGGTTTAAATAGTTGGGAAAGTGTTGAATCTCTCACCATATTTGTGCAAAATTTTTAGATGTTGAAGAAGAAATTTAGGCTAAGGACAAGAGATTTCAAGGTATGACACAAACCATAGATTTTCTTTAAATGATGTTGGGTTAGAAAAATCCTAATCCATCCATGGGTTTTGCTCATGGTTGGTCTAGGATGATATTTGGAGTGTTTATTTTGAGTTTGGTTTTGATTTGTTTTGAGCCTAACAGTAAAAGGGGTTTTATTAGTCTTCAAACCATACTTAGAGTTGTTTTGGTGGATTCCATATTGGTGGTTTTGATGTCGGATGGTTGAGGAGGTTTATTGGAGAAAAAGTGAGTGAGATATGGAAAAATCTGCGCCATTTGCAGCAGACTCCCTGCTTTTGTACTATTATTGAAGGTTTGTTACCAGTACCAAGGGTGAGGAGTACTGGTACCAAAGTTGAGATCTTAGTAATCGATGAAGAGTACGATCTTAGGTACCAATGCTCCGACAACCCTATTTTTGCATACTTTGCACTAATAAGTCATTGTTCATACGGAGTTGGTAAGGGCTGTAAAGGTGTGAGGTTCAATGAATGAAACTAAGTGAAAAGCGCAGTACCTCGTAGCCAAGGTGAGAAGCCGTCTTTGGGGCGGACTTAGTGTCTTCTTTAATGCGTTAGCAGAAGATTAAATTGTCATTCACTAAAAATGTATAATAATTGTTTGTCCTAGAGTGGCGTAATTGTTGTTGTGAGGATGGGGTGAGGATCACTAACTAGGAGCAGATCAAAGGAAGGAAAAGCGTGCCCAGATGGCTTGATTTAGTTCTTGGACCTCTATTAAAGATTCAAATATTGTTAGTTCCTTGTTCACTGTAATTATATTCAAATTTCAAGTGTTTTGGTAGTTTGCAATAAATCTAAAAAATAGTTGTGGTGAAATATCATAAAATATTTATTATGAAAATTACATATGGATTTGAAAATGTGATATTTGAAATGTCTAACAACTAATTGCATGTGAGTGATTACTTAATTAATAAGCGAATTGAATTAATTCTTGATATATTGAATTGAATCGATATACCGGGCCAAATGACATGGTAGGTGCACCAATCGGCATCCATCGTGAGAAGCAAACCAAAAAATTCTTCAATGTCATGGCGGATGCATCAATGGCATCATCATGAGTGATTATTAATGACATTGTTAAAATGTCCCCACTTGGCGGAGTGCACCAATTAATCGTCCTATGATATAGTGTGACATTTTAAATAATCACATGACTGCAGATGCACAAATGAGCGTCAAAAATCGCGTCAGGAGAATCGAAAATTGTTAAATGTGTGAGCACAATGCTAGAATGACAAAAAGGACGGGGGATTCACATGAAGAAGATACATATTATGAATAGAATTATATAGACAAGTGAAATAACAAACTTTGATGAATGTAAATGGGATTTGTAAAGCTATTAAATCTTGGGAGTATATGTTTTGAATCTCTATGATTTGAAATTAAATAAATTGGTTGTATGTGTACATTTTGATAACAGTCGATGAATTTGTAAAATGGCTTATGTGAAAATGAATAGAAAACATGATATATTGTTAAAGACCTTGGTTTTATATGATAATGCATGTCGTATTAAACTAAAAAATTGGAATATAGCGTATAGAACCACTAAGCATAGAAAATACTTAGCGTGTAGTTTTTATCTATCGCGAGGTTTGATAAACGAGGAAGAAAGGCAAGATCCAAGAAGCGTAGAGTCATAGAAAGGATTACAGTATAGTATATGCAGTCATGTGCATATCATTTCTTTTAAACATGTGATATTTTGTGAACAAAAGAGTAAATCTCTGAAATAGTGTTTTGTATATCATTTTGTAAAGGCATGATACACCATTTTGTAAAGGTATTATATAAAAGTAAATGTTTATGGGCTTACCCATTGTAAACAGTTTCCACGTAATTGAAAACTCTAAAATGAAATGACATAAATAAAATGTTTTGATAAGATAAATGAAGCGGTCGGAGCAGAAGTCAGGTTCGGATTAAGCCATTAAGTTGATGAGGATTGAGTCGCGACACTTTTGAAAAACAAATATTAAAGTAAACAAAAAGAATTAAGCGGTATCTCGGGCAAGTTCGGATGCGCGATCCGGTTGGACGGAAAGGGGTGTTACCACTATCAGTGTCGCTCAAAATTTTGTTTTGAAGAAGGTTCTGTGAATCAGGCGCGGTAACCCGATTTTTCTGCCCAGCATATGCATGTGAGAATCGGTGAGGACTTCGAGATTGGGTGCTGGTTGATCGCGTCTTAATTAGCGTGACATGTAGGCATTCGGTGTTCGCGCTGCTTGACATTGCATGTGCGCACTTAGGTGGGAAGCAGCCGCCGTGGAGATATATCTGTGGTTTCTGCGTCAGTGGATCGCCCCAGCTAATTTCTGAGGATGGCGCTCTTTGAGGCGTGAGTGTGAAGAGTTGAGTTGTGGCCTTCCGACATATGTTTGTAAAAATATATTGGAGACGATCTGTTTTGATATATTTTGGTTTGTAAAAGTAGTATATCAAACTCTGTATAATATAAGGAAGTTGTATGTTTGCGAAAAAATAAAGAAATGAGTCCTTGATGGTTATCAGCTGAATGTGGATAATCCTTATGATATTCTGGGTTGATGGGTTATCAACCAGGACTGAGGTTGAGGGCGTCACACTTGGGGGGCAAGTTGTGAATCTCGCTCGAACAAAGGTAAGTGAAGTGGGCTTAGGATCTTGTTGTGAATAAGGGTGTAGAGCGATCCTAGCAGAACAAGGGGTTCTAAATGATTCCCCTTGAAAAATACAGGTATTAAGCTTTAAGAGTCTGAGGGCGAGAAGATCTTCATACACTACCGCTGTTGGGCAATGGATGGGGAAGAACAAGCACTATGTATGGGGCTTGACTTGCTCTAGCTCTGTGGAGTTCTTCACAGAAGGAATAAGTGGTTACCCACTCTCACTGTCATGATCTCAGCGTAGCGATCGCTCAGGTCTTACCTTCTCCACTTAGTTGCAACCAGGCCTACTTCATTGCACTTTATGAATCGCTTCAGAAAACGAGAGGCATGTCAGCCAAAAGAAGAACGCCTAGATAATATGAACCATCAAAACTAAAACATGCACGAGGCAGGAGGGGACAGGTTCATATCAAAGGCCTGGAAATTTGGCGATCACGTGCCGAGGCCCCCAACAAGACAACCCCCCTTTCGCCTCTTGTTTGGGGAGTCAAGGGCTCGATGCAAAGTGATTCAGAGGACTATGGGCCGACATAAATAAGCGACACGATCGAAACTTCAAAGTAAGTAAACAATCTCCACCGGCGAGATGTCGAATGGTAGAGAGAGTTGTGCTATACCCCATTAAATTGGAAAACATTCGGGTTTACAAATTAGAGAAAGTGCTCGAAGTAAAAATTGCCAAAGCAGCTTCATAGCGATAGGACGGGAAGAGAAGCCCTACGAACCTCTCGGGTGAATGCAGATGATTATCTTCTATAGTTAAAGGTAGCTAGGAAGCATTAACATCTCTGGCGATTTGCCGGTGAACACAGTTTACCACAAGCCTGGTTCCTCTGTAAACATAGCGATAACTAGGCCTTGTAGGCATTTCAGGAGGTTCCCCTCGGCCTTGGCGACTCTTTGGAAACCTCTTCTTAACCTCTTACCATTATACAGGCAAATAAAGAAAAAAAAGGACAAGAGGGGGTCAACTTGAGGCTCATTAAGCGAAGACAGAAACAAAACCCTCAAAAAATAAAAGAAAATTACTTACGGAGGTTTACATCCAACCCGATAATAAAACCTAAGAAAGCATGAGCCAAAACCTTATTGAACCTAATGAGATACTTTAGCGTAACGCCACAAAAATACCCTAGAATTTTTATAATAATTTTTTATTATATGTTAAGATATGAATTGAGATAAACTTAGGTTTTTAGGGAAAATTGATAAATTGTTAAAGCGTAATGATAAATGTAGTAATGTGAGTATATGATTAAGTATTATATGATAAAACGAGAAATTAATTGAACCTAGAAATAAACCCAAGTGAAAAAAAAGTGCAAATTTGGAATTTGTAAAATAAGGACCTAAGGGTCAAGTGATAGCTTAAGTGCTAAAATGAATAAGTAATAAATGAAAGTGAAATGAAGACGAAGAAAAAATGAAGTGAGTTTGTATTTGATTATTTTGATATATTTTAGTAGGAAATGAATGACTAAGACGTATTGTCCTTAGGAAGCTCATTTAGACGAACATTTTGGAACGAGGGAGAGAGAGAGAGAGGAGCTAGGGTTTTGGAAAATTACTCAGGGTGATTGAATCCCTCCCATGCATACGAATCTTGCAAGGAGGAAGGAAGAAGGAAGTAGGGCTTCAAGTTTTAAGTGATTTCAAAGTGTTTGCAGGCCTAGATGTCATAAATTATATTTGGGATAGAAAAACCTTAATCCATCCATGGGTTTTACTCATGGTTGTTTTAGGATGGTATTTGGATGTCTTTGGGAGTGAATCCTATGTTTTAGTTTTAGTTTGAGTTTTTGGAGGATTTTTGAAGAAAAATCGCGAAGGGGGAAAAACCATAATCGGGCCTTCACCACAGCGAAGAGCACCTTCGGCCGTGTAAGCAAGAATCATATTTTGCAACAAAGGTTACTACGCCGTGAAAGTAAGCATAATGGTTAAAAGGCCGCCGCGGGTTCGGCTGCGTGACGACGCCGCCCCTTGACGAAGGCTACTGCATTCTGGTGGACCAATTTTATTTTGTTCCAGAAAGTCCGTATTCGAACCCTAGATAGTTTAAGGATCCTAATAAGCTGATTAATGGGGGTTCAAATAAGGATAAAGTAAATGAAAAATATCTTGTGTCTTAACTGAGGCAGATTAATAGAAAGTGTCGAAATTCAAGCTAAAAGTATACATAAATTTATCCACTAAAGAGTGGCATAATTGTGTGACTAGGGACGGGTGAAAGATCACCTAACCTAAGACGAGATCGAAGGGAAGGGAACGAAGTGAGCGAGCAGGTTTTATTCTTGACTACATCCTTATTTCAAGTGTTTTGGTAGTATACCAAATAAATGCGAAATGATTATGTGGAATAGTATATCTTTGAAATGATATTATAGAAGTGCATATGGTTTAAAATGTGATAGTGGAAATGATTGGCGATTAATTGCGTGAAAATTAATCGAATTGTAAACCTAATTGGTCGATTCTTGACATCTTTGAATTGAATCGATATAGAATATGACGGTGGCGAGGTGCCCCGTAAGTATAGTCATGAAACTCTGAAATTGTCCAATGTCCCACTTGGCGGGATGCGCCAATCAGCATCTGTCATGATGACTTATGGCATTGAAGAAATGTTCTCATTTGGCGGGATGCACCAATCGACATCCATCATGATGGTGTATGGAATTTACATACCACATGTCAGGGTGCACCAATCGACATCCGGCATGATGGGAGACCGAAATTGTGAAGTATTAAGCATTGCAGATGATAAAGGATGGGATTCACTTCGATCGAATCATCATGAATGTGAATTGCATAAACAAAGTGAAATAACGAAATTGATGAGAGTAAATGAGATTTGTACACTAAACAAATCTTGAAGAGTGTACGTTTGAATCTCATGAATTGAATTGTGGTATGATTTGTTGCATGTGCATATATTTAAATGATCGATGATTTGTGAAATGAAAGCATGTGAAAATGAATACGCATGATATAAAAATGGTTCATCTATTAGTACATGTCTGTTAATTAGAAAGTTGGAATAGAACTATATAGAACCCTTAAGCATGAAAATGTAGCGTATAGTTACATCTATCTGTGGAATTATAAGTTCAGAAAGAAGAAGGCGAGTACAAGAAGTCTGCGAGAGTCATAAGAAGTGGCGTGCAAAGTATATACCTCGTCATTTTACCATCATTACTTTTGAACTTGTGAAGTGGTCGATGCCACCGTAGGTGTTGGAATCATAACCGTATTTATGCCTAAAATTCCTTCTACTGTCGTAGCAAAGCTACTACAGTATAGCGGCTCTAGGGTTGAACTCAGGGATGGGTTTTCTTTGTACAAATGATTTGCATTGGAGTTCAAAAATGGAGAATTTCAATTTCGATTTTTAAGGTTTGCTAAAAACAGGGGGATTTGTTGTGTGCAGATTGAAATTAAAATGAAGAAAAATAAGAAAGAGAACTCCTTGGAAACGTGGACTCTGCGGTTTACGAGGTCCTAAGGCAGGCGGGAGGTCCGGGTTCATTTCCTCGCGTTGGGGAGGATGACATATAGTCAATTCTCCGAACCGGATCTTCATTTAACTTTAAAAACTAAACCCTAATAATTTTCCTTTTGATAGAAAGCATTTTATTAGGCATAAATGTCCCTAGCAGTGAAAACACATCTCAAAAACCCTACCCCACAATAACTAATAGGAGACAACTAACTGGGCATCAGTGGATCTAATGAAAGTATCCACTAAACCAACTTGCGAATACACACATTAAGGAGGGCATGCTTAAGAGATTTTAACATAAGGTGAGAAGCAGGAACGCAAATACCCATAACTGCATACATGAAAAACAGTAGAACTTGCATTTAACAAACATTCATGGTCCCAAACAGTGAAAACCTACCTCCTGGACCCATCTTACAATAACAAATAGAAGGAAACTAATGAATATCACTTAATCTAACAATAAGCATCCAATGAACCCTAAAAGATTGCCAAATACTGGTCCAATCAAGATCCATCTAGGAGATTAAGCCTAGAGTGAAGGATAGGAACATAAGTAGAAAATAAATGCCTACGTTAAGCAGAGGCCAGTCGGTTACCTCCAAGCGGATTGCCCGGTATATAGCGAGGAGGAAGAGGTCTAACTGACCATCCTGCGGTTGTCATCCTCGGAGTGTTTGGCGGCCAGAAAGGGAAAGAAAATGAATGGGAGAAAGGAGGAAGCAACGGCGGCGCGCCCCAATACATTCTTAGACGTGAAGTGAGTTGATTGAAAGTTTGTATGCAGGACTAAGGCTTATGGGTGCTCGAGTGTAAAGGAGATTCTGAAAAAACCAAAACAAAAGCTATTCTGAGGGTTAAAATAGGAAGAAACCAAAAAAATGCCGACAAAAATATGAGCGTCAAAGCGAGACGGGCGCGAGGAAGGAGCAGTCTTGGGAGGAATAGTGGCGGAGCGGGAGGAAACTTCCAGTGTGCTCGATTTCCTTGTAGCTAGAAATTTTCTTGCATTTCGCTCTTCTTTCATACGGTATCGATCGTAATGCTGAGTTTGACTGAGATTCACTTAGTGCTTTGGATCGGCTAACAATTTTGGCATAATTAGCGCTTACATTTGCATTTATACAAATACAATCGGTAGAATAGTAGGGACCTTGATGTACAAATGGACAATTACGAATAGTTGATACCTGAAAAACACTCAAAACCTATAACAAATAGAGCTCAAAATAGCACTTTTTGGGTACTAATCAGAAATTTTGCGAACAAAATAGTTAAACTCTGAACTATTGTTTTATATATCATTTTGAAAAGGCATGAATGCCTTCATTGTGAATGTATTTTGTTAAATGTTTATGGGCGGCGCTCTCAGTGCATTGAAGTTGTAAATGATTATGGGCTTGCCCAAAGCGAAACCACTTCGCAGCGAAATGACATAATAATGTTTGAGAAGATAAATGAAAATGTCGAGATCGTGGGCTTCGAGTTCAGATACGCCATTCCTAGTTGAAGTAGGGAATTTGGTGTGACATTTTGAAAAAATAAAATTTAATAACACGGTAAATAAAAGAAATAAGCAGAATTATTTTGGTTCGATTCGGATGCATGTCCAGGTCGATTTTGGGCTCGGGGTATGCAAAACACCTAATAACCAATGATAAAAATAAGGTCTAAGACGCAAACACTAACTGAAAAATCGAAAGTCGTCGAAGAGTCAAGAGTCTCCGATGGCTCCTTTGAAAGGAAAGTTCGCAGAAGCACAGAAAAGGAAAAATCGGATAAATCAAAAATTTTTTGAGAAAACATAAAAGAAACTGCTATTGTAACCCCTACCCTTATTTGTAGGGGTAAGAGGCATCTCAAGCGCATTAAATGTCTTGCGTCAGGAAAAAGTATGTAAGTAAATATGTTAGGGCATGCATTTCCCTGCGCTTTAAACCAGAGCATCGCCTCGGCTCATTCAACTCTCCAAATTCTACATTTATGCATGTACCATAACAAGAAAAGCAAAAATTCAATGGGAAAAGGGCATCGTAAGTACCATGGTTTTTGAACGTGCTACAGATCTGGAGCCCAAGGCCGGGCCAGCAGCCAGAAATCCACTGGCCAGGATGTAAATGTGAAGCCCACCTTCCATGACAAGCGGTAGAGGCACTACCTGAATGGAAATCAGAGGCTGTCTGTGAGTCGAGAGGTATCCTCACAGGGGCTAACCTCAGGGCAGCTCGTATAGAGTTCCAAGTCCCCCAATCGGCCATCCTCTTGCTTAATGCAAGTTCGCTATGGACGAATGGATAAAGGCGGAAAATACGCAAAAGGTATTTATCTTCCTAGTTTCCAAATCTCTTACTTCTCGAAAGATTAATCCTTGATAAGGAAGAATTAGTCTTTGATAAGGAAGAGAGATTTTGTTCATAAGAAAAGGATATTCTTTTGGAGAAAAGGGAGAGGATTTGTGAACCACTCTATAAATCTGTTCACACACGATGAGAGGTATGCAATCCCATTGACTCTGAGCTTCATTTCTATATTCCTTTCTATATTTTTGTTGACAATCATCGAAGGCGGTCGGCCACCGAATCCAGGAATCGCCCTTTTCTTGAGAGTTTGTGCCTTTGTTGTTCTTGGAGGTTAAGTGATCAAGGTAACAACATTAAAAGGAATCGAGTTTGGGACGTCAGTACACCTATCCCCTACTAATCATTTGAGTTAAGTTTTAAGGGCAAGTATTTTAATTTTTAGTCTTGTAAAAAATAATATAAATAATTATTTTTAAACAAAAAAAAACATTTTTTGCTTTATATTAAAAGTAACAAATTGATTTTTTGTGTCCTATTAATTATTCACTTTACTGCTAAAGTTTTTTTAATTGAAGATTTAATTATTCAATGAATAAATATAGAATTTTCTTATAGTGTGGAGACCGATTAAAGGAGATATAACATATGACATGATATCAAGTTACACCATACAATGGAATCAAAATTAATGAAATAACATTTTCACCAAATGTAGACGTTATATATATGAAAATGATTTATAATAATTGATTAATGAAACTCTAAGCTATATATTAAAGGATAGCTTTAGTCGTCAATTTTCAATAAAATTTCTTTTATAGGTTTGGAAGCATGCACGTTTTGAATTGTCATCTGTTAAAAGATACTGTATTTTTGTATTTTGTATTTTTTATGTTCGGAATCCCATGCAATTAGCTCATGCTAGAAAAAAATGGTCCTGGTCTCAAATCAACATCAGCAATAATTATAATCAACTACACTTTGAAATGAAGATTATGTTTTCTTTGTATTAATAGTTGTGAGGAACTAAGAGGGTGCAGGAAAGACTTGGGCAATGTATCATTCATTATACATACGATTCTACTTATTATATATAACAAGGACAAAATAGTAATAGTATAAAACCAATAAAAGAAAACCCTAAATATATTTTAATCATGCTCAAGATGATGTGTCTGCATAAAGCGCATGAATCTTTGTTACATGGGCAATGAGGCAAGGCAGAGATACTAGGGGTTGGTAAGTGCGATACGGTCATGACGAGACATGAACAACAAACGCTCAAATACGAACGGTCTGACAAAATGATAATCAATGTAAGGGTATTTCATCACGAGAATGAAGATGGGGATTAGCTAAGAGATAAGTGATACCCAAGGTTGTAAGAGGGGCAGGTGGGCGCGAGCTACCTTTGGGTACAAGAAGTTTAATAAACGGTGATTTTACCGGTACAATTCAGCCAATGTGACCCACCGGTACGCAATATTCAGCCTTGGTAGGCGCAAGCAACAATGCAGTGCTTTTGAAGGGAAATGGGATTAGCAATGAAAATAAGAAAAGCACCTATGGAGGTACGATCATCTGGGTTACCAACCCAGTCCGCATCAAAGACACCATGCAATGTCAGAGGAGTGTCTGCAAGAAGCCGGAAAAACAAGGGATCTCATGCCATTAAGATAAAAAAGCAGACGTTTGACAACTCTCTAATGGTGTTCGGATGGTGCGTGCATAAACTGGGAGAGTTTATTCACGATAAAGGAAATATCTAGTCTAGTCATGCAGCAGGAATGTTGGAGGCCATAGCCACGTGTAGCGACCCCAGAGCCCAACTGGGCCAGATTAGAATCCAGAGCAAACAGAAGGCCTTCAGTGAAACCTTTATGAAATCGCCTCAAACCATTTCATCAATATAAGTTTTTTTTAGATTCTCAAATCTTTGACGATTTTAATTTGAAATGAAGCCCATAAGCAATTTAAGTCAATGCAATTCCTTTACAAAATATGCATTTAACCAAAAATGGCATTTTTATGTCGTTTTACAGCATGTATCAAAATCATATTCAAATACAATTAAAATAATTTCTGGAGTTGAAATCCTTTTGTTTACAAAACGTAATCATTTTCGAAATGGTGAGATGCATGTGTGGAACATACTCGTGAACTTCACGAATGACTCTGAGCTCCTCGACCTTGGAGTGCTTTCAATCAACGCCTATCCTCGGTACTACGCATTTATAAAACAATAAGCTAAGCATTTTTCATGTTTAGTGGTTCTACTCTGATTCTCTATTCCATTTAGTTCAATACGAATCATGCATTTATCAAATAATATCTTTATCTGATGTTTATGTATAATGTAAAAATACTTATACAAATACACTTTTAATATAGTTTTTAAGCTTTTAGGTTTGCGATTTCACATATGTATAGTCAACATTCTGACGGTCAGAGTTGGTGATCTGTCAGGTTACCGATGATAAGCGATGTGATTGCGTCAATCACAATCTCATATGGTATAGAAGTGTTCGACGTGCGACAAATTCGGGTTGGTGAATCTGTCATGTTGTCATTTAGTAGCAATGTGATTTCATTAGACAAATCTGTTACACTTCATGACAATTCGATTGGGTGAATAAGTCATGTCAGTCATGCAATAATACATTTTAAATCAATTTATTTACATCACAAGTAAATATGGACTACAAAAAAAGCCATAGCACATGCGAGATATTTAATGAGAACTTGTTTGAATACTAATAATTCAAAATCAATATATATATATATATATATATATATATATATATATATATATATATATATATTGAACAAATAGAACTTGAAATGGGAATTGGAGTCACAAAAGAATAAACGAGCAGGAGGCAGGAGAACAAATAATTTATTAGTCCCTTGTCTCTTGCAATACCAATCCTGGAATTAGGGTTGGCTAAGTCTTAAAACACCCAATCAAATACAATTTTCCTCTTAGCAGTGGTTGAACAATTAATCGTACTAAACAAATATCGCGAGTGACGAAGCCAGCCGTACTGGCGTCTGATGCGTTTTTCATAGTTCATTCTTATTCGAACCACTGCATTAGTCATTTATTAGGGTCCTTAAATATTGATTATGAATAGACTTAACAGTGGTTTATGTGTACAAAAGCAGAGTTCTTTAAACATCAGTGCGTGCCAGTCCCACTTCTATCATTGAGTGCTTGTTTTACTATGTTCAGTCATAAATACCTTATTATGTGATGTTGGTATAACTTTTGATGTGTTTTACTCTGAGTTGCTGAAAATGTGATTTCAGCGAATTTCTTACCGTTCTTCAATATACCTCCCAAATCCTTCCTATATCAAAACCCACCATGGAATCCACCCAAAATAACTCCAAAAGTGGTTTAGAATCAATAAAAACCTATTTTTCCAAAGTTAGGTCTTTTCCTCAAAACCAAAATCACAAAATGGTGAAGTTAGGGTTTGTGTTCTTACCTTGAATCTCTTCAAATCTTCTTTTGTAGGTTGCTTGATCTTTTAGAAGCAAGAAGTGAGAAAAAATCCCACCTAGAACTTGATCTTCTCCCAGTACTAGCTCTCTCCTTTTCTCTCTTCTCTCCCAAAAACAGGTTTGCTCCAAATGAGCACCCTTAGACCACTTTTGGTCTTTAAATCCCCTTTAAGTGTAAGGCCATGTTTGGCCTAAACACTTATTCTCATTTCTCATTTTTCTCCTTTTTGGTCTTAAGTCACTTATTCTTCATAAGGCCTTTTGTACAAAATGCATTCTTTTGACTTAAGTTTCTCCCAAAATGCTTTATAGCCCATATACTTCCTCTATTTGCACTACAACTCTCATTAATCACTCTTAAACATTTATTCTTCATAACTTACGAACCCTTAGGTCCTCTTTTTCACAATTTCCAAAATTGCTCTTTTACACCTGGGTTAATTTCCAATTTCAATCAATTTTCATTTAGCATATAATATTTACATTTGGCTCTTAGCCATATAATCATTTAATCAATATTCATTTAACAATTCCCGGAAAATACCCAAGTTGGTTCAATTTATATCCGAAATATACAATAACTTTTATTATGAAAATTCTAGGGTATTTTTTTAGCATTACAACCTGACGGTACAAGGTGGCATTGACCATCTCAGTACCATCATTAGCGATCGAAGAAATTTCTACGACAAGCGGGTAGAAACGAGTTTAGGTCCCAGCATTGTATGTTTGCTCGGAAGATCAATAACATATTTGTTGAGATAGACGGGTGAAGTGGCCAAAACCCACTCCATAAATACCTCTTGTACTTGGAAAGTGCTTGTGGATAATTTGAGTCAGAATTTCTGATTAATTTTAAAAGTGCAATTTTAGACCATATTAGATAGGTTTTGAGTGCTTTTTATTGCCCAATCATGTCGTGTCTGATTGAAGTGTTCCGTCTTTTAGTATCACTTATCGTTTAGAACATTTTTTGGTTGTTATGCGGGTTTTGCTATGGGAGTTCAGCTGTGTCGAGATGTATGGCGAATCATGAAGTTTGAACTCAAGTGTCGATACATCGACCAGCCAAATCAATGAAAAACTGAAGGCAAAGTGAAGAAAAATTGATGCGGTTGAAAACGGGGATGAAATGCAGTGGAGTTGACAAAACTGGAATTTCGCTAGGATTGCGAAAATTTTGTAAAGTTAGGAAAAGTTCGCAACTATAGCGAAATTGCTAATTTGGCTAGACCTTGAGCCAGTTTCGCTGAGCCTTTGTTCTAGCGAAATTTTGTATTTACTCACTAAAATTTGGCTAAGCTAGCGAGGAACCGCTAGCTAATGAGTGGCTTTAGCGAAATTTCTGTTTCGCTATGCACGGTGATTCGCTACCTAATGAGTGTCTTGACTGACGAAATTTTCTGCCTCGTGCATTGCTTTTGTATTTAATCTTGTAGGCTTGAATTTGGTGTATTACTCTCTTGTCCTTTAACTTAGCCAAATTTGTAGGTTTTGGTATTTTCATGCATTGAGGTGGCCCTATATAAACCTCCCCTCTCTTTTTGTAATAAATATAGAGAATTTTGGGAGAGAGGTTAGTAAGTTTTATTTTTGTCTGGATTTTTTGTTTGCTTTTCTCTCTTCTCTCTCCTCTTTCTCTTACTTTCTTGGCTGCCAAAGCACCCCTCTTGAGGATGTGACTCAAGAGTGGCAGCTAAGCCTCCTTTCTTTGAAGAGAAGGAAGCTAGCAGTGGTGGAGCATATGCATGTTGTCCTCTTGTGATGACAAAAGCCATAGGTACATGTTTATGACCCCAGTCTTCTAATTAGGGTTGAATAGCATTGAATGTTATTGATTTGGCCAATACTCTCCATGCTTTAGGATACAGTGCATACTTAATGCTAGATGCCATTGTGATTCTTTAGATGGTCTTTACGAGCCTCTGAAATGATATTTAAATGCTAGGGTTTCAAACAGTAAAAGGGCCATAGATGCATGCTACTTGTGTTTTATAAATAGGAGTTTCAAGGGTGAGGTTTGCTAGTTAAACATAGATCCGGTTATGCCTTGGGTGTAGGTTGCATGTCATGCTTGAGGATAAAACAGGGACACTTGTTTGCCCTAACTTACCAAGTTAGTGACCTAAATCTTCAAAGTTAACTTTTCACACTTTATTTTCAGTTTTTACAATTTCTCAGTTTTCAACCTACTTCCATTGTTTTTGAAGCAAATCCAAAGAGTCCAAATAGAAAGCCTTACCTTCATACATATGCAAATCATTTTGGGGGATGAAAACCCCATCCCGAGTGTTCGGCCACTGAACCACTATCTTCAGTAGCTTGACTCACAGTGGGAGAGCTTTTAGGTATATAAATTTTGTTGATTAGGATCACCTGCGTAGGAATCAAATGGCGCAGTTAAGGGAGATGGTCATAGTGCTAATGGTAAGTTGAAGTGTACTTGTGATCAACATCACAGAGTGAAGGTAACTATACACTCTTTTGAAACTGGAGTTGCGAGCTGCCGGGTTCAACACTTAGTAATGCTTACCTTTGTTTGGGTTTCATTGATCAGTTTAATTTTGTTGTTAACTTTAATCCTTTTCGCAGGCTTTGTTTGTTCTCTTTGTCTACAATTTTAACCGTGTTTATCTGGCTTGGTGGGATAGAACACATCGGTGATTACGCCGTCGTCTACAACTGACCCGGTCGGTGAAGTCGGTGTACACAACGATACCATGGATCTATGCACGAGGTTCTGCGAGTCGGCTGGAACCCCGTGAATCAAATGCTTATAGAACCATGAGGGATCACGTCCGCCCTCCTAGAGTTAGTGCCCCATCCTGTATCATTCCTCTATCTTGAAGTAAGCGGTGAGGCCTTATTTGGTACCTACTCCCCACATATCATGGTATGGAAAATGAAAACCCATACACTTCATATTAGGGTTACGGGGAGGTTTGCACTACGCCCGAGGAAGGTATGATGGACATGGATTTTGAAGGCGAAGCATTTCCATTGACCACACAAGGACGAGGCCAAGATTTGGCTAAACTCATTGAGACCTAGAACCATTCGAGAAATTGGGCTGGCTGGCAGGCTGAATTCTGAAGTTCTTCGGTGCTCATAAGACCAATAATTTGAAAGACAAATTTATACCTTCTGCATTTCGGGATGGTGAGAGATTTTACACACCGGTGTTAAGTAGGAAACCATCGGAGTGCTGTCACATCATGGGTTTGACACTTGGATGTTGGTGAACCACTTATGGTGGTATGTCTCACGCCATGGCGACTTTGAAAACAATATTGTGGAGGAGACTTTTTTAAGCAAACATCGGGACGAAGCCATGGATTTTTTAAATTCATTGGCTGAAACTACAAGGGTTGAGATGAGCTAACCTAGAGAATTGAAAGGATGAGACCCATATAGTTAACGAAAGAGGTGGGATGTACCTTGCCCGGAGGAAATAGGAAATGAGCTAGGATTTCCAGCCATGGCTAGAAAGGTAGAGAGAACTTGAAGGTAAGCAGCTCGAGAGGGTGCATGCGTGAGGCGAAAATCCTACACAGTCAATTCTTGCACCAATTTCAATCCTGTACACCCGGTAGAACCATGTCCTATGGCCCCTGGTGAAGGATTTGATGTCGAGAATGTCTTGCAAACAACTGCGGGACAATACAAGCCACAACAATCCAATGCTCCATATGGTAATACAATTCCAATTGGAGGAATCACCACCCAACCTTGCATGGAGACCCGACCCCTGCTATGTACCCCAGTGCCAAACCTCGGTTTGGTACCCCCTCTAATCACAACAACCACCATCCTCTTCTCGGTGGAACAAGCCATATTGAATTTGAGTAAGGTGGTGGAGCAACTGTTGAGGAACAAAAAGGGATCAATGCGGCAGCACGAAAAGGATAATAGCAGCAGAGCACGAGCAAAGAATAAGATGGGCTTGAGCAATCTCAACCGGAAAATTGACAATCTGAGTATTCAATCACCAAGATCAACAAGTTGCTAGAGGTACAAGAAGGTTCCATCACAAACACTTCAAATCCCAAGGAATTCATGAGGTGGGGTCATCTGACAATTAGAAGGAATGGATGAAGTTAAAGACATAATTACCACACGGAGTGGAAAGAGGTTGATCAACCTATGCGAAGCTGTTGAAGAAGAAGTCAATCAAGGAAGAATTGCGATCGAGCATATTCTCTAAGGGATTCAATAAAATACCGCATACCTCCATTTCCACAAGCACATGAGGTAAGAAGAGAGCATCTCGGCCCGACATCTTAAGTGCCCAAGGCAAGTGAAGGTTAACATACCTTTATTGGACATAATCAAATAAGTGCCTGCTTATGCAAAATTTTTGAAAGATCTTTGCACAATCAAGAAGGGATTAGGCATTGAGAAGAAAGCATTTCTCACTGAGCAAGTCAGTGCCATAATCCAAAGCAAATACCCTATCAAATACAAGGATCCAGGATCTCCCACAATTTCAGTCAATATTGGTGGGAATTGTATAGAAAAGTCCTTGCTTGATTTAGGAGCCAGTGTGAACCTGTATATACCATTGATGAGTATACAGAAGCATCTAGGTTTTAGGTGAACTTAAAACTACCAAACATCACATTATCATTGGTAGATGGAGTAATTGAAAGATACTGGGGGATAGTTGAGGATGTCCTTGTGAAAATAGACAAATTCTCACACCCGGTGATTTTTGTGGTGCTGACAGGCCAATTGCAAGTGAACCCATTCATGTACCAATCATCTTAGGAAGACCATTTACGCCCACGGCACGTGCAATAATAAAATTATAGGAATGGGTGTGCAACTAACCTTTGGTAACATGACCTTGGAGTTAAACATCTTCCATTTGTGATTATGACGAGAATTTGTTAGAAAGCTTAAGTCAAATTTGATGAAGTTGTTTCAATTGATCGGTCTTGAGAAAGCATAGTGTCCGGGAATTGCAGGAGTAATCAGCCATGGAGTTGAGGAGATATTGGGTCTTGCCATCTTACAGCTAGTAGTGCATAATTCACAAGCCATCGGTGAGGAGCGAGATCAACATTTGGGCACCAACACAGTGGACTCAACCCGAGACTCTTTGCGAGGGTTGAGGAGATCGTCTCCTTAACCCCCTTGAGTAAATTTTGAGAATAGACTGGTTCGATTATTCCCATAAGCCGGGTGCGGTTCACCATGTTTCCCTTTTGTCTTGAATTAGTAAATTTAGTTAATTTCAATTGTTTAGCAAACTTGTTAATTTAGTCATTTTTTTATATAATTAGTACTTTATTTATATAGTATGATATTGTGTGTTAGAGTTTAGTTATAGTTCTATAGTGAATTTTATAATAATAATTTTTTGTATATATATTATTAATTAATTTAAAATTTTTGAAATACAGGTAGTATACTCGGTTTAGGCAATATTCGCTCAAAGTAGCGAAATTTGGCAGGAGACCCTTCGGCTACCGTTAAATGCTTATATAAACAGGGGAGGGGGTTGGCTAAATTGTCACTTCACATTCTCCCCCCTCCCAGCGAAGCCACACAGGCTCCGGCCTCTATGCCGTTCCCGAGTCTCCCGACGGCCGCTAGCCCCATGCTGGAGTTGCGCACACCACGAAGTCCCGTGCCTGCCGTCGCGGCTTCCACCGACACCGGCTTCTGCGTGCCGTGGCAGGCGCCCGGTGCCCCTGCCTGTGCGTTGTGCACCGAGCCCTTGCACGGGCTCTGATCTCGCGAGTACTTTGGCGAGTTTCTAGTGTTGCGGCCACCGGTCTGTAGCGCGCAGTACTATTTGCACCGGCCACGGCCGAGCCTTGGTGAGCCTCCGCGCGGTCTGGGCGGCCGTGCCCCTCGGTTCGGCACGTTGCCTTGCCTTATTTGGTCTTTTCTGAGCCTTATTTGCGATTCGGGGCGATTCCGGTGCGGCGGTGAGCCGATTTACGTTTGCCGCGAGCCGTTATTATCCTCCGAAGAGCCTCGATTCGTTAATACAGTCGCGGCCGATACATTTTGATAAGTCGAGCCCTTTGATTATTTGTTGAATTCTGATATGGTTGCATTTTCAGTGGGTCCTTGTTACGGCCCACCCCAGTGAATTATTACGAGAGGAGCTGAAGCTCGGTCCTACTCGAGTACCATCACCGTCCGTGTGCACGAGGAGCCTCGGGGTCAGCGCCTCGGTTTGGATGGGACCACGGGTGCCCCATCACGGTGCCTCGAGGAGGAGAGTTCGAGGCCCGGGCCCTCGGGCCCGCACACATCGGGCGGCCGAGAGTCATCATCCTCGGCCCACTTGGCCGTCGCGCGATCACATCGGTGCCAGAGGGTGACTTCATCCTGATTGTCACGCGCAGATTTGTGACCGCTATTTGTAGGAACCCGTTCGGGGGTGTGCGAAACCTCCATCGTAGGCTAGTTCCATCGAAATTAGTACTCTGGCGTCCCGCATAGCGGTGATCTGAATCTGAGGGGAGTCCGTGAGGTTGATCGAGGTATTCACTATTACCTTTCATGACTCCGAGGCAGCATTACTACCCGCGAGTGGTGTTGCAGTTTTACCACTCGATGACCTCACAGGATCACTGGTTCGTGAGCTTCGGTTCAGTATTGATGATCGCGCGGAATTGCTCGAAGCGGCCAGGCCCCCGGCGGCTCTTGGCTGCTATCTGCGTAGGCCAATGCAGGAATTCTGAGAGATTGAGCCACACGCCTCGTTGCGAGATGGTTGAGCAGCGGCGAGCACTGCTTCTTTGGACCGATTATTTTACGGAGGCGACTCAGCCTCGAATCTTGACCATGTTCGGGGGCCAGGCTTATTTAAACGGCGTATGCGGAGGAGGAGCCATCTTGGGCGCTTTCTTTGGATCTCGGGATTTTGGTTCAGTCACGGTACAGTGATGGCCTCTCTTTTGCGGTTTGAGGGAGAGGTCCATCGGGGTTTGGTACGAGACGGAGAGAGCATTCCTTCACTTATCTTGAGACTCCTGCCATGTTCTCGAGCATATGGGATTCCGGGAGCCCGGGATCGAGATGAGGTTCGATGCCCCGATTATGTGATGGAGCGAATTGATGACTATGCGTATCTTTCACCGACCACATGACCGGGAGGAGTCTGGGTCGGAGGCGGGGATCACCATGCGGACAGTATACACGCCACACGAGCGGGAATCTGGTCAGGTTCCACGGATGTCACCTCATCCCCTCCTCACGGACTACATCAGCAGCTGCGCAATTGCTCTGGCCCATCCTATTCGGCACATCATTCGCGGTACGGTCATATCATTTCGAGAAAGATGCGTTGGTGTGATGGATCTTATCTTGCTCACTAGCGGCTAAGCGGCAAGCCCGGGATCGGGAGAGTTGGCCAGTGCCATTCCATCTTGACCGGTCTTCCTCATGTTCCCGATCACGAGAGGACCCCACCATGCCCGCCGCTCGATGTTCGACATCGCAGCCAGCCAGCGAGATTCTTCAGTCTACTCACCACCACCACCATAGCAAAGGAGGTGGTTAGGCTTCTTTTACATTTTTGTATAGTTATCGCTTTATCAACCGCCTACCGATTTTGATTAGATTTATGTATTAGCATAGTAGGCAAAGGATATTTTTGTGTTTAGCTAGACTATGTATTAGCTATTTTGGCTATATCAAAAGCTATTCACTTTATATATACAAAGCTGTACATATCATGTTTTGTGCCTTTTACCATGTGTAAATGTTTTTCTTTTTCAATTGAACAATTGAATTGCTACAACTGACAATTGAATCGCGAGGTCGAATTGGAAGCACTCAAGCCACACCCTCTATGTTAGAACAAATTCCATGCTTGAAACAATTTTTGGTCACTTACAGTTCCAGCATGCTCAACTTGAAATTTCCCCCTTTATGCTAATTCACACACTGCACTCCAGATTATTTCAATAGGCTGTGAATTTGTTCGCTTCCTTTCGCTTTCAGATAACCATTTTAAGCATGTTGGCAACCTAGGATAGGTTTGTGTTACCCATACTTGAAGACCAATGTTGTCTTCCAAAAAGAAAAAGAAAAGAAAAAGCAAAAAGAAAAAGAAAAAGAAAAGAAGAAAAAGAAAAATAAAGTCGTGAAGTTTTGCCTTGAAACCCAAGCACGGCCCGATGTGTATGGCGAAGCTCAAACCCGATGCCCTAAGCCTTAATTGGTCGGGAGTCGCCGATTTTGTAATTACATGGGTGAATAGGTAGTAGGGCCCAACGATTTGTAGGTGCTTGATTTTCGTCATACTGAGTCCTGGGGTGAAGCTCGTAGGAGTTTCAGGGTCAAGTGATCCTTTGCTTGATGCCCTAAACCTTAATCGGGTCGGGAGTCATCGTGACCCCGCTACACCTGACTTTGGTGAAGTCGACTTTAAGCATTGCTTCCTACAATGTAGTTGAATAAAGCAAGAAGAGTAACTAGCCCTATCTAGGCTAGTTCTAAACTTAAGGCCATGTCAAGGTTAGGTCAGTAAGGGACAATTTTGCAATTTATTACGTGACCGTTATATAAAGAACCATTAGACTTAGGTGGAAATTCTGTTGAGAATCATGGATAAGATCGACTCTTAGAATTGTTCTTGTATGGATCTAGTTCTTCATATCGCTTACAATCAGGATGTCAATTTTTCACTTAAAAGCAATGTTTATATGTGCATATACTCAATCATAAACTTTGGTAAATCACTACATGCATCTCCTTTTGTTTTTGCATTGCCAAGGGACTAGCAACGCTTCTGTCAGGGGTGTGATTAAAGGCCCAAAAGTGCAATTTTGAACCCTATATTAGATAGGTTTTGAGTGCTTTTGTGCACTAATCGTGTCGTCATTAATGCCAATTGAAGTGTTCAAGTCTTTTTTAGTATCACTTATGCCTAAGTAGAGGTTATTTTTGGTCGCTTTTGCAAGCTTCATATATCAGGAGTTCAATATCGAGATGTATGACGAATCATGAAGTTTGAACTCAAGTGTCACCATCAACCAAATTCTAAGAATCAATGAAAAACTCAAGGCAAAGTGAAGAAAATTGATTTAGCTTGAAGACAGGATGAAATGCGCTGAGATCAACAGCTCGAATTTTCATAGAGTTACAAAATTTCGCAAGGATTGCGAAATTTCGCAACCTTAGCGAAATTACTAATTTTCGCGACTAAACCGCTGCTAGGCACTGCTCATAGCGAATTTTTGTATTTTCAAGATTCAACTAAAAATTTCGCTGTTAGCTTAAATTTCACTAGCTGTATTGAACCACCGCTTTAATAAATTTCCTATTCGCTTATGCTCGTGATTTCGCTTACCTAGCTAAATTTTCACTTAGCGAAATTTTTCGCCTCACAAAGCTGTATTTAATGCTAACCGACTTCAAATTTGGTGTATTACTTTGCTCCCTTAACTTAGCCAAATTCTGTAGGTTTTTTATATTTTCATGTAAGAGGTCATAAACCCCCTCTTTTGTAATAAATATAGAGAATTTGGGGGAGAGAAGGATTGGTAAGTTTTTATTTTTGTCTCGTTTAGTTTTCGTTTTCTCTTCTCCTCTTTCTTACTGTCACAAACACCCCTCTGATAGAGATGAATCAATAGATGTTTCATGTTCTCCTTTCAAGATAAGGAGTTAGCTTAGTGGTGGAAGTAAGATGCAGATTGTTGTCCTTTGTATTAAAAGTTCATAAAAATTTCACACACCCCAGATCTTTTCAAATTAGGTTTGATGAAGACATAGGCGCTATTATCACAATACTTCACGTTGGTGATACAAGCATACTTAATGCTAGATGGACCGATTCTTTAGATGGTCTTACGAAACAAATGATATTTAAATGCCAGTGGTTTCAAACAAGAAAAGTGGGCCATAGATGCATGCTACTTGTGTTGACTCAAATAGGAGTTGATTTTTAAGGGGTGAGGTTTTGCTAGTTAAACATAGATCCGATTATGCCTCGGACTATAGTCATGATGTCATAACGCCGCATAGCTAAAACCCGAGGACACTTTGCTGGTTCAGACCATCAAGTTAGTGACCTAAATCTTCAGTTAACTTTTCACACTTTATTTCGCTTTACAATTTCGCTTCAACCTACTCAACGCTTTTGAAACAAATCCAAAGAGTCCAAATAGAAAGCCTTACCTCATGCACTTATGCAAATCATTTTTAGACGAAAACCCATCCCCGTGTTCGACCCCTGTAATTCACTATACCGGGCAAGAAATTTTCTGACTACGGAAGTAGGAGGAACTTAGGTATATAAATTTTGTTGATTCCGGATCACCCTACTGTGGCACGAATCAGTTTCCGAAAAATATTGTCGACAAGTAAGGGGTCACTACTTGTAATAATCAAATCGCCAACATAAACAAGGAAATAGAGGAGTGCATTACAATGGGAGTAAACAAAGAGGGATGACTCCAAACGGGATGTGATAAAGCCGAGAAAGAGAAAGAAGGTGCAAAGCTGCTGTTACCTAGCTCGCGGAGCCTATTTTAGCCCATAAATAGCCTTGTGTAAATGAAAAACATGATGCGGATAATCGGGTTTCACATACCCTACAGCTGCACCATATATACCTCCTCATAAGATGCCCATTAAGAAAGGCATTATTTACATCAAGTTGGCGAATTACCCACTTGCGATTGAGAGCAATGCTAAGCACAGTATGGATAGTGATGGGATTTATCAAGGGACTAAAATTCTTGTGAAAATCAATGTCCAGCTGTTGATGAAAGCCTTTAGCAACAAGGCGAAGCTGCATAATCGGTGGCAATGAGCCATTCAAGATTCGCTTGATGTGAAAACACCCATTTGTCATTTCACTACATTTCGCTCGGTGGCTCGAGGGAACCAGAGTCAAGTATTGTTCCGCATGAGAGCATCATATTCTTTCTTGCATCGCTCGAACCTAATTTAGGATCTGAGAGCTCTCGTAATGGTGTTGTCTCAAGTGGACATATGGACTTATGATGGTGAGGCATATTTTATAGGCTCAAGATGGCATTTTTAGAGCAAAGTTTCGTGAGATGGTTGTTGTGGGAGAGTGGGAAGGTGGATCGTGGGGAGTTGTGCACGGGTAAAGGTCGAGAGAGATCACGAGTGGAAGGGAGCCATACCTACGTGTCAACAGATGGAGAAGTCTGGTTGAATGGTGTCGGCGTCAGGATTTACGTTTGCCAGGAGGGACGAAAGGGGGTGGGATGGGCGGCGACGCAACAGTCGTGAGGGGCGACAATATTGGTAGCGAGGCGCTCAATGGAGGATGTATGGGTGATGGGAGGAACGCAAATAATTCAGTGAGATCGACAAGATAGGTAGGGGAAATGCACTTCTATTAAGAAGATTCGGAGCCGCCTCGAAGCCAGGGGCATGAGATGTGGCTGGCAGGTCAGTCATGTCGCCAAAGACGCGACGTGAGAGCTCATCAAAGTCAATAGAGACATCCATAAGGGCAAGAGAGTCAATATTGTGTTTGACATCTTGCATATAGTTGATGAGTCTTAAACTCATCTATTTTTAATCCATTTTTCTGGCATGTTTTTAACAGTTTCAAATCTATTTTTATAAATTATGGAATATTCACCAACTTTGTGTTTTGTGGGCGTGACAAAAAGAGATTTATCTAGAAAAGAAGAAAAAGGTGGAATTGGCAGCAGCTTCGTCATGACAAAGTTTTTGTTGGTCGGAAAAATTTCAAAGATATCGTAGAACTATGTCAGAACTAAAGAACTATGTATGTCGCAAATGCGCTATACGTAACTCAAGACCGAAAAGATTTCGTCAAGACAGTAGCCCGGTGCCTGGTTATTGTTAAAGAATGAAAAGAAGAATGTCGCGATTAATTCTTAACTCACGCAACAATGATCAAGGCAAATGGCAAAGGAACTTTGTCGTGACAACTTTTCCGTCGCACAGTGTAGTTAAAGATTATCATATAATTGTCATGATAAAAGACAAAGCTTCTGGTTGTTAGATGTGGTAATGGCAAGAATACAACACAAGCCGGGCTGAGACAGTGGTTAGTAAACAAAAGCGCCGTTGATGGAGCCAAATTTCAAGGAAGAATTTATGTCGCAACAAAAAAAATCTTGTCGTAATATTACATTCAAAAATCACAACAAAGAGCAACAAAATCTCTGTCGTGACAAACAAAACATGACGTTGAGGTGAATTATGTCGCAACAAGGAATTCTCTGTTACGACATAGAAGTTAAAGAGCAATACAAGAGGAATGGCGATAAAGAAAACACGCAGTGGCGGTTAGAAATATTGAAGGCAAAATCTCTGGCGACAAAAGAAGTTTTCCTGTCATGACAAGTTCATGTGTTGATAGAATTCGTCGCTACGAAGAAAACCAGGATGTGAAAAGGAGAAATTTAAAAAGAATCGAGATTAGCCAAGTCAAGCTCGTCGCAAAAGATCCTTGTCGCAAATCAAACACCTCAACCAGCAACAAGGACCGAAGAACCTGGCTTAAAAAGAAAGCTTTTTTTTTGTGACGAATTCATAAGAAATAAAAGAACCTTGTCATGACATAACAAAGTCCGTCGTGATAAAGCTTCGCACTCAGGAGGTAAAAAGAATTGGTTGTATCAGGTTCTTGTGTCGCAACAAGACATTCCCACATAAGAACAAGACTAATGCATCAAAATTTTGTCACGACATTATCAAAGTCTGTCACGACAGAGTCCAAGAAAGAGCTCAGAAATCAAGTCGCAACATAAAACAACAAGTAGTGATATAGTCGACAGACTTAAACTCTGAATATGATTGTAACTTTCAGTCGCGACAAAAGCAACCAATTTGGGCTAAAATTTTAGGGATCCATGAATTAAGATTAAGTATAACAACATTGAAAGTCTATAAACAGACGATCTAGTGGCACTATGCATAGCTTCCTACTAATCCAAGACTGCACCAAGACCTCAGATATTTATTTTTTTTGATGTTTTTATTTACATTTAGATTTTGATTTAGCTGTGAGTTTTGTTGGTTTTCTTTTTTTTCCAAGTGGGGTAATGAATTGTGCAAACAGCCGAATTTCGTTTAATTTTTCTTTTCACATCGTTTCGAAAATGGAATTTGGAAATTTTATATTTTTACGTTTCACTTTGTTTAAACTTTCATGAATTTTCCGACGCTAGTCAATGATATGAGTGAACCAGCTTTTGAAAAGTTAAGTTTCTGAGGAATGGATCAATGATGACTAGTTATTTTTCCTATAAAGTGGAAGAACGCTTTAGTTAGGAATTCTTGAATTTATTTTATTGGTATTATTTCTCTAATCCTCATTTTTCCCAAGATTAGTACTGTACCCAAGCAAAATATCAGATTTTGCTCTCGATTTAAGAGGTTTCCTTCAAGGTGGATACAAAGATGGAGAATCCCAGAGTATAGAGCGCTTCTTTTTTGTAGTATAGGTACTTAATACTATAACTAATTAACTTTGAAGAAGCATCTCGATATATCACCAACTTACTCATGGTTTGATATAGTTGAAGAAGTACGCTTAAACCACTTGTTGTTCCTCCCTCTTCTAATGAACTAATTCGATCCCGGTTAATAAGATCTAATCAAGGAGATGGAAATTTTCATCAGAAATGAAGGATGAGGTGTCAATCAAATTGGAGAAGGCTTGCAATATCCTATCTATGGGGACAAGAATTCTCCAATCCTAAGATTTGGGTATGAAGTACTGAAAAGGAAAAATACTTAAATCTTATAAATATGGTTATATCTTTAGCCGACAAATTCAGCAGAATCTTAAATGAACATGAATCTCTAATGAGTGAAAGGTAAGGGTTGGCGAGAATCCAACCATGCTCACACACATTCGACAAATCTACCTTTCCAACTTATAGCTTAGCTAAGATTCAAAATGATGCAGAAATTGACAATTATTCATTGATTTATGATCCAAAGGTTGTCTAACCTGAACACTCAACCTATTCTTTATTAATATTTTATTTCACACTAACGATTTTACTTTTACTATTATTTTATTCGCTTCCAATCATCTTAATATCGAGTTCAAATAGTATGACCTGAGTAGTCAAGTAGTTGATTTTTGGTTCATCCTCAATCATGGGAACGATATCTGACTTAATGAAAATCCACTTTTTATCAAGAATGACCATAAGACTCGTTATGATTAAGACCAATCAAAAAATCTTTACGAATCTAGTTTACAAAAACAAAAGGACAAACATATTTATATCATATTTCATAACTAACGTAAGGCTGGGACTTTATTTAGTCCTTGATAGCGTGAGTCATAACTTTGTTCCATTTTGTTTCAAAACGAAAAACTGGTCAACAAGCTTGTCTATTGTCAGATTAGATAAGGTCATTTGGTAACAAGGTCATAAACTTAGATATATAATCTAGTCTTAACAATAGTTGTCAACTATCCGACACTTTGTTGAGGACAGGTGTTCGCAGATACTTGATCCCGTCCATGTGAATGAGAGTAGAATGACTTTTGAAGGTAAATCTGGAACACGAGAAGTGGTGGAGGTAGAGATAAACTGTACTATGGTGGCAGATACGAACCTAACAATTTCATTAAGAAGCAATTGGTCTTGTTTGATCCAAAGAATATGGTCTAAATTTGAGGAGGGGATGCGTCAGCAGAAAGGTCACACGGCGATTACTACTGAGCCGTTGACGGTTAGCGCAAATCATAATTCGAATAGAGAGACATGAATTGGAGCCGCTAATGGAATAATTGAGGTCATGAGTTTTAAAGTGGGATCTATACTGACATTGAGAATAATTAAATTTAAGACTTTATCGGGCCTGTGTAAGACTGACTTATCGAAGAGGAGGTAGGACAAAGAAGGTCATAGTGAAGATTCTTTCCTCATCAGCATCGCATGACGACAAAGGGTCGAGAACAAGACTAAGAGTAAAGCCTAAACGCATGTGATCATCTTATCATAATAGCAAATCCACTGCTGTGGTTGTGGCTTTTTTTTTTTTTTTTTTTTAAGCTAGACGTCAATACCATATTATATATGAGACTTATATTATTATTGAAATAGTCGATATATATATATATATATATATATATATATATATATATATATATATATATATATATATATATATATTCCAATATAAGGAGAAAATAGTAATGACATAAAGCCAATAAAAGGAAACCCTAAATATACTCTAATACTACTTGTTAATATCTACCTTTCTAATGCATGCATGTAATATCTACCTTTCTCTATTATTAAATGCATAAAATCATATATTGATTAAAGTCAAACAAGTGGGTTAATTGTAATACTTTTGGCCAATGACCACCATGAAAAAGAGAGATTAATGGTATGCTTTCGTAGTGAACAATCAACCATGGTTAAAGCAATCAAAAATAATAAAAGAGTAACTAAAGTGAAAAGAAAATGATTAATTTCTATATTTTGAGGGGGGACCAAATTCAAGAGGGTAGTGGGGGGTGGTTTACTTCTAATATTTTTATTTATTTATTTTGAAGTTCTTTAAAATTCAAATTTGAGTTGTACAAGGGGTTCAAAAGAATGAATATATTTAGAGTCTGAGTCAGCTACTAATTATTCACCAAATTCAAGAAGATAACAGAAATTAATTTGATATTATAGACAAGAGCAGAAAACGCAACAAAGTTAACATTTTGCAAAATTATAGTGCACCCGTATCAATTAATGTATATCGTTTGAGATGCGGTGACTCTTGCACCTCTCCAAAGGTTAATAAATTACAATTATAGGTTTTATAAGATGATCACAAAAATAGATTATCGAGTCATAAGCTCTGTGCCCTCTCTATAAGATGAAGGGCGGAAGCCTTTGGTGTCATTTCCAATCAAGAATTGAGGCCTCACCATCACTAGCTAATATGATTTTTTCATACTTTTTTCATTCATGGTTTTATATTATGGTCTCCTAGGTGTAGAGGAACTAGACCAATTCATCCCTAACTTAATTGGTGGTTAAACTTTATAGCGTTGATGATACTGTAGGGGAGGTCTTACAAAAAAAATAGCTCGACACTAGAATGATAAAAGATATCACCTCTCATTCTTATTATTTTTTAAATATGAAAAAAGAAAAAAAATGAAAAATGAGAAGAAATGTCGTCTATTCAAAACCGCAAACACACTCCTTTTAGTTATAAAGAGAAAGACACTACATCTTTTAAATTAACTTGAAATTAGGAAGAGGAAAGATTCTTTTTTTTAGGGTACTCCCATGAACAAATCTAGTGGAGATAGAGTGGAGCCTGTAGCTCAAAGGATTAGAGAACATGGTTACAAACCATGGTGTCAGGGGTTCAAATCCCTCTCGCCCACAATCGGCCCAAAAGGAAAAGATATTTTCCTTTGAGAGTAGGAAAATCATGGTCAAGATAGTGAACCCAAAGCTATGGAACTTGGCAAGGTTGTGGGTCTTTTGTTGAAACAGAATGACCTTTTGTTTATTTATTATTTATATTTAATAATTATCACAAATGAGAAAAATATACGCTTAAAGTGAATAATCAATGGACAAACCAAATTGTGTTTTCATCAATAGTAGTTAAATATACACTTTCAATAATAAGACATGATATCCAAAAAAAATAAAAAATCATACACAAGAAATTTATTTCAACGGTTTAGAACTTTTACTCACTCGAATAAATAACTAAAATATGATTGAGTTATAGCTCATTCACATGATACATGATATTGACATTATTTATTTCAGAAGTCGTCTACTAGTACCCTTGAACAAGGTGATTATCAATTTATTCACTAATATGGATTTCAAATTCAAGCAATTTAATATGAGGACGGATATTTTTGTTTAGCTTCTCATACTCAAAAGTTCAACACACCCAAGTAGATACACCTTTCGAGATAAATCGAATGGTAGACTTGAAGGATTTGCAATATTCCTTTAAGTGATTTCACCAATTAATTTAAAAGAGATTGTCTTGTTTTCTTCGTCTATATATAATTTTCACGACCACTTTATCAATATGATTATCTTCATCTTTAATTTCAAACAAAAATAATTCGATGGCAGTAATGATATTAAGGAAAAGTGCTAGAATTAAGGAAGTAGAATGATTTGTAATATTCCTATAAGAGATTTTCACCAATAAATTTAAAAGAGATTGTCCTGTTTTCCATGTTTATATTGTCCTGTTTTCCATGTTTATATATAATTTTCACAACAATTTATCAACATGATCATTGCCATATTTGTTTTCAAACAAAAATAGTTCAATGACAATAATGATCCTAACAATAATCTTAAGGAAAAGGGCTAGAATTAAGCAAGTAGGTTAACCTTTCGACGCATCATCAAATCAAAAAATATGTAAATATTATATGTTAAATAGGAAATATTTTTCCTACCTTTCATATGACGTTATAAAGATGAAAAAATTAGATATTTAAATATGATAAAATCATATATTTTGTTATCCAATTAAAACTCATTTAATAAAACAAAAATATATATAAGTTTTAAAAATTTATTAAATATTTATTTTCTCAAATTTTAGATAAAATAAAAAAATTGATTTAAAAAAAAACAACTAAATACTTGATCTTAAGCACTATTTAGAACAAAAGTTCTATTAAAAAAAAAAAAACACTCTTGCTATGTACATCGATATCATTGTCTACATTGTATTTAAAAACTCTGTGAAAACATTTTTTGAAAAGTAATAAAGTCTATTATTAAGAAAAACTTATGTTTTTAGGAGAAATAATTTTTGAAATAGAAATCACTTTTTCTGGGCAGGTTAGTTGATCATAAGATGAATATTTTAATAAAAATATACTTTAAATACTAATTTTTTAATATATATTCTAAGAAAAAAAATCCTAAAATGAAATCATCAAAAGATTATCATCTTAAGAAGAAATATTTATTTGTGCTTAATTTCTTTGAACAGAAAATATGACCTAGGTCAAGTAGTTATGAGCTCAGGCGGGCATAAAGAGGGGAGGGCTCTAGGGTCCAAAGCCAAAGTTCTATTGTAATAAATTTTACATTTAATAAATATTAAAGCATATAATGAAAGCAATAAGATTCAAAAAAAAAAACTTTTTTGAACCTGTTATTTAAACTTTTTTTGATTCCTTAAAATTTTGAAGAAGAATATTTTAAAAAGAAAATAAAAAGTAGAAGGAAATAAAGATATACAAATTTATGTCAATTTTAAAGACTACTTCAAACACTTCATGTTTTTTTTCTTTTACACGTGAAAATTAAATTAAAAAACCGAACATAATAAGTACATTATTTTCATTAATATTATTTCCTCATTTCTTAATATATTTTTAAAATCAAACATAAATATGAAGTTTTTGATGGCCCAGCGTGGTCCATTTCCCATATGCTAACCATGATGAGCCTGAATCGTGGCGAGCCTAACGTTCAAAGCCTTCCCAACTGAGACATTGCTTTAATCAAGGTAAAACAATCTATTATGCACTCCATCCTCAGAAGGTTCAAAATATTTTAGAATTTTATAATAATTTTACTATATTTGGAATAGAACGAAATAAAAATGGGGGATTTTTCTGAATTGATAAATGATTAAATGAAAATGTTACCAAGCATATGATCTAAAATGTTAAGGGTATGTTAAATGGAATAATAGAGACTTAAATGCCACAAATGAGAATGAGACTAAGGGTAGAAAATAAATAGGGTCTACACTTAAATGGGGTTTAAAGACCAAATTTTGGTCTAGGAAGCTCATTTGGAGCAAATCTTGTTTTTGGGAGAGAAAAAGAGGAGAAAAAGGGAGAAGAGCTAGGGCTTGAAGAATATCAAGTTTTGGTTGGGTTTCTTCCCATTTTCTTGCTCCTTTATGATCAAGCAACTTAGAAGTGAAGATTTGAAGAGGCTAAGGTAAGAAAATCAAACCCAATCTCATCTTTGTGATTTTTGATTGGGAAAAGCCCTAACTTAGGAAAAAGAGGTAGTTTCTATTGATTCTAACCCATTATCGAGGTGGTTTTTGGTAAGATTCATGGTGGATTATGAGATACATGAGCTTGGATGAAGTTATTTGAGCTTTGTGTGAGTAGGCTTCAACTCACATTTTTGACCCTCACATTGGTACCAAGATCAAAGTGGGTACCTGGCATTCATTAGGATAGATAGTGGTACCCTGGTGACTGACTCAAAGTGGCACCCAGACCATTCACCAAAGAAAGGGTTGGCAGCGATACCGATCAAAGGGAATTCTGCACTCGATGCTTCCAATGTACTCGATTTTTGTACTTTCAGACAAGGTTCTAAATTCGTGACACCGATAGTATAGAACTCCACAAATGACTAATGTGGGTTCAACAAGAATAAAACTAAGTGAAAAACGGATAGGCTCGGCCGAGGCGGTTTAATGTTGGCAAACTTATCGTTTCTCATGATAATATAGCAAGTCTCGAACACATATAATCAGTAGACTACCTAAGACCTGATATTGAACATACAACATCTTTCCAGCAGGTGTGGAAAGCAATGCAGTATTTTGCACTCTGATTAGTACATCGACACTCGACCGTGTTGCACATTTAAGACTTGATTTCCCGATTAGTGCAACTAAGACTCTCTGTCAATGCTTCTAAGACTTCGCAGCACGACACCTCAATATCAGACCATACCTTTCGTGATACTTATTGTGTTATGTCCTACTCACTTCTTATTACTGGTCTAGGTAGTCAAACAGTTATATGATAAGAGTCTGAATAACGAATAAGAGTAAAGTAATGTACATCGTTCTGCTCTAAATGTACCAACGGGTACCCCTGTACAAGTATAAGCTCTATAGTACCTACAAGTACCTCCAGATAAGTATAAGCTCGGTAAGACGACAGGCCTCTGATAGTATACAAGTCAGAACTTCTACGATATCCAACACTATAAGTTTACTATAAGGGCAAGTATGTGTATAAGTTTATTATACATGAAGAGTCCACAATTACAGATAGTGGATAAAAATATCATTCTCGTTTGAATGTACTTCACTGGTACCCCGTACAAGTATAAACTCGTAGTACCACTTCGTACCTTCGCACAAGTATAAGCTCAGAACTCCTACGCAGATCTCGAACAAGTATAAGTCTCGCTTATAAGGCAGCATGTGTATAAGTTTGTTATATGAACGTGAAAATTCGACATTCGCACTGTGATATCTCGTTACTATTATATGCTTACTATATGAGGATAGTGTGCATGTGTACATATAAGTCATATGTTTCTCACTAAGCCTTGGGCTGAAGCACGTGCTTTATCCTAGGTACGAGGAGGACATCCTCACATCTTCTCCGCAGATACCGCTGGGCCAACAAACTAGTAGAAGTCCATCATAGTAGGTTTGCGCTCTGATTATGTAAATGTAAATGTACAGTTTTTGTATATGTGTATGTAAATGGGACTCGTGGATCGTATGTATTGACATCGTGAACACTACTATCAAGGGGAGAGCTTTATTTTGTATCCTTGTATATTATATTTTTGATTCAATTATAAGACTTGGGGCCCTACCAATATATGAAAAGCAAATAAAGAGTCCTAGTATGTTTCAAGGCTCTTCTTCATCAACCACGAGAAAGTGAATAGTGTAGTAGATCAAATCTAATACCAATTGAAATATAGGTGTAAAATAGTTGAATAACTTCTATTAAGATATTATATACTCAACTAGTTAGAATTGTGTAAGCATTTAGCATGCATTTTGTGCATAGATTGAGCTTTCGATGCTAAATTCACACCTTAATCGTTCAAGTTTATGCTAAATCTCTTCCCCAACTTATATTTTGTAGATAATGAATGAAAGCAAGCAAAAGGAGAGAAAGCTGAAAAAAAATGAGGAAATTTGTTGTTGCAGAGCTCATGTCGCATCAGAATCCTACTAAAGAATTGTTCAATCTTGTTATGTTCCCATTATCAAGACCTTTGATGTCTCAACATCTACTAATAGTTGAAAATGGTGTTAGTTAGAAGAAAAGCCTAAATTGATTGCAAATTGATAATAATACTTGATAATAATAGGTGGAAATAATTGAAGATAAAAGAAAAAAAAGAAAAACCCATTAGTACTTTTGCTAACAAAACAAGAAGAAAAAAAAGAGTATAAGGTAGCGATTGTTTTTTGACTTTTTATTGAAACCAAATTTTAAATAGCTTTGGACATTTAGGTTGTTTGTTTTTTAACTTTTTGATGACTTATTACTTAATAAAAAAGGCAAAATATTTGGTTTTTTGGCTTTTTCAATAAAAGCTTATTAAAAACTAAATATTGAAATATGAGAAAGATAATATACTATCATCCAAACTCTCATGGTCTTTCATATTCACTAAATAAAATCATATGCATTTTTTATTTTTATTTAAAATTTATTTTCTTGTACTTAGATAAAAATTAAAAGTTAATTTTTAGAAAAAACAACAACTAAATATTTAATCTTTACGAAGATTATTCAAAACAGAAGTCTATTAGTAGATGAAGTTAAAGTAGAAAAACGCCAACTTCATATTTTAAGAGGATTATAAATTTTTCTTAAACCACTCACAAGATCAAACTACTTGTACCATTCGGATAAGAACTTGATCATCCATTAAAAATATTTGTAATAGTTTTGCATTCTTGTCTACATTGAACCTAACAATGTATATGAAGCTAAAAAACATGAATCAAGTATGAAACTTTATTGGAAAGGCATATCTCTCAAGATATCACCTTTTTTAATTGAAGAAAATTATTTGCACTAAAAAAAAATAGAACACAATATTTTCTTAAAATGCAAAGAAAAAAGGGAAAAAAAAAGAACATCATTCATCTAGTCAAAATTAGAATGGAATAGAAAATGATATTAGTGAAAATGACCTGTTGGAGTATCAATATTGGCACAATCCAAGCCAAAAATAAAATTCATGAATAAGTTCTTCTAGCCTTAGTGCATCAGATGTTGTCGCGGGAGATGATACAATAAATTGTGTAACACACCTTTCCATGGCTCTTGTGTCTCACCTATTGATAGAACAAAATGTGAGGCATACCTTACCTTAGTTGGACCTCACGTGCATATGGGAGATATTCCGCAAATCAAGCTAGATATTCAGAAAATCAGACGTAAATCTTCAACGTATTGATCAGGGAAGTATAAAATGAAAATTCAGCATATTATGAATCAATAAAATCTCATCAGATGGAGATCTCTTACGTGGGACTTCTTTTGGAAAAGAAAATATTTTACTTAATGAATAAGGAATGATATCAACTAGTGATGACTGGCATGTAAAATGGTTTTGAAAAATTGAAGATTTCGTCATAATAAAGATTGTCGAACGAGTGTTTAAAAAGGCGAAGTAGGGACCTTTGTACATCATCGATGAAACACACAGTTGAGGTTTCCTAGCAGCGTTTTTTCTGGTGCAGCAACTGGCGTATACTTCACCTAATCCTAGATGACGAAGCAAGAGGTTTACTCCACTCAGAGATGAGTCATCACATGTGAGTCTACAATGGGTATGGGAAATAGTTTCAGAGAAGACGACCGTGAGAAATGGGAGTGTGATGTCAGGTCGGTCAAAAAGACTCCGATCCTAATTCCTGAGTCGAACCTAGACCCTAGGACGAAGTCCTCACTCTTCTTTTTTTTTTTTTTTTTTTTTTTGAATCATTTTTGAATAATCCAATACAATTACTTTTCCAAACACATTTAAAATACTCAATGAAAATGAGGGAGATACAATACTACTTTAACATAAAGCAGGCCCATCACTAATTCAAAACTCTTTTTTTTCATTCGCCGATATGGCATTCCATGCCCACTTGGTTCATTTCCACATTTATACAATATGACATTGTTAGCCATTTTCAATAACCAACATTACAAAACAAACTCAGAGTTCAATTTTCATAAATAGTGTTTATACAAATGAGTCAAATACTCATGTATGAAGGTGACTAGAGCTTTACTTTATCCTCCATGTGACTTTGATCGATGACTCATCTGACCGCGGCCCACGCTCTTCACACATGTTCACTCTGGTGACTCACGCCGATGATAAAACAATGCGCTAAAGGATTTTCAAGTTAATGTGGTTCTATAAAATTCTCTCTTCCAATTCAGTTTAACACAAATCATGCAATTTTTCTAAACTATGCTTTTAAACCTTTTTGAATGATCAATGCAATACAATACATATATTCATTTCAAATACATTCATTCATTTATAGTTTATTGATCATTCCAAATATGCACTTTCATATAATAAGATCAAAATATAAATCATGCACTTTGCATAATTTTCCTATCAATTTTCCCCTTAAACTAATTTAACCTATGCTTTCAAGGCACAAATAATCCGAATCATCGACATGGTCCCGCTGGGTTGCAAGTCAAGAGTAAACATTTTGTTTTATAACACAACATCGGCCCGTCAGCTACCACCGTTATAAAAAATCAATTAGAACATCACCTATACTGCTCCGCCAGTTACCTGATCGAATGACACATCATTACGCTCATTCGGCAAGATCATAATTTGACCCTATTAGTATACCAATATATCCTCAACTTAATTTAACTGGCACATTCTATTGGGAAGGTGTTCAAATCATTCATAGAAAATACAAGATAGTATGTACATTTAAGTAACACCCATTTTCAATATTCACACTTTCATATATATAGAATATAACCATTTTCACATCTGATCAAGTTTCAAAATCACTTTAAAAAACAACTAATATGCTTTTTCTTATAACTTATTTCTAGTAATTCAAATCATTTTGTAATCATTCAAACACTTTTGGAATTAGAGAGAGAAGTGGAGAACAAACCAAAAAGATTGTCCTCCTTCGACTCATTTTTTGACTCACTAATCAGGTTTCTCCTTCTCGTTAGCCCCTAATCCATCAAGCAAATGACAATCAGAGATATAATTGAGGTTATTTAGTCTGATTAATTAATTTTCTTCCAGTACATTGTCTTTCATTTTTCCTCATTTCCTCATCCTTAGACATTCTTATTTATTCTTTTAGGCACGATATGCCTTATTTTGAAAAAATCGGGGTTCAATTTCTGTGTCTAAATTTGGATACACAATTTATTTCCGTAGAGATTTGTTTTCCTAGAAGTATACTTACCCATTAATTTAAATACTGAATTTGTGATATATTAGATGGCATATGCATTATAAATACCTAAACTGCTTCCAAACACCAAACTATATCGAATTGAAATGACTGACCAAAAAAATGTGAGCTTCACTTTGACAAATTTTCTGTCTGAATGGATTGTAAATTCTAGATACACTTTATTTCAAGAAGATTTGCTTTTCCTATAGTCTAGTTTGCCTAAAATTTGAATCACTCACTCGGGATGAGTGATGGTCGTTATGGCATAAATAACAAACTACTAAATCCAAAACTATATCAGAACTTAACCAGAATTAACCCGAAAATAGAGCTTCACTTTTGACGAATTTCTGGGTCCAATGGGGTCCAAATTTGAATACACTTATTTCAGAGAGATTTATGGCTAAAACATAAATCTCAATTTATGTTCTCCTAAATTTATGTTATCCTAAATTTAGGAGATTTATGTTCTCCTAAATGTCTAATTTACGTAGAAATTTGAATCACTCAATTTGGATGAGTGATGAACAATTTATGGCTAAAACAAAAATATGGGTTTTGGGAAAATTTTGATACCATTTCCCTTAAAAACCCAACATTTCCCTTTTAAATACCTTCCTGCATTTTAGACCACAACCAATCAAACAACCCAAAACAACTTAGAGCAAACTAATAAAAACACTTTTATTCAAATTTGGGGTTTTCCCCCAACCCAAACACAAGAAAATGGGGGTTAGGGTTTGGTTTACTTACCTCAAATCTCTTTCAATCTTATTCTTTCTTCTTCTTTCACTTTTTGATCACCTAAATCCTTGATCCTATGAAGGAAAATCACCAAGTTCCTCTCTCTTCCTCAACCGTAGTATGCCCTAGCTCTCATCTCCCCTTTGCCTAAAATATGGGTTATGACATTTAATGACCAAAAATTGGACTTTTGTCCATTACATGACTAAGGCCACATTTGGCTACACACTAATTCATCATTTCTCTTCTTTTTTTTTCATTTTAAATCTTCAATTCAATTTCATTTCCACTTCATTTCATTTCATTTATAATTTGGCACTTACATTACTCATTTATGACCCTTAGGTTCTCATTTGACATTTTTACCAAATTTATTTTGTTCTCGTAAAAATTTTTGGTTTATCATTTTTCTGCTTAGCCATTTCAACTCCCAAAATATAATGACTATTTTAGCACTCTAATATGTTATAAAACTGTTAGGGTATTTTTAAGGTGTTTGATTCGTGCCACAATAGGTGCACCGGAATCAACAAAATTTGTATCCTATGATTCCTATTGTTGTAGCAGAGCTACTACAGTATAGTGGCATAAGGTCGAACTCAGGGATGGGTTTTCTTCATGCTAAATGAGTCGCAGTTGATTGAAATTGGTGTTTCTACTTTGGATTTGGGGTTTTGGTAAAAACAATGAGGTTGATGGATGGTAAAACTATAATTGTAGAGATTTAAAGTGTAAAAGAACTCTTTGAAGTTTCGGACCACTGGGCTTAGGGTTCTAAGGTAACTATAATGTCCACGGGTCCTTTTCCTCATAGGGAGGATGACCTATAGTCATTTCTGTTTGGATCTAGGTTTTGGCTTCTGCGAACCTTAAAAGTTTCCTTCCTAGTATACGGCATTTATAACCCATTAATGTTTCAGCGATTAGAACCATCCGTTGGATCTAACTGCGGAGCCTTTAATAAGTGGAAACTATTGAGCATCGGTGGATCTATGATAAGTATCCACTTGAGCCTTAGCTGCCAAGTACTAATACTTTCGGGGTACATCACGATTCAAACGCATGTGAGATGCGAAGCATAAATGATAATAGATATGCAACGTTGATAACGGAAGAGACGGTATATTACCTCAAACCTTTAACCCAATGGCCCTCCTCTTCAAGGATGAGGGTTTGTAACATCCTTTTAGTTGTCATCCTCAGCGAATTATTTGGCGAGGTGAGAAAATGCGAAGGGAGAGAAAGTGAAAGTGCACAACTTTCTGCGTGATTTCAGTGAATGGACTAAGCTGGCACATTTACATGAGGTTGGTGAGCTTATATAGTGCTCAGGAGTCGAAGTACACAAAGTATGAAAGAACAAAAAAATTACATTAGGGTATTTTGGTACAAATCCACAAAAGCGGTCAATCTGACAAAGCAGGGTGGAAGCTGAAAGTTTACATAACTTATCTGAAAGTTCGCAACAACATAGAATTTTGCAATTCTCACTCCTACGTATTTAAAGCAATTACCATGCTTTGTTCATGCAGCTTCGAGCTCAGCTTAGGTTCTTCGCATTTGAATTGGCTTGAAGATAGTGGTACAATTGGCTTGCAAAACTACAAAAAATATCCATAAAATATGATTAGTAGCATAGTTGAGACCTTGGTGTATCAATTGGGTTATTTAAGTTGATTAGTACACAAAAAGTGCTCAAAACCTGTAATAAACAGGCCTCAAAACATCACTATTTGGGTACTAATCACTCCCCCAACCGACACATTGCTAGTCCCTTAGCAATGACAAAAAGAAAGAAGAGTAGACAGGTTAAGCTCATGCAAAAGGAATGGTATTTTCAAGAAGTGTATAAGTAAGTAATGCCCTACCCTCTGAATGATTGAGACCCTGCACAACAACCAGCTTAGGAGAATAAATACCATACAGGACCAAGTTTCAGAAGAGTATCTATCCCAAGGGAATCGACTCGAAACTTCCACAAAAATCTAAGTGTTTATGTGATCAGTTTTCAACAATAACCTACTAAACTGCTCTCCCCCCAACCAAGCTACTGCCAAATCCTAGCACCTTGACCACCTAAATAAATCTGGTTCCACTCTTTGTCATTTTTCTTTTTGTATCGTAGGATGCAATGCTGAGAAATCGACCTCACCAAAGTTCATATAACGGGGGTCTATCGATGACTCCCGACAATGAGCAGGGCATCGAGTCGTGAGGATCTCTTGACCGCTGCTCCTCGGGTTTCACCCCGGACTCTGAATGAATTTAAATTCCAGCACCTACGACTCGCTAAACCTCACCCATCCACCCATGTAAGCGAGCACTAAATTCGGTGTCTCTGACTAACTAAGGCTTAGGGCACGACCTTTAAAGACTTCGTCGTTAACCCACATCGAGCGGAGTGCTCGGGTTTCAAGAGTAAAGCATCGCGGCTTTTTCTCTTTCTTTTCTCCTTTTTCTTTTCTTTCTTTTTTTTTTTCTTTTTTTTTTTTTTTTTTTTTTTGGAAGACACATTGGCCTTCTATAGGGAACCATAACCTTTGCAATTGGTCAACGAAACTAGGTGGTTTGCATGATAAAGGTTATACGGTTCTCGGGCTATTACGAAGTGATGTGCGTAGTGTGTGGCTAGCTCAAGGTGGAAGAAAAAGATTGAATACGGGGGCTTCAGTGACCAACCACTTAATCATGCATGGAACTGTCCCAGCATCAATGGCATTCAGAGCGGTGTTTCAATTTTTCAACTTATAGGCAAGCAAACCACACAAAAAATTGGGGGCAAAATGTTGCAAATGAATTAAGAAAGCGAAGCGTCGTATGTATAATGAGTGTATATCACTAAATTTTAGCTTTTCAAAAAACGACTTTCTTTAAAGAAGCAAAAAGCAAGCCCAAGCTTATACAAAATGGGCTTTGCTTACATGCGATGGAATTCAAAAGTTTAAAACAAACTGATATATATATTCACTAACTCTCCCCCTAACCCAGTATACCATTGTCATAATGGGGGTTATTGGATGGAAGGTAGTGGAGGAAGTGCTACCTCCTCGGTCATTGGCCAGGTGAAGAGTCGTCGATGCCGGACGGGCTAAGATCTTTGCGGGAGGAGTGGTACCCAACTACCGCGTTTGCTAGGGCCAATGAGCACTTGAGGGTGCTGGAGGTGGAGGTAACTGCAGGTCCTGTTGGAGTAGGAGCGAGAGCGTCCCGGCGGTACATATGGGAGATCGCGGGGGAGGCCCAGGTGACTCACGGATACGCATGAGATGCTTTGATTACGATGAGATGTGGCGGCGGTGACCATGGCAGCCTCGGTTCAAATCATCTGTCGCGGTACCATGGCCCGATTTGTAGTGATCTTCTTGTAGTGGAGAAACGTCTGTTGCATCCATGATGGTCAGAAAATCGTGGGTGGAAATCATGATATCTTGCGAGTGAGAGCGGGGGTGCTCCCAGCGGCTGCCGTGTCTGAGGGCGTGCGGGACCGTGGGGCCACAGACGAGGGTAGTGGTGGCTTGGGTACTAGAGTCGGAGGGGAAGCGGGGTGAGGTGTAGGAGCTGAGGTTCCCAAAATGCTCCACTAGGCTGCTCCCTCGAGTAGGAATATCTCTGGTGGGTGGTCACCGGGGAAGAACAAGCGAGGCGAAGTCGCCACCGGTCGACGGTAAGGCTGGCTGCAAAGTCACGACGGCGCTCCAATCTAGGCTCATCAGGGAAGCCCATATGCTCAAGCACCTGGCATAGGAGTCTCGGGAATAAGAGAGGCGTGGACTCAGCTCGAGATAGACTCCGGCGATAGACCTTGTCCTCGAAATGGAACAAGGAAGTCATAATAAGCTCCTTGGCTGAACCAGTAGCCTCCGAGATGCGAAATAGGGCCTCCAAGATGGCTCCTCTCCTCTGAATGGTATGCTGAAGCGGGAAAAGATTAGACCGCAGAATGTGATCGACAAGAAGCATATGCGATGGGGCCCCTCTGAACAAAGCGATCAGTAGTGTGTCCCGGAAGAAGACGGACCATCTCCCTGGGATAGGGATGGGGCCACTGCCTATACTCGGCCGAGTTGGCGAGGACCATCGACAAATTGAATGTAGTGGCAATGTCGAGGCCACACAGTATCGGCCGTCGTCGATGGAGAAATGGCCGGTGGTGGGGCTCGCTGGATATCATCGTGTGGTGGGAACTTCGATGACCACCGGGTAGAAAAGCAGGCGAGTTGTCGTAGGCGACCGGTACCTGCGCGCACTAGGAGCATCGGGTCTCGAGCTCGGGTTTCTTGGAAAAGGATGGAAAATCATAATAAACCTCGTCATGCAGGTCCTCTCCTTTGTAATCAACATTCCACGGGATAGAGTTCTGCGTGTTAAAATTGACGCCGGATGAGAAGGCTGAGGGCGGGTCGGATGAGGGGGCTCGGTAGGGCCACGATGAGGTGGTGGTGGCTCCTAAGGCACAAGATGGAGGGACTCTCCTCACCGTTTGGTCAGGGGCCTCTTAGATGGTGGGGCCCTCCGGGATGGCCTAGAATGTGGCGGAGAGGGTTGAGTGGGACCAGCCCCCAGCGTGGCTCTCCCCTCGGAAGCCGGGGGGCTGCAGCGGAGAGGCCACGGCCGGCTGCCACCCGAGTGGCGGGTTGGGGTCACCGGCCGGCGGCGGGAGGGCTGCGTGGGTGCAACAGTGGTGAGGGCGGTGCGTTGGAGCCTGGCCGGCCGGGAGGAGAGGCAGCGCACTCGGGGCCGGAAAGCGCTTCCTCCATGAGTCTTCACCATACTAAAGCCTGAGAAGAAGGGGAGGGGCTGCGGCGGAAGTGGATGAAATGAAAAGGAAAGAAAGAAAAAGGGCTATAAATAGGAAGGGGAGGGAAAATGAAAGGTCATGGCCAATTAATGGCCTTAAGTGTCTATTAAATGGTTGGATCAAAAAGATAGGGAAATTATTGTGGTGGATCTGAGGGCGGGTTCTGCCGGTAGACGAAAGGCAGAGGGAGAAGAACAATGGACTGTGAATTTTAACAATTGCGAAAAATTTGCGGCGTGACATTTGCGAGTGAGAAAATTTACGTAACACAACGAAAATTTCCAAGCGAAAAACTACTCCCATTATACGACACGTAAAGCAGAAGACTCAAATTGTGAGAAAACGAACTTGTAAATGAAAAATTTTCAAAAGGAAAACAATCAAACAACAAAGGGACACAAAAAGATTACAAAATTAAGCAATAAAATTCTAGTGACTTCTGAGATACTGCAGAAATCACTCCCAAATGTGTGGCTAGGAAGTTTCGTGGAGGGTCAAGGAGGGGAATTTCCTCCTGATCTGTTAAGTGTTGCGCTGCATATGGCTTCAGCCTTTGGCCATTAACCTTGAACACTCGATTGTCTTTGGCATTGAGCAGGTCTACTGAACCATTGAGATAAACTTCTTAGATGGTGAATGGCCCAGCCCATCTTGATTTAAGCTTGCCTGGAAAGAGGTGGAGCTTGGAATCGTAGAGCAATACTTGGTCCCCTTTTTGGAAATGTTAGCGAGCTATTAACTAATCATGCCACCTCTTCAGCTTATCTTTTGCAGTTCTTGAGTTAAATTGACATCAATTTCTCGATTCTTCTAGCTCGTTGATATCGAGGAGCCTTTGAGAAGCCAAGCTCTACCCGCTGTTAGTTCAATTTTATTTACCACCATACGCATATGTTCAATTTCCGCAAGCGAGGTGGCAGCTTTGCTTAAACGAGGGCGATAAGGAGACATGCGAGAATGGTCTTCTAGGTTGTCTGTATGCTAGGAGAGGTCGAAAGCAGAGACCAATCTTTTGTGGTTAAATTCACCACTTTCATCGATTATTATTGTCTTGATCTCTGTTGAGAAGCTAGTTCAACCTAGCCAGCAGTCTGAGGAGTGGTATGGGGTGGTAATACTTTATGCTTGACACCATACTTAGTGAGGAGGCTCTCAAAGGTTTGTTCATAAATGCGAACCTCCATCACTGTGTAAGCTGGGGACCCCCCAGTCTAAAGAATATATATTCTCACTTCGGAATTTCGGTACCACCCTGTAGTGCAATGCCTGCAGGACTGCTTCAACCCACTTGGACACATAGTCGCTCCCACCAAAAATGTAGGGTTTCCAAGGGAAGAGAGAATGGTCCCAGAAATCGATCCCATGCGTCGAAAAGATCAACTACCAAAAATCAGTTTAAAGGCATCATGTGACAATGAAATTTTCCCCCAACCTTTAGCATTTGTCGCATTCCTTGCACATGGTATGGGCATCCTTGAAAGAGAGGCGATGAAATCAGATTTGAGCACCTTCCTAGCGGTTTTAAGGAAGCAAGTGGCCTTCGGGCATTCTCATGCGTGGCCGAGATTCTGGTTGCTCTATGAGCACACACAGCACAGTTATCACGGTAATTCTGGAGTATTTGTACAAGAATGGTTCCTCCCAATAATAAGAGTGAATTTTTTCAAAGAAGAATTTCTTGTCCTGTGCTTTCCACCCTACTGGTAGCTCCCCTGTAGCCAAGTAATTTGCAATGTGAGCATACCAGGGTGCCTCCTCAACCGGGTATTCGAGGAACTCATCATTGATCGGAGGGTTATGGTGTTTAATGTCACGATTTGTTAATCTCGTCGGCAACATTTTCCTGCTTGTCCTGATTTGCGGGTTAAGCTCTTGCAGCAGGAGAACCCGCCCGATAGCCTAGTCTTAGCATTTTGTTTGGTGACCGGGTATTTGAGGTTGAGTGATCGTGAATACTATTATGACGAATAAGCTCAAATTTGTCTAAGGCATAGACCCTTTGCCAGCCCGGCTCCTTTTCTATGGTGTGTAATTCCCTCTGTTGCCTCATTCAATGTCTTTGCTTATAATAGACCTAAGGCTTTCCTCCTTCCCTTTTGTCCAGCGCTCCAGTAGCCGTATAAACATCGCATCACTTCGAAGGGTAATTGCCAGTTAAGGGCTCTCACTATTGGTGTAGTGGTCAAATATGCTTTAAGCTCCTCAAAGCTCTTTTGGTAGCCTACATCCCAAATAAATTTAGCATCTTTTTCCAGCAGTTTGTACAGAGGCTTGGCAATTTTTGAGAAGTCCATGATGTGAACCTCACAGTAGAAACTGCGTGAGCCAACGCTACAATCTTGATATTTGTGGGAGAAGGCAGTTTGGAAATCAAGTCGATTTTTGCCTTATCAACTTCAATCCTTTTTTTTTTAAATAATGTGCCCCAGTACTATTCCCTGGCTGACCATAAAGTGGCATTTCTCCCAGTTCAAAACCAAGTTTTTCTCTATCACACAATGCTGATGCAGTTTCTAGGTTGATTAAGGCATTCTTCCGCTCCCAGAAGTAGGCGCCAATGTCATCGATAAACCTTCCATAATGCGGCTCACCAAATCAGCGAGAAAATGCGAGCATCTGGTGAAATGTGGCGGGGGCATTACACGAGGCCAAAGGGCATTCTTACGGCATGCATGTATGTGCCCAGTGGGCGTGAGAGGTGGTGCTGCACGGTCTTCTGCTGACAATTTCTATTTGAAAGTATCTTGAGGTAGCCATCGAGAAGCGATAGAAGGGTTGACCCGGAAATCCTCTCTGAAGGCGTCCATGAAGGGTAGGGGGAGGTGATCCTTCTTGGTCACTTCATTCAACATCCTATAATCAATACATACCCTCGACTTGTGAGAAGGTAAAGGCGAGGTGGGCATCTCTTTCTCCCTTTTCGTTATGCAGGTAGTTACCCGACTTCTTAGGCACCACACAGGTTGGACTCACCGAGGTGCTATCGATATGGGGTAGATAATACCGATGCAACGACTTTAATGCCGGCTCTAACCACTTCTTGCATAAGTGGGTTCAGTCTTCTCTGTGGCTGCCTTACTCACTTTGCCTCCTCCTCTATGTAGATGTGATCGGTGCAAACAATCGGGCTAATACCCTTTAGATCAGTAATCTTCCACCCTAGGGCTTGCTTGTTCTCCTTTAGGATGTGCGACCTACCTTCTATGAGGTGCGGCGGGGGATGAAATGATGGCGGACATTGCTCTGCTCTTCCCGAATGAAATATTTCAACTCGCGAGGCAAGGGTTTTGACTCAATTTACGGGGTTCACTAGTTCCTGCTTAATTATCAAAGGCGAAATTTCTTGCTTTTTCTCCATTGCCCACCTGGTTCATGTCTTGAGCTTCTTCGCGCCCTTACGAACACTTTCGGCCAGTTCTTGGTCGGCAAATCTGCATCCTCTGGCCCAGTCGACTGTTCCTCCAGGATTGTGTCGATGATGCAAACTTCTTCTAGGCCATCTTCCACTGGTTGCATGTGCTTTTTACTCAAGTGGAAGATGTTGAGTTCTAGGGTCATGTTTCCGAAGGTGAGTTGCATAACACCATTTCGGAAATTGATAATTACATTGGAGGTGGCCAAGAATGGTCTCCCTAGGATGATAGGCACATAGTTGGCCCACAGTGCGGCTGAGTTACGTATCCAAATACCTTAAAATCCAGCTGGATAGTAGAGATTTGTCCACTTGGATGAGAACATCTTCCGCGTCCCCCTTTTGGTATCTTGATGGATCTATCTGCGAGAGACAATGTGATGGAGGTGGGCTTTAGTTCTCGACATTTGCCCCGTACATCGAAGATAGGGGAGGAGATTCACCCTGCACTTCCCGAGTCTAGCGATTGCCTTTTCTATGCAAGTGCCTATAATATTAACCGAAATAGTTGGACAACCCGGTTCTTTGTACTTCATTAGAGTCTTGCATTGGATGATAGCACTGACTTGTTCAGTCAGGAAGGCATGCCCCATCAATATTGACCCTCTTCACTATACCCTGAGTCCTTGAAAAATTTGCATGAATTGGGGACTTGTTTGATCATGTCAAGTAGGGGGATGTTGACCTTTACTTGTCTGAGCACTTCTAGCATTTCAGCTTGATTCATAGCCTTCTTTTTAGCTTTTAGTGCTTGAGGAAAAGGTGGGGGTGTGCTATTTTTTTCTGCAGTCTGCTTGATCACCACCTCCTCTAGTTCAATTTCTTCAGTTTCCTGGCCCTTTTTTACTGCTTTGGGTGCTGGTTGTTTAAGCTCTTTGCCACTTCTCAATGTGATGATTACCTTAACTTCATCCATCCTAGGGTGACTCATTGAAGGAGCTCTCACTTCATCTGATCACTAGGATTTGGTTGTGTGTGAAATTTCCCTTTTCTGCACCCGTGGCGGTTGGGCGACCTTGATATTGAATACTGCGAGGTTGTCATATTTTGGGAAATTTGGAAACTGTGTTTGTCATGCTTTTGAGAAATTTACGAGTGCGGGGTTGCTCGTTTTCTTAGTAAGTGCTCCCACGGTCGATTCTTTTTGATTGGCCTAGGCATTCCTTGCCTTTTTGTTCTTCCACAAAGTTTCCCACCACCTTACTTTCGAGTTCATAATAGCTTGTTCAGTAGAGATGAAGATGGTGTTGACTATGCATTTGGCGAGGATGATCCATCTTCTTTGTTGTGCGACGGGGAGGCGCATGGGTTTTGGTTTTCGGGAGAGGTTTGGGTGGTTCCTCCGGTTGGGTTGTAGGTATTGCGTATGGGGTTGTGGTTGGTGGCTTGTATTATTGCCGTATCTTGTTCGACCCGCAAAGTCTCTTCACGAAGCACGGTTGGGCAATGCTCTCCTTGGTGCTCAATGGTACGACCGGTTGAAGCATGGTTGGTTAGGCATAGATACTTTTTCCGGTCTTGCTAGTACCTCATGTGATTCATTCAGAAGCTCTTCCTCCTTGCCAAGGTGGACAGCTTTGCTTTTGTCTCCATGTCCTCTGAGAGCGAGTATATGCCTCCCCTTTGATTTGGTGGTGGCCTCATCTTGTCTGTCTCCCTAGGATTTGGCTCATCCCAAGCTTTGGAGGTTTCAGCTACATAGTTGAGGAAGTCCATGGCTTCATCTGGATTCTTACTCAGGAAATCCTCTCCACACATAGTCTCCAATAATTGCTTCATGGCAGAGGACATTCCATCATAGAGTGGTTGACTAACATCCATGTATCAAAGAAAGCCATGATGTGGGCATCTTTTGCTAATGGTTTCCATATATCTCCCGACATTGGTAGAACTTCTCATTATCATGTGCTGCAAATGTATAAATTTGCCTCTTCAAACTGTTGGTCTGTGCGAAGAACTTTTCAAAAACTGCGCTGCGAGTTCTTTAATTCAGGATGGTTCTTGGCATGAAAGTGCGCAGGTAGCTTTGTCTTTGAGGGTTAAGGGGAAGGCCTTCAACTTAAGCAGATCCATATCGATTGCACCCTCCACAAAAGTTGTGCAAACTTCCTCAAACTCCCGGATGTATGTGTATGGATTCTCATTTTCCATACCATGGAAGGTTGGGAACAGGGACGCAGTAAGGCGACAACTACATGCTTGTAGGAGGTACAATGCATGAGGCAACACTCACCCTTGGTGGGTGTATATGGTCCCTCATTGACATGTAGGCATTGGGGTTTCTTGGTATCCCCTGCTGACTTTGTTGCTCCTCAAGTGGAGGCTCCATCTGATTACTATGTAGACTGACTTCACACCCCTGTTCTTGAGAAGCACTGGTTCTCTCTAGCCTGCCTGCAGTGTTTCTATCCCAATGTTGCATAAAGTCCTAGGAACCTGGCCTTAACGTGGCTTAAAGCAGAGACTACAGGGTTATGGCTGGTCAAATTTTGAAACAAATAAAAACTAAAGGCTAATGCTACCAGTATAAACAATTTCCTGATTGAAATGTAAATGGGGAATAATGGTAAATCAAAGGATGAGAATTCATAACACTTGTGATGTGGATCCTGAGATTCGGCAACCCCCTCTCACTCACACTTGGCACCGTCCCGACAGCAGCGTGCAGTTCGTGCCTGTGGGTGCAGATCAACAAAATTTGTATCCTGGGATTCCTATTGCCGTGGTAGGGCTCTTTGCGAGTCATGAGTGGCTAAGGTCGAACTCGGGGATGGGTTTTCTTCATGCTAAATGAGTCAGGTTGATTGGGGTGGTGGATTTACACTTTGGATTTGGGGTTTTGGTAAAAGCATTGAGGTTGATGGTGATAAAGCGTAGCGTAGAGATTTAAAGTGTAAAAAAACTCCATGAAGTTTCGGACCAGGCTTAGGGTTCTAGAGTAACACATATGTGTCCACGAGGTCCTTTTCCTCGCAACGAGGAGGATGACTATAGTCATTTCGGCGAGTCGGATCACAGGTTTGGCTATAAAAACTGAACCCTAAGAGTTTCCTTCCTAGTATCTGACATTTATGACCCATTAATGTTTCAAGCGGTTAGAACCGTCGGATCTAACTGCGGAGCTAATAAATGGAAACTAAATGAGCATCGATGAATCTAGTAATAAGTATCCCTGACCTTGAGAAATCTTGCCAAATGCCACTCGGGGTACATCACAAGGATTCAAACCCACACATGTGAAACGAAACATAAATGATAATAGATGCTACATTGATAACGAGGAGGGACCGGTGTATGTTACCTCGAGCCTTTAGCCGAGTGGCCCTCCTCTTCAAGGATGGGGGGGTTTACTGACATCCTTTTGAGTTGTCATCCTCAGCGAGGTGTTTGAGCGGGTGAGAAAAATGCGAAAGGAGAGAAAGTGAAAGAAAAATTGCACAAGCGGGGAAAGCTAAAAGCTTTAAGCGCAATTTGTGATAATTTAAAAACTCTTTGTTACATAATTTGGGTGAGCTTATATAGTGCTCGAGTCGAAATTACGAAGTATGAAAGAACAAAAATTACATTAAGGGCATTTTGGTACAAAGCCACAAAAAGTGGTCAAAAAGGTGGTCGATCTGACAAGCGAGATGGCTAGCGAAAATTTCGCATCTTTAGCGAAAATTTCGCATGCTAAACTCGCGACTGCGAAAGTTTGCTCTTGCAAAATTTTGCGCAATTCTCACTCCCTCGTATTTAGCTCAATAGCCCATACGCTTTGTTCATGCGACGAGCTCGACTCGGGGTTCTTCACATTTGAATTGGCTTGAAGATAGTGGTACAGTGGCTTGCAAAACTACAAAAAATATCCCGCAATATGATTAGAAGCATAGTTGGGACCTTAGTGTATCAATTGAGTTATTTAAGTTGATTAGTACACAAAAGTGCTCAAAACACGCAGCTCGCCGGGCCTCGAAAACAGCTATTTCGGTGGTACTAATCAGTGTTGCAACTCTCCCCTCCTTAAAAGAATTTCGTCCTCGAAATTACCTTCATTGAATAGTTAACGGTATTGTTGCCGCATAACTTCTTCGCTTTCCCACGTGGCTTCCTCGGTCTTGTGGTTTCTCCAAAGCACTTTTACCAATGGGATTCGCTTTTTCCTCAACTCTTTCACTTCTCGAGCCAAGATCTCTACTGGCTCCTCTTCATACATCAAATCCAGTCTAAGCTCAATCGTCTCTAAAGAGACTACATGCAATGGGTCTGACCTGTACCTCCTTAACATTGACACATGAAAAACATTATGATTTTTTTCCAACTCTAGAGGTAAAGCTAATATGTTTGCCACTGGACCCACTTTTTTTATCACCTCATATGACCCAATGAATATAGAGCTCAACTTGTCTTTTTTCCTAAATCTCATTACCTTCTTCCAAGACGATACTTTCAACAACACTTTTTCGCCGATCTCATATTGAATATCCTTTCTTCTCATGTCGTCGTTAGATTTTTTTTGTCTATCCATGGCCACTTTGAATCTTTCTCTAATTATTTTCACTTTTTCCTCGGTTTCTTGAATCAAATCGGGGCCAATTATCTTCTTCTCGAAGCAACTCGATCTAACAATGGTGCATTTTCTTACGTGAGAGCCTCATAAGGTGCCATTCCAATACTTGATTGGAAGCTATTGTTGTACACAACCCTCATAGTTGATCACACAGCTTCTCAGCATATCTTCCAACACTTGGATCACTCTTTCCAATTGTCCATTCATGCAGTGGCTTGTGTTGGTGGTCGAGTGCTGACCCGAATCTCGAGGTAGCCTCGAGGATCTCTAACCTCTGAAATGATCGATATTGGAATCCCCATGTAACCTAACTATTTCCTTATCTAAAGCTGCGCGACTTGTCAGAGTGAATGGTCGGTTTTCCTTTGGTAAGTAGGTTGACTTAGTTAATCGGTCTGCCATGACCCAAACTGAGTCATGCTTTCTTCTTGTCACTAGTAACCCAACCATAAAATCCATTGTGATTCGGTCCCATTTCCACTCGGGTATTTATTGAAGCCAATAATCCTAAAGGAACTTGATGTGCCTTCACTTTTGACACACCATACACTTGGTCACAAATTCTGATACATCTCTTTTCATTCTAAACCACCAGTATGAAGTCTTTAAATCCTTACACATTTTTTGTTACCAGGATGCATAGAAAAAGATCCACTGTGTGCCTCTTTAAGTATGGATTTCTTCAATTCATCATCATTGGGTACACAAACCCGATCTCTATAGTACAAGAATCTATCCCTATTTCACGTAAGCTTCGGTTTCTTTCCCGCTCTATTAGGTTACAATTGCGGCTTATTTTATCAGTCATTATTTTGTGCCTCTAGCACTCGATTTAACAAATCCGGTTTTGTTATCAATTCTGCCATTATTGCACCGTCGTGTGATAATGACAAATGAGCATTCAACGCTCGAAGCATTTATCTTGACTTTCTGCACAAGATACGCTACTACATTGGCCTTCCCAAGATGATAATCGATCACACAATCATAATCCTTGATCAATTCCATCCACCTACGTTGTCTCAAGTTAAGCTCTCTTTGCGAGGGCAAATACTTAAGACTTTTGCGATCGATGTAGATGAAACATTTTTCTCTATAAAGATAGTGTCTCCATATTTTCAATGCGAACGCAATGGCGGCCAATTCCAAATCATGCGTAGGGTAGTTCTTTTCATGCGGCTTCAACTGCCTTAAAGCATAAGCTACCACTTTACCCTTTATGGGGACATCAAGTCCATTTAATGAAGCATCACTAAAAATCACGTATTCTTTACCGTAGGTCGGCTGAGTAAGAATCGGTGCCTCGATTAAGAATGCTTTGAACTTTTCCAAACTAGCTTAACACTTTTCACTATACTCAAATCTCACATTCTTTTGGAGCAATCTCTTCATAGGGCCTGTAGTCATCGAAAACCCCTTAACGAACCTTTTGTAGTAACCTGCCAATCCTAGGAAACTATGCACTTCCGTGACATTTCTCGGTGGTTTCCATTCAATAATCACCTCTATCTTATTTGGATCCACTCGAATTCCTTCTTCTGATATAATGTGTCTAAGAAAGGACATTTCTCTAAACCAAAATTCACATTTGCTCAATTTTGCATATAATTGTTCATTTCTCAAGGTTTCTAGCACTACCCGAAGGTGTGTATCATGATCTTCCCGATCCTTTGAATACACAAGGATGTCATCTATAAACACCACGACAAACTTGATCTACATACGGTCAAAAACATGATTCATTAAGTCCATGGCTTGATCGATTGCATTTGTCAGCAAATGGAATTACAAGGAACTCATAATGTTCATACCTGCGTTCGCCATCTTATACATCGCATCCTTAATCATAACTAATGATACCCGAATGCGCAAGTCAATCTTGAAAGACAGCACCTTTCAACTGGTCGAACAAGTCATCTATCCTAGGTAACGGATATTTGTTCTTCACTGTCATCTTATTTAGTTGCCTATAGTCAACTCACAACCTAAGTGTACCATCTTTCTTCTTAACAAAGAGCACTGGAGCTCCCCATGGTGTACTCGGACCGAATAAATCCACTATCTTGACTCTTGCAACTGAAGCTTCAATTATTTTAACTCCACTGGAGCCATTCTATACGGTGTAATGGATGTCGGAGAGGCACCTAGAACAACGTCAATTGCAAACTCAATCTCTCTGTGTGGAGGTAATCCAGGAAATTCCTCCGGATAATCACAAACTATAGGGATATCTGATAAACTAGGCTCCTCCTTTTTCGTATCTATCTCATACGCCAAGTAGGCTTCACACCCCTTTCGAACCATCATTCTACCAATAATGGCGGATATCACATTAGAGAGGTAGTTCGACCTCTCGCCTATAAAAGTCACTTCCTCGCCACTCAGTGTCCTTAAGGTCACTCTTTTCATTCTACAATAAACTACCACTTGGTGTCGAGATGGCAATCCATCCCCCGATATCACATGAGCTCTCTCTAAGTAATGACTCGATTAAATCTCAGAAAACTCCTTATTCGTGATACGATGGGGCAATCTGCGTAAACTCTATTCCGCAGTGACACTATGCCCAAGTGGATTTGTCACCAAAATATTATACTCAGTGTTACTCTTCGGTAAACTACCCCAGGCTTCGGAATGGTAGTACAAATATAAGAGTGGGTTAAGCTGGATCTATCAATGCATGTCTGATAGTCTCAAGATAGAAATTACCAACTATCACATTTGGTGCATCTTTCTCTACTTGCCTTCATTGCATATGCCTTGGGTTGGAGCAGGCATTCTGTCTACCCAAAATTACGTGTTGCTTGTGTCTCGGTACTTTTTCGGTGATGTAACATTCTTATTGTCCTTATTGCTCTCTTAATGCTTTGCTGTTGCCCCAAGGATTCAGTACGTGAACGACGAACTCTAGGACAATCTTTTACTTTGTGCTCATTGGATCCACATACCAAACAAGCACTAATCAATCTCCAACGCTCTCCTTTATGTTTCCTCCCACAATGTGTGCAATAAGGAGGAGTTGGTGGCTGTGAAAGAACCTCCCCAGATGTAGCAATTGATGGTCTTAGATAAAATAGTCTTACTCTTAGGTAGCCCAGGCTGATCACTTTGTTTGTGGGTTGATTAGAACCTTGTGGTCCTCTGAATTTCTTACTCTGGTGCTGATAAGAACTTGACTGTCTAGGGTTTTTCTTACCCTATCTTCTTCTTTTTCTTTCATACTCTTCTTTCTTTACTCTTTCAACATTTAGAGCACATGTCACAATTTTAGAAAAGTCATCATGGCAAAATCCTGTGACATGGGCCCTAATATGGTCATTGAGGCCATCTTCAAACTTGTGGCATTTCTCTTATCATCCACTAGCATCTCGGGGTATACTTGCCTTCATCATGGGTGAGAATTCTCTCGATACTCGGTCACACTCATCGTCTTTGTTTCAAATTGAAACTCTAGTCTCTATGTGCTCAAGCCATCGACCCACATATTGTTTAGATTCAGCTAGGAAGAACTCCCTATAACACTCTCGATGAATTAACGATCCTAGTCACGGAAACCCACCCAGTGATAAAGCTTCATTACGTAAGAAGTGAGGTCGCACACTCTGAATTCTCCTGCGGTGTGGGAAATGCATTTGCCATGACTTATTTTTAGTTCTTTAGAGCGGTCACACGCCATGGAAAGGCTCATGCTTCTTTTCTTCTAAGGAAATCCATGGGTCAATATTTGTCATTCTCTCTATGGCTGACCGCTAGGAGACAAGCGCAATTTGGTTGTGCGAAAGCTCTTTGCGGTCTGAGCTATCTGGCCCGGAGGATTCATCAGAGCACTTCCTGTTGCTTGACCTTGCTCACGAATCAATGGAGCATGGGACACTTGCCCACCTTCCACACTAGCAAGGCTATTTGGGCGACTTCTAAAGTCACCTCGGATCCTATGGGGTCCTGAACCATCCATGCTTACCTATTAAGACCGACAAGATCCGCATCAGAGTCACGTCATCCTTTATATGCAAATGCAATGCATGTCATAAACAATTTCAAAAATCATTTTGTAGAATCCCCTGAACCTAGGCTCTAATACCACTAAAAATGCGGCAGCCGGTGCCGTCGTACCCAACCCGACCTAGAGTCTAAACCCGGACCTGGGGACGCGGTCCTCACTCTTCTTTTTTCTTTTTTTTCTTATTTTAATCATTTCGAATAATCCAAATACAATTATTTTTCGAAACACATTTCAAATACTCAATGAAAATATATATACGTAAATACCACTTTAACATAAATGGGGCCCATCATTTGATCATAAAAAAAATTTTCATTCGATATGACATTTCATTCCCACTTGGTCCATTTTCCACCTTTATACAATGCGGCATTATTAGCCGTTTTCAATAACCAAATATTTACAAAACAAAATCAGAGTTCAATTTTCATAATAGTGTTTGTACAAAATGAGTCGAATAATTTCATGTATGCATGTGACAGAACTTTACTTATCCTCCGTGTGTCTTTGACAATGACTCTTATTCACTACAGTCTACATCTTCGTACATGTTCACTCGGTACCTGCGTGATGATAAAAACAACGCGCTAAGCATTTTCATACTTAATGGTTATATACAATTCTCTCTTCCATTTTAGTTTAACACAAATCATGCAATTTTTCTAAACCGTGTTTTTGAACCTTTTTGAATTATCTATGCAATACAATACATACATTCATTTACAGTTTATTGATCATTCCAAATATGCACTTTCATATGCAATAAATAATTCAAAATACAAATCATGCACTTTACAATTTTCCTTATCAATTTTCCCTTAAACGAATTTAACCTATGCTTTCGGTGCACGGGATAACGGAATCACCGACATGGTCCATTTGGGTTGCAAGCCGATTATCGCATTTTTATAACATAGTGCAGTCCCATTGGGTGCAGCGTGATTATTAAATCAATTCGTGAACATTACGATATTGTCTGGATTGGGCTATGGATCAGTGACACATCATTACAATTAAGTTCGCGATCGCGCTAATTTGACCCTTATTGATATACCAATCTATCTTCAACTCGAATTTAACGGTTAACATTCTATTAAGGGCGCTCAAATCATTCATAGCAAAATATAATATAATATGTACATTTATACAAACAATTCATTTTCAATACTCATGCAATTTTTCATATGCAAACCATTTCACAATCAATTGCCTCAAATCAATTAAAACAAATCAATATGTTTTTTCTTTTAAATCATTTCAACAATTCAAATCATTTTGTAATCATTCAAACACACTGGAATTAGAGAGAGAGAAGTGGAGAACAAACCAAAAAGATTGTCGTCCTTCGATTCTTGTCCTCGGAATCTCGACTTCAACTCAGGCTTTTCTTCTCGTTATTACAATCCATCACAAATGACAATCATATATTAGTTGGGTATTCTAAGGTTTCTATTTAGGTCTTATTTCACCTGACTCCCTTCCGATTTTATTGTTCCTTTCATTTTCCTCATTTCCTCATCCTTAGACATTCTTATCATCATTCTTTTAGGCATCGATATGCCTCATTTTGACAATTTTAGGGGTTGATGGGGTCTAAATTTGGATCTGAGTTATTTCGGAGAGATTTGTTCTCCTAGAGTCTAATTTACCTAAATTTGAATTACTCAATTCAGATGGTGATATTGAGATTATGGCCTAAATACGAAACTTACCGACACTGCTCTTAAACTACCAAAGCGTATCAAAGCGGCTGAATTGTAGGAAACTTGAGCCTCACTTTGTGGTACTACACATGGGTTCAATGAAGATCCCCAAGATTTAGATACACTTATTTGAGGAAATTTGTTCTCTAGAATTATAGTTTACCTAAAAATATATAGATCACTCAATTGAGGATGAGTGATAGCCAGAGATTATGGCCTAATCTGCGTTCAAACACGAAACTATATATCAAAACTTAACCAGAATTGACCCGAAAACAAAGCTTCAATTTTGATGAATTTCTGGGTTCAATGGGGTCCAAATTTGAATACACTTATTTGGGGAGATTTGTTCTCCTAGATGTCTAGTTTACCCATAAATTTGAATCACTCAATTCGGATGAGTGATGAACAATTTATGGCTAAAACAAAAATATGGGTTTTGGGAAAATTTTGACACCATCTCCCCTAAAAATTCAAGATTTCCTTTATACAAAAATTCTTCATTTGAGGACCACAACCAATCAAACAACCCAAAACAACTTAGAGCAACCAATAAAAACACTTTTATTCAAATTTGGGGTTTTCCCCCAACCCAAACACAAGAAAATAGGGGTTAGGGTTTTGGTTTACTTACCTCAAATCTCTTTCAATCTTATTCTTTCTTCTTCTTTCACTTTTTGATCACCTAGATCCTTGATCCTATGAAGGAAAACCACCAAGTTCCTCTCTCTTCCTCAACCGTAGTATGTTCTAGCTCTCATCTCCCCTCTGCCTAAAATAATATGGGTTATGACTTAATGACCAAAAATTGGTCTTTTGTCCATTACATGACTAAGGCCACGTTTGGCTACACAGTAATTCATCATTTCTCTTCTTTTTTTTTCATTTTAAAGCTTCATTTCAATTTCAATTTCACTTCATTTCATTTCATTTATACTTTAGCACTTACATTACTCATTTATGACCCTTAGGTCCTCATTTGACATTTTTACTAAATTTATTTGGCTCTGTCATTATAGGGTTTTATCATTTTAAGTTTTAGTCGTTTAAACTCGAGAAAAATATAATTTATTTTATTTACACCACAGACATGTTATAAAATAATATAGTGTTTTGGGCGTTATAGAAGAGTGCTGTCTCACTTAAAACCAACGTGTAACTTAATTGATATATAATGAAATCCCTTACATCTAGGCTTAGCCCCATGCATATGTTTTTTATCATTTTACTTTTGCAGAAATTAACTCAGCATGATGTATAACATAATAGAGTTGGCTACAACACTTATGACAATGTCGTATCATTTGGTGCAACATCTCTTGAATCACTATCATAATAAACAATCATTGTTTTTCATAACCCAAGATATAGATATTCCATTTTTAATGTCATTAGCAAGAATGATTTTAGAGGATTATTGCATACACTTCAGCTAAAGAGACTTGAGATCCTTTAAAAGAACTAATTCATAAAAGTGTCATAAACTTTAGATGTTGACTTCTAGGTTTGATGAACTCATTTCCAAGTTTTAAAGTGGAAAGAAAACCTATAAGGCCTTTTTTATGGGGATTTAGAGTAAATGTAATCGTTATGGAAGAAATTCACATTAATATGATATTATCCATTTTATACCTAAATCTAATGGTTTTTTTTTTTGCTTCTTAAATGGTTTATATCAATTGGATATTGTTTATGATTATTAACTCATAATCTTTCATATTTTTAACAAATATGGGACTTTAAGTGCACACCAAATAAAAAGAATATTACTTTTTTAAATACAATTAAAATAGAGTCGCTAAGTTCCAAAAGTAACAATCATGAGAAAACATTATTGAATAATTTATAAGCTTTGTGATGAAAGGGTACCTGGGGAATGCAGCAACAACAGGATTGAAGATTAATCTCAATCTCAATCGATGATGTGGTAATTCTTTACCTCCTTTTATTTGAGTTGAACTGCATAGACACTATTACAATTGGTCTGCATTCAAATTCCACTAAAAACAAAGATTACCCTTTTTTTGGCCTGAGGTCAACTTTGTTCCATCTTGGCCAACCAAAAGGTAAAAACCATAATTGAACTCATGAACCTTTTCTGATACTTTCTGTACAGCTCAATTTTTTTGGAGCCAAAAGAAAGCTTGTTGATCCGACAAAGATATGGTCTTGACGGGAAGGATAATCAAGCACTGGAAGATTGCAAGGTACAATTGAGCATCTCAATAGAAATTATTCAAATGAATGAAGTGAAGGCTCTCATGAAGCTTAGGCATCCATCACAAGTGGATCACCTTCAGCAATACATATTCTTAAATCATCAACTCTATATATATACTCTATGATACGGGAGGATCTACACCAATCATTGGGAATTTGGTCTTGATTATGGAAAATTCAAATTCGAGAGGTTGTGAAGCTTTAGAGATGTGATTTGGAGTCTTGTTACTAATTTGGAATTGCTATATTTTATAAATATTTGTTTTTAGAAGTTCTTTTATTTCTTTTTAGAAAGTTTTAATTTTAGGAGTTACTTTGTTTAAATTAGAAGTTTATTTTCAAAGTCAAAGTAGGAGTTGTTTTATTTGGTTTATAAAGTATGGAGCCTATATATACCCTAATGTTTTCTTTTGATTATCAATTAGAAGTTCAATAATATTTTCAAATTTATCTTTTTAAGGGTTATCTCTTATTCTTTATATCTTAGGTGGATTCATTTGAATGACGAGTCCGTTGCTTTTTATCTCTTGGTGAATTCATTGAGTTGTGAAGTAAGTACATATCCTTTATAACTTATACTCATTTCATCATATTTTCTTTCACCTTTCTATAACCAATTTTTTAACCTAAACTCTAAACTTTCCAAATCTTATTTCATACTTCTAAAACCTTTGCAAAAACTTTGTTTCACCCTATAAATCATAAAAAACACCATCCCCAACCTTAGAAAAATCCCAAATTTATACATAGTCCAAGCCTACCTTAGAAAAACCCGAAAACCACAAACTAGTTCAAAACAAAACTGTTTTACATCAAATCAAACCCGAAACTTTCCAAACTTAAAATCCTTCATTCTAAACCTTAATTTCATCATAAATAAACCTCAAATAAGCCCTATATGTTGGATTTTGCTATAAAAGCAAGTCCAATTTGTTTAAAACACTAAATGGGTTCACCACGCGGAGAAAACTGGGCCTAAGGTGTGGAAACAAATGGCTATTAAAATATTCTAGGGTTTGTACTCTATAAATAAGTGAATAATACAGCCACCCCAGATCCTAGATCTAGATGCGAATCTGAATCCAAGAAGGAGAATTAGCCCAGGAGGAAAAAGAATCCTTTCTTAGTGATTCAAGCGCCCACACGCTGCTCCATCACCTCGAGGATAGTTTGAAAGATCTGCGGTTCTTGTGTGCATACTTCTCTGCAAATTCACAAGGTACGATCTGATTCGTTATATTAGATTAGCAATTAAATTGAATATTTAGCTAAATCACATGATGATTCTTGCTTCCGCTGATTATTCATACAATTGGTATCAGAGCCTTCGTGTGACATGTATTTTGGTGTTTGATTAGCAATATGGCACCTAAGTTTTCTATATTTGTTGATTCGCATGTTTGCATGTTTAATATGATTTTTTGTTTATGGATGGTTACTGAATAATTGTGGTTTGCCCTTTAATCCATGGTAGAGTTTTATGTGTATTTCATCGGTTTGTAACAAGGGGGCTAATCATAAGATTAGGTTTCCTTCTTGATTTATTTTCGCAATCATCTAGATTTCTTGTTCACCATTTTATAAAGGTATAGGATTATTTTTGTAAAATTTTGAAGACTAATGAAGAACGAAAGCGAAGAAGAAGAAGAACCCGCGGAGGCTTTGAAGGCTAGGGTTTTCATGTTGTGTGTTTAGAGTTTTGGGTTTTAACCTTCAAATCTCTTCACTCGGGGCCTCCAAGCCTGCAATGAACCTAAATGCACGGTCACGCAGCCGACAGATTTATTAACATAATGAAGTGTTATCAGTTTGTGATTTTTTCTTTTCTTAGGAAAAACCATGGATTGGGGCCTTTATATTTATTCCATATATTATTTTTTTAATCTTCATGATGATTAAATTATATTTGGTAATGATGCTTTAGTTGTGATAACATGACATATAGAATAGGTGGTGCCATATTATCTCAGATCAATGTTATACATGTGCATAATTAAATTTTGATTTTTTTAAAATCTAGGATAAATATAATTATGAAAAATCCTTAATTTTTGTGGGTCCAAATAATAAAATGGCCATGTAAAGCCCCATCTGATAACCATGATCGTTTTATTGATTGACCTAAATAATTTTAAAATTCAATTAGATTGAATACCAATTCTCCTGGCAACTCTGAGATTAAGAGAATTTTAAAATTAAACAAGGATAAATCCTTTAATTTTTGTGTCCAAATAATAAAATGGCCGCGTGAAGCCCAATGGATAATCATGATCGGGTTTTATTGATTGACGTAAATAATTTTAAAATCTTAATTAGATTGACCGGTCCACCACCGGAAACTCTAGAGATTACATGAGAATTTTAAAATTAAACAAGGATTAAAACTACGATAATTTTATTAACCCAACGAGGCTCTAATAATATTATTATATCATATGAACAATGATTGAAATGAAAGTGTATTATCTAGGAAGGTTCATCTAAGAAGATTGGGATGTAAGTAGTCCGATAAGTGACCCCCAATTTTTTTGGACCTGACTTAGTTGGATACTATTCATTTTATGATCGTTTTAGTTTGTTATAAAATGTCTTGCCCACCGTGAGCATTTATTGGTAGACAAACCAAACAACATTTACACAAACACAAATATATTTTTGTTTCGGTTTACTAAATATATGTTTATTGTATAATATACGAGTTAATATTAGTGCATAATGTATAATTTTTTTTTTTCTTCGTAAATGGCATCTTTTCAACCCTCTAGCTAGCGATTTTGAATCAAAACCATTGGATGGAAATAACTTTGAAGATTGAAAACGAACTTATACATCGCTCGATTATGAGAAAACAAGTTTTGTCCCGATACTCCCTGGCCGCCTATCCCTAAGCCAAAGCAATGATAACAAAAAGAATATGCGACTTGGGAGAATGCAACCACTTCTACTCGTGTTATATTCCGCTGTGTTGTGGGTCATTTGAGGCAAAATAACACCTCTCGACAAAGGGAGAAATGTCTTACTCGAAGGGATGTTTGCAAGAGTAACGGCTTCGAGAAACAAGTCATATCACTAATTTGATTAACACACGTATGACTGGGTGGGCGGTGAAGGATCATTATTTTGGCAATGATTTCACATATCACGAGCGGGAAGTGATGGGGCAAACCAAAAGTGATAAAAATAGATCTCATCTTAAAATCACCGCTAAACATTTCAATCCGCTCAAAGTCAATTACAATATGCATAAGATGGATATGACTCCAGTCTAATTGATGCATGAGCTTGAGTGTCAATAGTCTCTCAAAGAGCCGTGCAAAGATCAATTTTACAGAGGTTCGTTAAACCTAGCGGAAACCTAAGGTGAAACAACAAGAACAAGGAAAAGAAGGTAGTGATACCAATATCAAATCGACGCGCAACAAGAAGCCAAAGGCAAGTGCTTCAAGTGAGGATGTACACATTGGAAACGGAATCGGGCTTCAAAGGCCACCAAAAGCCAGGTATTGTGATTTACTTGTCACGAGGCTGTTTAGTGGAGAATTTAATGATAAATGGATCATTGATTCAGGAGCCACTTCAATCATGTTTGTTACTTTTGCAAAGGGTTCACATAGCACGCTCATTGAAGAAGGACAAAGATACTTGAAACTCGAACAAGCCACCCTCTCAGAAGGCCATATGACCGCTGTTTATTTTCGAGAATAATGTGACTTTATGTTTAGAAGATTGTTTATTTGCTCTGATTTCAAGAGGAATTTCGCTTTCTATCGCCTGTTTAGTTGAACACTCGCTTGACAATACAATTTAATTCATTTCAATAAGAAGTAAATCTTCTTATTTGTTCTTGATCTTATGAATAATCTTTATTTTTAAATCCCTTTGTCTCCCAGATATAAATGTTGAATTGTTGAAATGAACATAATCACCTTGCTACTAGAAAAGGAAAGTATCAATGAAACTTACCTTTTTGGCATTTGCGAATAGGGGTCATATTAATCCTAATAGGATACATGGTTTGGTGAAAAGTGGGATTTTAAATTCCCTAGCATTTGAACCTATACCAATATGTGAATCTTGTTTCGAAGGTAAAATGACAAAGAGGGGCTTCAAGGCTGCTACAAGAACCAAATCATCGGAATTGGTGTATAATGATGTAAGGTGACCAATGCGCAGGCTCGCTGTAGAGGTGGGTATGAGTATTTTGTCACTGTTACAAATGACTACTCAACATATGGTTTTGTTTACCTAATGCGCCAAAAGTCTGAAACTTTTGATAAATTTCGAGAATATAAGGCTATACTCTAAGGTGAACAAGCACGAGCGGAACCAATAGTAGAACAACAGGTGGATATACAAGGGAACCGTGAAATAAATCTCGTAAAATCAAATTCAAAATGATCAAGAGGATCTTCCTCGTAGAACCTCAACAACCAACGGAGCTTTGGCCACAAGGTGGGAGAACGACACAGCTTCATCGAGATATCTCTTGTCAAGAATCGATCAAGCTATAACCATTGATAGCGAAGAGGATCCCAGAATTACAAAGAAGCACTAGAGGATGTTGATGCACGTGGGAGTGGCTCAAAAAGCCCCCGGACCGTGAGATGGAGTCTATGTATTCTAACTCCGGCCTAGTTCAGAAAGGCACCCAAAGGTAAAACCTATAGGTGTAAGTGGATCTACAAGAGAAAAAAGACGACTCATATGGGAAGGTAGAAACCTTCAAAGCTAGATTGGTAGCGAAAGGGTACACCTAGAAAGAGGGAATAGATTATGAGGAAACCTTTTCACAAGAGCTACAGCAATCCATCCGAATTCTTTATCGTAGCCGCAAGTCTAGATTATGAGATTTGACAAACGGATGTCAAACAGCATTTTTAAATGGCAAAGAAGAGGATATCTACATGCAAAGAACCAGGAAGGTTTATAGTTAGGGCAAGAACACATGGCATGTAAGTTGCAAAGGTCCATTTATGGACTGTTACATCCAATATGAACATTAGGTTTGATCAAGCCATAACTTTATACGGTAATGAGAAAAGTCCTGATGAACCTTGTGTTTACAAAAGGATCCAAAGGGTACAAAAGTAGTTTTCCTAGTCTTTACGTAGATGACATTTTACTAAGACCTGAAAATGACATAGAGGTATCAAATTGTAAAAGGATGTCTAAAAGTAATTTTGATATGAAAGATTTGGGAGAAGCCAACTTATATTCTTGAATCAAACTTCTACGAGACTGGAAGAATAAGGTGTTGGCATTATCTCAAGCTTTATATATAGATAAAATTTAGCTAGGTTCATGGAGGCCCCAAGAAGGGAGCTTTACCCTTCAAGCATGGAGTTCATCTTTCTAAGGAGCAATCACCAAAAACTTTTGAGCAGAAAGAACGTATGAGTAGGATACCTCTTGCCGCAAGAGAGGTAGTCTCATATGCCAAGTGTTATGTACCAAAGCGATATCTCACGCAAAGGAATAGTTAACTGCAGATCAATCCGATCCAGGAGAAGAACATTGGATTGCATTAAAGCATATTCTCAAACATCTAAGGAGAACAAGAGATTATATGCTAGTATATTCTAAAGGGGGAGTCTGGAAACTATTAGTTATACACTCAGATTTCCAAGGGGATATTGATTCAAGAACAGAAAATTCTAGCGTACCCATTTACAAAGACACTACTGCTCGAAGCCGAGAAACATGTAGATTATATGGGTGTTAAGAGTCTACCAAACTTGTTTTAAGGCAAGGGGAGCTTATTTGTGTTTTTTTAGAACAAGATGCATGTGTTATTATATTTTCTGAGTTTAATTTTAATACAATATGAGGTATTCTCTTCATACACAGTACACGATATTTCATGATATCCCATATTTGCACTGAGACACATGATTCAGTGCAGAATACGCTCATAAGACTTGATCATAGGTTCTCATAATTAATGAATAAGATCACAAGCCATTAAACAAAGTCAGATGCCATTTAGACTCGCAATATTTTATGAAATAATATGTCTTGGTTATTATAAAATATTGGTGCAAATTATTATGTTTGCATTGATAGGATCAAAGTGAGATTTATTTAAAGTTAAATTTCGTAAAGGAAATAAATCTCACAATATTTCTCGTTATTATTCTTCTCTTAACTCTAAAGTTTATTATAGATAGACATTTAAATTATTATTGTTCTTTGAGTTGTCAATAAGTGAGGTCTATTCTTTAACGCATCAATATCTTGATGATTCTGGGGAGCAAAGATTATTTAATCGCTGTATTTATGAAATAAACAATACTTTAATTGCATTTAAATAATATCCTCTTAATATGTTTCAAAGATTTCTCAATGCTATGAAGTCACGACAAACAGATTTTATCCATTGTATAAACCGATAAATCACATAATAAATAATTAATTGATTGATAGAAAATCTTATCAATTAATTATTGATATTTTTACAAAGGAGAAAATAATATTAATATTTAGTATTATTAATCTCTGAGTTCAATTCTGGCTTATGGGAATAGCACCGATTAGATAATTGCTTTGGCAATTATGAGGAGCCTTGGATTAATGATAACCGTAGATCCCCAAACTAGCTCAGATAAATGGTGAGCCCTGATATCATAGTTTACAAGAGTTGAACTCCTCGACTTGTTTTTATAGCAAGTAGAGATTGCTGGATTTTTGCTATACAAGTCCAATTTGTTTAAAAACACTAAATGGGTTCACACACGGGCTCGGGGCCCTATGTGCGAGGCCCAAATGGCTATTAAGTATTCTAGGGTTTGTACTGTATAAATAGAGTAAGATATACAACCCTAGATCTAGATCTAGATCTGAATCAAGAGGAGAATATCCAGAGAAAAGCAACTTTTTAGTGATTAAAGTCACACGCTTCCATCACTCATGGATAGCTTCGTAAGATTCATGGCTTCAAGGCAAGATACTTCTCGCAAATTCACACGACCGACCGATTATATTAGATTAGCAATTAAATTGAATATTCTAAATCACATGATGATTCTTGCTTCCTCTGATGATTCTTACACTATAACCTTTGGAACCAAACATCTCTCTTATCATTTAAAGTTACATCCTACATCCTTAAAGTAAACCTTTGGAACCAAACATCTCTCTTATCTTTTAAAGTTACATCATATATCCTTAAAGTACCACAAAACCTATTCCTTACTTTGTTTAAATTAAAAAGTTTTATTTTCCAAGTCAAAGTAGGAGTTGTTTTATTTGATTTATAAAGTATGAAGCCTATATATACCCCCTAATGTTTCTTTTGATTATCAATTAGAATTTCAATAATATTTTCAAAATTATCTTTTTTAAGGGTTATCTCTTGCTCTTATATCTTGCATTCCTTGAAGGATTTAGCGTTCGTTGCTTCTTATCTCGTGATTCCTTGAGTTGTATAAGTATATGATTTATAACTTATACTCATTTCATCATATTTCTTTCACCTTTCTATAACCAATTTTTTAACCTAAACTCAAAACTTTCCAAATCTTGTTTCATACCTCTAAAACATTTCCAAAAACTTTGTTCACCCTATAAATCATAAAAAAACAGCATCCCCAACCTTAGAAAAACCCCAAATTTATACATAGCCTAAGCCTACCTTAGAAAAACCCAAAAACCACAAACTAGTTCAAAACAAAACTATTTTACATCAAATCAAACCCGAAACTTTCCAAATTTAAAATCATTCATTCTGAACCTTAATTTCATCATAAATAAACCTCAAATAAGGCCTTGTTTGATAAAATGAAAAAATTAAGTGCTGAAAAATAAGTGTTGAAAAATTAAGTGATGAATTCTATGTTATGAATCAGACTGTAAAAATCAAGCTCGATAAGTTACTGACAATTGAATGCTGAAGATAAATATATTGTTTGATAATCAGAATGCTGATCACTAAAATTATGATTTTGCTATATTTACCTTTATTATCATTAAATTACATATTATCCAAAATAAATAGATTTTCTAATAATATTTTATTTTTCATCATAATTATTAATTATTGTAAATAACATATTTAAAAATATGTAAAAATATTTATTCTAATAATATTATCCAAAAAAGAGCACATAAATATGTTTAAAAAATAACCAATAGAATCTAAACTTTTAAAACTATCCAAACTAACCCAGTAGATATTTGCAAAATATTATATTATTTATAAGTATTTTTTTATTCAATTTATTTTCATTTAAAAAAATTTTGTCGACTATATTCTCTACATTCCACGCGTTATGCTTTACTCATTTTTAATTTTCAACAGCTTTTCTCATTTAAAATTTTCACTCAAGAGTTTCCTAAAATTTCATATCAAACATATTGAAAAATTAAAACCATTGAAAATTTTCATTTTTAACGGTTTGAACATTTTCAATAGTTTATCAAACAGGACCTAAGCCTTATAACCTTTGGAACCAAATATCTCTCTTATCTTTTAAAGTTACATCCTATATCCTTAAAGTACCACAAAACCTATTCCTAACATACCCAAACCTTTACATCATCCATCATGGTCATGTCCTTCATCACACTACTTTTCCGTACATCTTCAAATGATCCTTTGTTTTCTCTATCATTTTCGTTCATCAGCCATGGTTGTCTACTAATTGTTCTGCATCATAGTCTTTTAACTGTCATAATATACAAGTTCCATAAATTCATACAATGCAATCTATATTCCGAGATGGGGTCGTCCCACCCCGTTGTCATTCCTATGTAAGGGGAAAATGACACCCAATCTTGATTATTGAAGTATTCCATGGTGTATATTATAATATTTTTGTCTTGATTGATTTAACAATTTTATTTTTAAAGTTTTTGTAATGAAGTTGCTGATTCTAGAATAATTAAATGTTCATAACGTAAGTATTTTCTTATTCACTAGCCCCTATGAAATTTGTCTGACTCCTGAATTGTTTTTTGTATCTTGAAAATTATGTTATGCATAAATGTTCTTGAAAATGATTTAAAAGGTACTTCATTTTTACTAACCACTTATAGATCCTACTTTTTGTCATTATAGTATAATGCTTTGAACCTAATTTAGGACATGTAGAAGATTCTTTTTTTTGGCGTGTTTGTTCAATTTTTATTTGCCCTTTGTATTGGGATTTTTGATAAATTTACATATAATTAAATAAATAATTATCAAAATATTTTAGATTGGAAAATAATTTTAATTCTACGATAGTTTTTGATAAGTAAGTAATTAGGTGAAAATTCTCTTACAATGAAAATATGGGTTTTTAAAACACGACTTATAATTTTACATCGTCTGGGCTCTTCAAAATACGACTTAATTCTACATAATTTATAATACGGAATCGTTTTTTTTCAACAAGACTTTATAATTTTACACTGGAATCGTATCTTCATAATTTTAAAAATTTACACTGAAATCGTGTTTTCTTTTTTTTTGACAACTAAGCTCTTTGTTATAATATAGTAAATTGTCCTCATTAAAACTTGAACCTAAGACCTCTCTTCTCCTTGAATGTCCTGTCTTTTTAAATTTTGAACGCTCTATCAATCGAGCTAGACATGTGGATTATTGAAACCTTGTCTTTAAAACATGATTTCACACGTTTACACTAAAATCGTATCTTCAAAGCATGATTTCACATTTTAACACTGAAATTATGTTTTTAAAACACGATTTCACATTTTCACATTAAAATCGTGTTTTAAATATACGACATCTATGTGACGCTTAGTTGGCAATAAGTGTCATAGATTTGAAAATATTTATTTTTATTCTATATTTTAAAAAATATTTTTTTCTAATTATGGTGTTATTTAAAAAAGCCCTAAGATATCTAAAACAAACAAATTTATTAGGATTCTTGATAAATCTAACTATAATTAAATAAATAATTATCAAAATATTTTAGATTATAAAATAATTCCAATTTTAGGACAGTTTTTTACATATAAGCAATGTGATGAAAATTCTCTTATAATAAAATCATGTCTTCAAAATACGATTTTATAATTTTACATTGAAATCATGTCTTAAAACCACGACTTTACAATTTTATATTGAAATCTTATCTTCAAAATAAGACTTCACAACTTTACACTAAAATCGAGTTTTCAAAACACGACTTCACAAATTTACATTGAAATCGTGTTTTTAAAACATGACTTCATAATTTTTAAAATTTACACTGAAATCGTATATTCAAAACAAGATTTCATAATTTTACACTAAAATCGTATCTTCAAAACACGATTTTACAATTTTACAATTTACACTAAAATCATGTATTTAAAATACGATTTCACATTTTAATACTAAAACCATGTTTTAAAGACACAATATCTATGTGATGCTTAGTTGATAATAAGTGTCATAGATTTGAAAATATTTATTTTTATTCAATATTTTAAAAAATATTTTTTCTAATTATGGTATTATTCAAAAAAGCCCGAATTTGTTATGTGATCCAACCACAACATAGTCTAAGCTCATCCCACACAGCTTCTTGATAAAACGGTTCAATTTAATATTCTGTGGGTTCAAGCATTTCATACCTGATTTGATAGGTTTTTGGTTGATAGCACCCTACCGAACCGATTTACTGATTGACTGATCGGTTCTTGGCCCGTCCATTCGGTTTTCAAAACCATGGTTTTGGGGCATAAATTATGTCCCAAAATAATGCATTTAAAAAAAGAAGAAGATTAATTACATAAATGGTGTCTCAATTTTTTAAATTTTTTTTATTTTGATGTTTTAACTTTATTTTTATTCAATCAAGTGTTTAAGCTTTTCTATTTTTTTATATTTTAGTTTATCAACTTTATTTTTATTAAATAAAATGTTTGAACTTTTAATTTTTCTTTAATCAACTGTTTCATAACCAAAAATATTTGAATAAACAAAAATTACAACCAAAAACATTCATATCATATAAAAAATATGAAATTATTGAAATGACTTTTAACGAGGTGAAGTAACAATATTATCCTTTTTACATTGGGGTTTTTGCTATCTATATGTTACAATACAAAAATAAATATTTTAATTATTTTAAATTATTTAAATATCCGATGTTTCGTTTTAAGTATTTATATATCATTTTTTCACATAATACTTTTTTGTATAACTAAATACTTTAATTACAATATAGTAAATTTTTCTCACTGAAACTCAAATATGATACCCCCTTCCTATATCATGAGTTGAAGCAAAACCACACGTAGCTTAAGCATTTACTTTAATTTTCTTCACATAATACTTAGAAAATAAGTAAAATTAATATATGATAATTAATTGATTTTAATTATTTCAATATTTTGTAAAGAAAAATTTTAATTTTAATTTCAATTCTATAATAGTCAATTTTATCAATTTATTTTTAATGATAACGAATAGATAATAAAGCTCGTAGCGTGGAAATGATAATATTGTCATTTAAATCTCATTAAATCATATTTGAGTAATTTCATTATTTTATATGATATGGAGTGTCAGTTAAATTCAAAATTTCCTAATCAAGATATTCTAATAATTTTTTATTAGTCAATAAACATTTGATTGAACAAAAATAAAATTGAGACAAAAAATATAAAAAATTAAGAAGTTTAGACACTTAGGGGGCGTTTGTTTTTTTGATTTTTTTTCTTAAAGCAATTTGTTTTCAGAATTTAGACGTTTTTTTTTTTTTTTTAATTTTGGCATGACTTATTTCTAAATTTTTAAAATTTTATTCTTAATAGAAAAAGACATATTTTAAAAGAAAAGCTATATTTTAAAATTTTCCTAAAATATTTTAAAATCTTCCAAAAATATTCTAAAATCTGCAAAATCCACATTAATATTTTGAAAAAACAATCACGATAATTTAAAAGTCATAAATCTATTTTTTTAATTATTAATTTTATATATTATATTTTAATCATAAAAATAGATAAATATAATAATTATTTTTTAACAATGATAATAATACTTTTTTTTTATCATAATAGTTTTATAAAATTTAAGTTTTATTTTTTATTAATATATTAAGATGTTATACATATATTATGATAGGGTTTGAAAATAGGCACGAAGGCCCACTCGCCAAGCCCAAGGAAAAGGCAAGCCCGGTGAAACCCCCGGGGCCCCAGCATAGGCCCAAAAAAGAAGCTCAGCTCGCCTAAGAGCCAATAGCATGGACAATTTGAAAAGCACATATCCTGTAAATCAAACTAAATCTCACTAGTAAGGGAAGTAGGATCATTCCCAATAACAACTTATCCTGTAAATCAAACCGAATCTCACCAATGAGGGAAGTAGGATAATCTTCAATAACTGCTCCCTCATTATCCCTTAATAATCCAAATAGCGATGGGGGCGTAAAATACCCCATCCAATGGGAAAGAATCCTTACCACCACTGTAAATCGAAAAACATACGTTATAAATACCCGACCACCCCATCTATGAAAGGCACGCAAAAACATTCGCCTCTAAGCGCCTATCTTTTCTCTCATGTAGGAATTGACTTAGGCACGTGAGCTGCCTCGCGGCCTCCCCAAATGAATCCTCCTTCTCTTGTTTTTGCAAAGGAGTCCAATCGGCCCGTGAGCCAAATGGGCCGACCTAGCAACAATTCTTCTAGCTCCGGCCCAACGCCCTAACAACACGCTCCAAACTCAGCCTGAGCGCATCATCATTGCGCCGCTCATGGGAACGACAGCTCCATTACAATAAAGCCGATCTCTCAAAGAATCGATGGTATCAACTCAAAACACAAGGAGCAACGCCAATCCCTTCTAAGGATGCGTGACTAGCCAGCGATGTAGACAAATGACTCTCCCTATGACGCTAGAAACATGCAAGCCAACACGGATGAGGTGGAGGCACTCTGCCTCACCAACCAACGCCTTATAGGGGAGTTAGAGCAACTCACCCGGCAGATGCAATGCCCACGGGAGGCGCGACAAACTCAGGAAAGCCATAACATCACCCCTCACAAAGGGCAACACACTTAGCCGGGTGATTACCTCGATTCCCGGTCCGACCGAATGGCGGATCTGAACCGTTCGCAGACCATATACTGACTCGCATTGTTTTTTTTTTTTTCTCAAAGCCGGGCGTCAGACTGCGGTACACAAATACTCCCTCGTGAATAACAAAATCATTTACATATACAAAAGAACTACCACCGGAGTGGTGTCCATCAAATCTATACACATATATTGAGTCCCATTTACATTTACAAAAACCGTACTTTTACATTTACAAATCGTAGCTGCTGAACCCATATACGAAATGAACCTCACTAAAGGTGTCTACCACCGTACGCAAGATCGCGACGTCTCCTCCTTTGTACCTATACGGATTAAAAACCCATGCTAAGCTTTACGCTTAGTAGGAAACATATGTTATAACTTATACTGGTACACAAGCATTTATATTGAATCACAATAAACATATAACAGATAACATAATCTTCATGAATTCATATAACAGATTTACATACATAATTATCCTTGTAACAAACTTATGCTTACTCATATCTTACTCTTATGGCAGACTTATTCTTATTCCGATCTCCCGTATGACACATATTTATACTTATCTCCCGTAGGACGCATACTTATTCAAATTCCTCGTATACTGTACTGAACTTATACATATACTTAGACGGAGGTGCTTATCTACATACTCATACTTCTATCTATCTTTTACTTGTTCAAATCTCCCGTAGGAGTTACGTAGCCTACGCTTATACGTAGGTACCCTGTGTGCATTTACAAAGCTTATACTTATACCATGTATTTACTTATACTACGAAGATTAATTTCATTGAGGTACCCGTGATATTACTAAAGTTAAGAACATATTACGGAACTTATTCTTATACGGAAGTATCTGCAAGTACTCCACGGTTCAATTCTCCTAAAAAGACACATTTCAGATCAGACGTGACGTGATACATATTCAGATCTCCCAAATGCATATCTACTTGAACTTCACAAATTAATACTTATCCGTAGATCTTAGAGGCTACAGTAAACCCATAGGTACTTACAGAATATATACTTTATACTGTGATCTTATACTTGTACTACGGACATATCCTTGTCTTACGGATATTATACTAGACATGTGAGTTTATTCTTGTATTTCTGGATCTTATACATGTATTACGGAGTTATTACATTTGTATTTCTTGATCTTAGCTTGTATTACGGACTATATACTGTTTACGGAACTTCAGACATGCATATATTATACTTTGTTTACGGAACTTAGACTTGTATTACGTACATATACTTGTCTTACTTTAACTTATACTCTGTGTTACATATCTATTCTCAGATTCTGGACGTATACTTGTATTACAGATCTTATGGCTGTATTACGAGACTTATTCTTATATTACAGAACTTATACTTATATTACCGATACGGAAGTACCCGTAGGTACTACAGAGATTTTACTTGTACAAAAGTACCCGTAGGTACTACAGAACAGATACAGAGGTACCCGTAGGTACATTCAGATCTTTACCATATTCATTTCTTTACTCTTATTCTTTATTCAGAGTCTTATCATATAATTGTTTGACTACCCAAACCAATCATAAGAAATGAGTAGGACGCAGCACAATAAGTACCCCAAGGCCAACACAAAGATCGAATCGATACGTGTCCGCTCATAACGTATGCCATAGCACCGCCAGGAGTGCCGGCACCGACGTAACGTGTCGCCCACGCAATGTATATATGTTGTAACACCAACAAGAGTGCCGGCATCGATCGAAACGCGCTTCGCCCATCACGCAACAAAAGTGTCGTGAAGATCAAAGAGAAAGTGGCCGCACCAAATCAAAACGTGCCTCGCCAAGCAATGAAGTGTCAGCACCAAAGAGGAGTGCCGGCTAACCGACACGTCCACTCATTCATTCTTCTCGTCCCAGTGTAAATACACGATCATACGTCTTTCGTAACTTATAACTTATCTTAATCACATTCCTGTCCATGATACATATTGCTTTTCATGTTCATGTTCATGTTTCGCTTCACATGTTTCATAAACACATTCATGCTTCATGAACACATTCATACATATCAGATTTCCTCATATACTTGTAATGGTAGGATACCTATGTATTCACACCTCATTCATGTATTTTTGTTCCTCTATGAATCTACTTTACTTAGAAATTGGAATCATTCCAATTGAATTATCCAAACTCAAGTTATGACATTTTCATGTCAAACTAGTCATTTTGCCCATATTATAATAGGGGCAGTTTGGAATCCTCATTTTTTTTAGGGGTCTTAACTCCATACCTGACATTGGTTCTTCGTACTCCTTTGAAGCTAAGGTGCTAATGGTTCTTCTCCAACTGGAATCACCTAAATCGGAGCACCGAAACTCAAGATACGTCCTAAACAACCGGGACTACTATATGTTAAAAACAAAACCATAAATTGGCTTGAACATAGCCCCACTTTGAGTGAATTTTTAGGCCACAAAGAGTCAGAATTTGAAGGTAGCTATTTCAGGGTTTTTTATTCTCCTTGAAGTCTAGTTTAACCAGTAACTTGAATCACCCAAATCGGATAAGAAATGACCAAGTTATGGCCAAAATACGAACTCTAGTCAAAATAGAGCAAGAATAAAATCGTGATCGTACCGATACCGCTGACAACACGGTACCGTACCACTGCTGCACCGTACCACCTTCAAAATTGTCCAGAAAGGTGGTTTTTCTCCCATTTTTCCACATTTTGCTACCCAAATCAACTCAATAATCAATACACACTTCAAAACCACTCCATATTCATCTTGTAACCTCAATTCTACTCAAATCATCTTTCAATACACATCTTTCTTCAAGAACCTTTCATGAATTATTACCAAAACAATTCTAATATGAGTCATAACCCATACATAACCCAAATATAAAGATTAGTTAGGGTTTGTTCTAAACCCTAACTCCATTACATGCAATTAAACCATGAATCCAACCTCAAAGGGAGGATTCCATGTTTGTCTTATACCATTTAGGGTTTTACCAACCCTCCTTTCAAGAAATCTATGGTTAGGATGAAATCCTATCAAAACCCTAGGTTTGAAAACCATAGACATCCCTACTATGATCCAAATACACATAATCTCATACAAAATTCATAATTTCCATTCAAAAATCCAAAGATCCATACTCATAGTCATAGTTCCATACCTTAATTTGGCTTCTTCTTCTTCCTTCTTCTCCTTCCCTTCTTCTCCACGGTTTTTTTCTCCTAAATTGAGACCAAATTTGGTCTTAAATCAAGGATTTCTCCTTAGGCCATGTTTGGCTCCCAAAAACCCATTTTTTTGGGTTAAGTCTCTCTAATTGCCTTTTAGTCCTTCCTCATTCTATTAATTTCACTATACTTTATGTTATTTCCACTTCGCCTCTTGATCTTATCAACTTATGACTTTTAAGCTCATTTCTTTGACAAATTACAATTTTGTCCTATGTCTTGTACAATTTTCGGGTTCACTTCCATGTTTCGTGATGAAATCACGAAACATTCAAATTATACCTACAAAATACCCTAAACATGCCGAAAAACGATCAGGGTATATTTCGTGTTACATCAAGACTGAGGCGCCGAAACTACAGAATCCATCCGAGCTGTGGGACACCGACCACACCTAACCCCTGGAGAGGAGGGCAACGAAGCAACACTCGGGGGGCACGTCGGAAACGAGGAACTAAACCCCCTCAAACAAAGAATGGAGGAACGATAATGGGCGGCAGGTTCAAGGGCTCAACAAAGAGCCCGCCGTACGAAGGAAGTCAGAAAGGGCCGAGCCCCGACTCTGTGGACACCCTGGTATAATAAACTGAAACCCCATTCACGCCGAGTGCTCACTCCTTCAGCCGGTTCGTAATGCCGCAAATAGAAGCGCCTCGATGAGCCAAAGATCCTCGCCTTCGATCATCTCAACACTTATAAAAACCTTATAAAAATCGGATGTTTACATGGGTATCGGGATCTGTCTACGGTCACGGAGATTTGCTATCACCCGAAAGGCCAGTGGCGGCAGTTTTGCCAGGCTTCCACCATCTCGATCTCCTCATTTAGAGAGAGCTCTCCATCGGTCGTCTCCCACTTCATTGGAGCGGAACATACGGGGAAGCCCGAGTTATCATCTTGACCATAGTAGCTCACAGCCACGAGGTCTTATGTCGGAGGTTGATCTTAGAGTCTTTGAAGGTAGATATACCAGACGAGGAAGTTAGCTATCCGCGTTCATGTCGTAGGGCTAAGTGCGATTAAAAGATTTGATGTTTTCCATCTCAAAGAATCCTCAGGTAAGCATGGCAGAGTACTTGCTAAAGCAGAAAAGTACATAAACAGCAAAGAAGCCCTCATATCCAATAAAGGAAGCTCTTCAACCCATAAAGAGAAAAGCGGGACTGACAAGCGACAAGGACGGAGCCCTATGAGACAAAGAGACTAGGAGAGATCCCAAAAGAAAGACAAAGAACGGTCCCCGAAAAGACGTGGAAGCCTTAGAGATCGGTAGTGCTGGCACGGCTGCGACAATATATTCACCTCGGTTTACCCTGACGGCATGATATCGCGGGTCTTGCGAGGTACAACCGCGAGCGAGTTTACGAGATGGCCGTCGGATGAGGTCCGCCTACCAAAGAGATAACACGAGTAGCGAGTTAGCGGGGACCCGCGGGCATCGGACCGGACGGTTGCATACAGCTCGGGGAAAGAAATAGAATATTTGATTCGGCGCGGATATCTCACTTAACCGTGCTTATCGAAGAGTACAGGATCAAGCTCAGCCACCACCACCCCTCGGCGGACAACAGCACCGGCACCACTTGGTAGTTAGGAAATCCATGTGATCTCGGGAGAATTTGCAGGAGGACGAGAGTACAGCTCTGCTAGGAAGGCCCATTTATGTAGCATTAGGTCAGAGAGGTGATGGAAGTACAAGCGGTGTCCAAACTGCCTCGACTTGACACGGCCATAACGTTCTCGGATTTAGATCTGGAGGGATGCGACACCCCGTGTGATCGGCTGGTGATACGAGGGCGGTGTGGCTAACAAAACGATCCATCGTGTCACACCCACGAATTTACCCGGTCAGGCCCGAATGGCGGATCAGGGCGGGTTCGAGCGGGAAGACTATGTACTAGGACTCTTTACCTTTTTTTTTTTTTCTCAAGGCCCGAACTTGTACTGTGGTACTGGCTCAAAATTTCTATAATAACAAAATCATTCACATATACAAAGAACTACCCGCAGGAGTGGGTGTCCATCAAAATCTATACATATCTTTAGTCCCATTTACATATGCAAAAACTATACTTTTACATTTACAAATCGAGCACAGGGACATGCGTGATGAACTCTTAATTATTATTTGGCGAAATTTGTATGTGGAGATCAGATGTCTCCACTGTCTTTCTGTAGTTAAAAGCAAAGTGATGTTCTGCCCAGGCTGCGACAATTGGAAGCTTATATCTTATAACTTATACTGGTACACATGCATTTATATTGAATCATAACCATATATGATAACGGATGCTCCGAGAATCTTCATGAATTCATATAACACATTTACATACATGAATTATCCTTGTAACAAACTTATGCTTATTCGGATCCTCGTATAAGGTAATGAACTTATACTTATCATGACCATTCTTATCCGATCTCATTAGGACACATATTTATACTTATCTCCGTGGGACACATGCCTATACTTATCTCACATGGGACCTTGCCATAGTTTCCATATTGTACGTGCGAAGCATACATATACTTATACTTATCTCCCGTAGGACACATATATCGAACTTATTCTTATACTTGTCTCAGACTTATAATTATTCAGATCTCCCAAAGGGCATATATATCGAACTTATACTTATACTTGTCTCGGACTTATAATTATTCAGATCTCCCAAAGGACATCTACTTGAACCTGTCGGTGATACTTATCTAGATCTCGTGGAGTTCTTAGAGCTTAGACCTTTGCGAGGTACTGATAGATGCTGAGAACTTATACTTGTACTTCATATATTACACTTGTACTACGGAGCTTATTCTTATACTTCGGATCTTATACTTGTATTACGGAGCATATACTTGTCTTACGGATCTTATACCTGTATTACGAAACTTATTCTTGTATTTCAGATCTTATACTTGTATTCCGGAACTTATTCTTGTATTTCGGATCTTATACTTGTATTACGGAACTTATTCTTGTATTTAAATCTTGCTTGTATTCACAGACTTATTCTTGTATTTAGGATCCCATACTATTCAGACTTATTCTTGTATTTCGGATCTTATACTTATATTACCAAGACATTTCTTGTATTTCGAGATCTTATACTTGTATTTGGGGATCTTGTCTTGTATTCGGATCTTATACTTGTATTACATATCTTATTCTTGTATTTCGGATCTTATACTTGTATTACGGAACTTATTCTTGTATTTCAGATCTTATATTTGTATTTTGGAACTTATTCTTATATTTCGGATCTTATACTTGTATAATGGAACTTATTCTTGTATTTCAAATCTTATTCTTGTATTTCAGATCTTATTCTTGTATTTCGGATCTTATACTTGTATTACAGATCTTATTCTTGTATTTCGGATCTTATACTTGTATTACAGATCTTATGCCTGTATTACAAGACTTATTCTTATATTACAAAACTTATACGCATATTGCGTACGGAGTGCCGTAGGTCTTATACGAGAGATTTTCTTTGTACAAAAGTACGTAGGTACTACATAACATATCTGAAGGTACCCGTGGGGTATTCAGATCTTTGTACCTGTATTATTTCTTTACTCTTATTCAGCTGGTGAGTCTTATCATGTAGCTGACTACGGACCAATCATAAGAAATGAGTAGGACCATGACACAATAAGTACCCAGGAAAGGTACAATATAGTCTTGAGGGTGTCGTAGCCTAAGCGAAGTCTTGAAGCCTTGATCGAACGTGCTGCCACGTAACATAAGTGTCTTAGCACTAGCGAGTCTTGGAAGTAGCGATCGGAACGATGCTATACGTGCTTGGTTAAGTATGTGTAAGCGGGGGTGTTCGAGCCCATTGTCGAACGATGCTGCCGCGTGCAGTGTCGTGTCATTCCATATACGGTCTTAGCGGTTCTACAGTTATATGTGATAATCATATATAATCTATTTTTTTATTCGATAAATAATTAGGGCATTCTTAGCGACATTATGTGTTCATGACATATTGCCTTTCATGTTCATGTTCATGTTTCAGTTCGTTTTCATATTTCATATCATATTCATGTTTCATGAACACATCTATACATATTGCATTGCCTATATTTTTTTCATGTTTCATGCCTGTTGCATCTAACATTTCATATACTTGTACGGTATGACACCATGTATTCTTGTTCCTCTATGAATCTACTTTAATTAGAAATTGGAATCATTCCAATTGAATCTTTATAAACTCAAGTTATAGCATTTCCATTTGAAACTAATTCATTTGCCCCTATTCGCTAGGGACATTTGAAATACCCATTTCAAGTGTCTTGGCTCCATATTTGATACTAGTTATTTGTACTCCTTTAAAGCTAAGATGCTAGGGTTCTCCCTCATTTGGAATCACCCCGAGATCGAGACACGGGTAACTCGAGATATGTCTAAAATAATACAGGAGTTACTCTATGTAAAAGCAGGAACCAGAAATTTGCTTGAACATAGCCCCAATTTGAGTGAATTTCTGGGCCACATAAGTCAGAAGTGAAGTACCTATTTCGAGGGGGTTTTTATTTATCCTTTGAAGTCTAGTTTAACAAATATGAATCATCAGATTATGGATAAATGACCAGATTATGGCCAAATATTAACTTGGTCGAAACATAATGAGCCTTGTAGTGGTGCCACTCTGTTTTATTATCCCGGTACCACCCACAAAATATGAAATGGTGGTTTCATGTTTTTCCATGCTTTTTCACCACCCCAGGCAACTCGATAATCAATATACACAGTAAAACCACTCTATATCCATCTTGCCAACCTCTATTCTACTCAATTCATCTTTCAAATACTTATCTTACTTCAAAAATCTTTCATAAATTACTCCCAAACAACTCTAATATAGGTCATAACCCATACCTGAAACCAACACGAGATTAGTTAGGGTTTATTTATAACTGAACTCCATTACTTTACGAATTAAACCATGAGTCCAACTCGGAGGATTCCATACTCTTGATTCATCTGAAATTCATTCAAGGTTGGGTTTCTTACAACCCCAACCCACGAAACATGTATCCATACGAAAGTCGTGTCCCTTACTAGTATTGATTCATGCATAAATTTGACTTCTTCTTCTTCGTTCTTCTTCTTCTTCTTCTCCTTCCCTTCTTCTTCTTCTCCACGGTTTCTTCTCCCCCAAAATGAAACCAAATTTGGTCTTAAATCCAAGATTTCTCCTTAGGCCATGTTTGGCTCCCAAAAACCCATTTTTTTGGGTTAAGTTTTCATTATTTCACTTTAGTCCTTAGTTTCTTCTCTTTTTGCAAATAAAGTTAGGCATATTTCTATTTTAACCCATAGTCTTCTTATTTTATGACTTATATTCCCCTTTTTGGCAAATTACATATGTACCCTTGTTTTATCCTGTACAAATTCTGGGTTTCTCATTTTATTTCCTAAAAATTCATATTTAACTTTTATTAAACCCTAAACATGTCCAAAGCGCTAGGATATATTTAGGGTGTTACGTCGGGTCTGAAATTACGTGATGATTCGATGACATCATCTTCGCGACGGCCTTGAGTAGATGACATGAGAAGGGAGAAGGCTGGATCAGTGCCCACCACATTGAGGATTCTCTGGAGAGAAAGTGCTACCTTTGGGCTCAATACAGTTGGTGCTCACCTTGGGAGACCCCCCGTGCCAGGTAACAACGGCGGTGGGTTTCTCATAGTAGATGCCCGTAGCATAACATGTTATTAGGCGAGACCCTCTCAACGCCATAGGCATCCCTCCGCTTACCATGCCAGTAGTCAGTTTCCCCCAAGCCTGGCTAAGGAATGGTTCCAGAGGAGACCGGCGCGTGACAGAAGTGTTACTCGGCGTCAGTGAGCCGATCTAATATGTCACTTAGGCAGGCTCGACATGCGCGACAAGGTAAACACTGAGGCTAGCCCTCGGAAGAAGCTGGGCCGTACTATTGGGCCAGACCGAGCACCTTGCCTGTATGGTCAAACACAGAGAGGCTCAAAGCCTCTTATCCATTTTCTTGAAATAAACGAAGTCATCTTTTTTGTCGACGAGCGAATATGGGAGGAATTGATCCATAGTACTCCCACGAGGACTAAATCGGTGTGACACCCGCTTCCGTCAGGGCCAGATTTGTGAGTCAGAACGGTCAGGTGCTCAACGCTAAATTGTGATACCCCGATTAGGGCTCTTGTTGATATTAGTTAACTATAACCACTAACTGTGACTATTAAACTTGTTTTATATTTACATTTACAAGATACAAAATGACATATACAAGTCCCATATTTACTTGTGCTCTTATTCACATTTGTTTTCAAAAGAAGCAAAGAATGATACATTATACCAAAATCTTCCAATAGACCCCTATTTAAGTGTTGACCTCGGCTGCTGATGTGGATCGGCTAGAGTACTCTGCTCCTCTTCTCACAGCCTACATGGGTTGAACACCCCGTGCTAAGCTTCTGTGAGTGAACATAAGCATGGACAACCACTGATAGCGGCATGTAGCTTATACATATGCATTTTATATATATCTATACATATTTCTATAACTTTAATTCCTTATCATCTTATATTCCTATTGCATGTCAATCTTTTCCCGTTACCTGTTCTATGTCTTTAGCATATCCTTTATCTATATTTTTTTTCGTATTCCTATTTCTATACTTTACCTATTCCTATACTTGTTATGTGTTCATCTTTCACTCTTGTCAAATGTCTTTTCAATGTTCCTATTCTTTGTCAGGTTACATATCATGTCTGGTTTATATATATTTTCATCTTTCCAATCCTATGATTTATTACATTCACATGTACTATTTACATATATCATTTCTTATACAACGTTTTGCTCGTATATTTTAATACGATCTTGTAATGTCATATACTTTGCAATTCGCGTTTTCACTCGACTATAAATTGACATTCTGACGGTCGGAGGAACCTCGTCGCGGTACATATTCAATAGCTATATGTGATTCGCATTTAACATTACTGATTCACTTTGACTATAGAAATTGACATTCCACGGCCAGTTCGAGAGGAATCTACGTCATGTTTGTCATTCATTAATGCGATTTCATGTACTTGCATAATTTTGTCATGTAATTTCGTTTCATCTTATCTTGTCTGCTCCTGATTATGCGTTCATATTCTATATCCTTATACTTTATTAGCTATACTTTTCCTTTTATATTCATGTACCAATTACCTTAGAAGCGGATTCGGGAAATAACTAGGTGTACCCGAAGGTACTATCAGCATGCAGACAGGTGATCTGCAATCTATCTTATTGCCAGTCTCTTTATCCGCTGTCTGAGGCGGTGATTTACGTCTATTAGTGACCCTTGCGGGGCCTTTGATCAACGGGATCTATGTCATCGACAACGGGGCCTCGATATGCGTACATGTATCTGGCAGACAATTGTATCTTCCTTTATAGGCATGCCTATCTATCCCTACACGGGTTCTAAGCGGGACAATAGACTTTATTAGTTTTACGTACATATCTGTAAGCGTGAATAACTATTGTTATCATAATTTGTGTACCATATCTCTTCTCCATTACTTTACTCTGTATTAGTTCTCATATCTGTAGTTTCATATTATGGTTCTCATATATCTCTATAATACATATATTCATATCTTTTCTATCATTGGTTTTGTCTAATCATATATCATGAATGCATCTATGCACTCTTTTGTTCATATATTCGTATATATATCGTATCTATTAAATGTCCCTTTTTATATGTTTCTATCACGATTTAGCTATTCTAGGACTATATATTTCTATCATGTATACTTTTATATATTCATCATGCAAACATATTCATATATGTACCTATCGTTTGTGTGCCATACTCATTCACATTACTTTGTCATCTTTACTTATCTCTTTATCGTTCATAGCATTTCACACACATTTCTATCATGTGTTCCTAGCATATTCCCTCTTATTCATTTTGGTATGTCTATCATATATTCATATCATTTAATCTTATATGCATATGTGCCTATCATTCGTGTACTTTAGACTATGATATCTTATGACTTATACCTATCATATCTTATGACATATCCCTATACCTTTCTATACTTTTACATTATGAAACCTATGTATTATTTATATGAATCTACTTTATTTAAATTGGAATCATTCAGAATTGGATTATCATTCAGTTATGACATTTCATGCCAACTAGTCATTTTGATCGCATTATTTTGGGACAGTTTTCTAACCTCATATTTGACACTTGTTATTTGTACTTCTTTAAATCTAAAGGTGCTGGTTCTTCAATTGGAATCACCGATTTGGAACATAAAACTCGAGTTATGTTTAAACGACTCGAGCCTCTGTGATCAAATCGATGCAGTGGCTTGCACATGGCCCACTTTGAGTGAATTTTTGGAGCCACTTAGAGTCATAATTAGAAGGTAGCTATTTCTATCTGATTTAGTTCTCCTTGAAGTCTATTTTAATTATCCGCTTGAATCCTGAATCAAATAAGAAATGAAGCGAGTTATAAGCTAAATTAAGAAAAGCGGTTGAAAGCAAGAAAGCGAGCATCACGTATCTTAGTACACCTGACTGTGCAGTGCATTTCAACCCAAAATGACTAGAACCTAAACTGTACCAGTACAGGTTCAAGGTGTACCGGTACATGTCACCGAAAAATGCCCAGAATGTGTGTTTTTCTCCCATTTTTCCATATTTTCCCACCCAATTCAACTCTATACTTCATACACACATCAAAACCATTTCATATTCATCTTGAAATCTCTTTTCTACTCAAATCCTCTTTCACTTCTTATCTTCTTTCAAAAATCTATCATGAAGTACTCTCAAACCAACTATAATATGGATCTAACCATACATAACCACAACATGTAGATTAGTTGGGGTTTATTCTAAGCTTTCTAACTCGATTACTTGCCATTGAACTATGAATCCATCCTCGAAGAGATGATTTCATAACTTCTTGTACTATTTAAGGTTTACCAAGCTTACTTTTAAGAATTTTAGGGTTAGGAAGAAATCCACAACAAAACCCTAGGTTTGGAGCTCATAAACTTTTCTGGAATTCTATACAAAATCCATATGATCGTACTAGAATTCATGCAAGTTAGTTCCATACCTCTTTGGCCTTATCTCCCTTCTCTCTTCTTCTTCTCTTCTTAATTCCTGCCTCTATACGGTTCTCTCCTTCAAAAATGGCCAATTTTGGTCTTATCGGAGAATGGGTTGTTAAGGCCCGTATTTGGCAGTCGATTTTAACACTTTTCTCATTTTTGCAATTAAGTCCTTCTATTCTCTTCTATTCTCAATTTAACTTATGAAATTTCTATTTTGCATCAATATATTCTTCTTATATCATATATACCCCTACTTGGATAAGTTCCACTTTGCCCTTGGCTTTCTTATTAATTTGGTCTCGTTTGTTTCCAGAAAATTCATATTAACATAATATACCTAAACCAAGTCAGAAAACACTAGGGTATATTTCGGGAGGATATTCTGATCAGTCCATCTTTCAATTGATCCAAACAAAAAGAAGAGGCTTAGCTAGAAGGCAAAAGTAATCAGGAGGTTAGCAAGCTCATCGGGCGGCGATATCGGAGAGGTGGAGACAGGTACCACGAATGGTTGGCGGCGTCGTGCTCGTCAGCGAGCGGTAAGTGGCGATACGCATCGACTTCACCGGCGTCAACCGAGCATGCCGAAAGGCGGTTTCCCTCTACGGATCAACCTCATAGTAGGCGCCCGCGGCTGAAGCGCAGACACCGGTTTTCATGGGCGCTTTCTCGACTACAACCCGGTCGGCATGGATCCGAAGCGATCGAGAAGACCTCATTAGTCAAGGCAGGGCCTGTGCTGGCTCCGAGTGATGCCCTTGGTAAAAGCATGACTACCTACGAGGTTGGTGAGCGGGATGTTAAGAAGCAAATAGGCATCCATGTGGAAATTGTATATAGACGACATGTTAGTGAAATCAACCACGGTAGAGCTCCGCATAGCTCATACATCCGAAGCATTCGGATGTTAAGAGTCTGACGTGAAGTTAAATCGACCAAATGCGCCTTTGGAGTCTCGGCGGAAAATTCTTAGGTTTTATAATTCAATAGCGAGGAATCGAGGCAAACCCGATAAGATAAAGCGATGCTTTCGACATCTTGCCGCCGTCGAACATAAAGAGGTCGACGTCATTGGAAGATAAGCGGCGTTAAGGCCGGTCGTATCAGGCCGTGATAAATGTCGACCTTTCTTCCCGGGTTCTAAAAGAAAGCTTTTCAATGGGATACGCGTTGCGAGGAAGCGTTCTCAGCATTGAAGACTTACTTAAGCTCTCCCCGTTACGGTAAGCCCCTGAGGGAGTGCTCGCTGCTACGTGCGGGTTCAGTTTCTGCGACCCGGCTGCCGTCCTTGTCGGAGATAAAGGCAGAATGCGGCATCTGTCTACTGTGCGGTAGGAGCTGCGGGAGGAGCGGAGGAGAGGTACCCGAGGATGGAGAAACTATCGGCGTTGATAGTGATGCGAAGCTACCTTTGCTCAGGCTCGTACCATTGAAGTCCAAATAGAATGCCCGATGAAGCAGAGTGTTACCTGAAGCCAGGACACCTCGGGAAGGTTGATGAAGTGGGCCATAGAATTTGACGAGTTAGACATCATATATAAGCGAAAATTGCAATAAAGGGCGGAGTCTTAGAAGATTTCGTCGTGCAAATTCACCTCGCGGGATTTGAGAATATAAACGACAGTGACCTCCCCCCATGCGGAAATTATACGTAGACGGGGCATGATGAGAGCGGGATCGGGCTAATCCTGGCCTCCCGGAAGGAATAGATGTGAGTATCTTGCATTTCGATTCGGAGTTCGAGCCTCCCAGCCGACCCGAGTGCAAGTATGAGGTCGTCATAACGAGGACTTCGGCCTCGCCCGTTGATGAGTTGACCGACGAGGTGTGCAGCGACTCCCAGATGTTAATAAGGCAAATAGAAAATGCCTATGAGGCCAAAGGTGAAAAAATGATCCTATACCTCAAAAAGGTACGGGATTTACTGAAAAAGTTTTATGTTGGTCCAAGTCAGACACATACCCGGAGCGAGGAATTCACGAAGCGGATACCACAACAAAGCGTACGACCTTGTAAGAAGATCTCGTGGTGCGCCAGGTCAAACACCTCGCAAAGCCCTCCATAGATCTTAATGGCGTGGAGGTCTCCCCTGTCACGTCAGAGCCGATCTAGATGGACCCCATTTGGGACTACTTAATAGAAGGATTGCTACCTAACAACCCGAAAGAGGCTTCTAAGCTAAGGACGAGGTCGACTAGGTTTACGGTCCATCAGGGAAGCCTTTCTGAGGAGTTTTTCACGATCACGGGTGTATTGCGAGGAAGACGGCGACTAAATGCGTGGAGGTACATGAAGGCGTATCGGAAATCACATCGGGCTCGGGTGTCACAGATTCTAATCCGACGAATGGTGGATCGGGCGAGTTCGGCCTTGAGACTATATATTGGAACTCTTTACTTGTTTTTTTTTTTTTTTTTTTTTTTTTTTGAAGTGAACTTTTCATGCATGGGTACCTGAGCAATTTATGTAATAACAAAAATTATTTATTATACAAAAGAACTAAATCGGAGTGGTGTCCCGTGAAATCATACGTATATCGAGTCTGTTTACGTATGCAAAAGCGTAGCACTACGTTTCTGAATCGGAGTGCGGGACGTATTGGCAGTGAATACTTACTAGTGTCTTGGCCGGTGTATCACGGAAGATCGTAGATGTCCTCCTTTGTACCTACACGGATTAAGAACCCGTGCTAAGCTTTACGCTTAGTGGGAAATGTATCTTATAAACTATCTTTGTACGCATCGTTTATCTTGAATCGTAATAGTATTATAACGATAACAGATAACGGAATCTTCATGAATTCATATAACACATTTTACATACATAATTATCCTTGTAACTTGACTTATGCTTCTTGGATCTCTGGCCATCAGGTCACTAAACTCATACTTATAGCAATCTTATACTTACTCAGACTTACACTTGTAAGCCAGGACTTATTCTTGTGCGATCTCGTTATGACACATATTTATACTTATCTCACATAGAACACATACTTACTTTCTGCTTATCTCAGTAGGGCAGCACTTATTCGATTCCTCGTATACGATCTTGAACTTATACCTATCTGTAGACGGATGCTTATGCATACTCATGTACATCTACTCTTTCTTGTTGGGATCTGTAGGGATTCTGAGCTTATGCTTATACGAGAGGTACGTAGGACCTTTCGGAAATTATTCTTGTACTTAGTATCTTATCGCATGCTACGGACGTATCATTGTTTCTGGATCTTATACTTGTATTACGGAGCTTATTCTTGTATTTCGAATTTATTCTTGTATTTCGGATCTTATACTTGTATTACGGATCTTATACTTGTATTATAGATCTGATACTTGTATTACGGATCATATCCTTATCTTACGGATCTTATACTTGTATTTCGGAGCTTATTCTTGTATTTCGGATCCTATTCTTGCATTCTGGATCTTATACTTGTATTACGGATCTTATACTTGTATTTTGGATTTGATACTTGTATTACAGATCATATACTTGTATTTCGGATCTTATACGTGTTCAAATACTCTTCTCGAATCATTTTCTTTCTTTTTTTTCAGTTTGTGATTTCACATATTATAGAAGTGCGACGTTCACTGGCATGCGATTGATTGTGAATCTTGTCGTGTTGGTCATTGTGCGATGTGATCTCATTCAATATTGTCACATATTACTATAGAATTCGACATTCACGGCAGTTGATTGTTGAATGTATCGCCATTTGTTGACCGATATGATGTGATCTCATTCAATATTACTGGTTCGCGTATTCTTATAGAAGTCGGCGTTCGCGGCGGTCGGTTGTTGAATCTTTGTCGCATTTCGATCGGTAAATGTGATTCGCGCCGACATGTCGAGCGTGCATGCACGTAACGAAGTGTTGTAGCGGCGCGAGTGTCAGCTTTATTCGAGCGTCTGTATTCATTCGTGTATTTAAGTATCGTCGTTATCTTTTCTGGATTATGTGTGATAATGTCGTATATAAACAGCACGCGTTATGTGTTCGTGACATATTGTCTTCGTATTCGTGTTCGTGTTTGAGTTTGTTTTAAGTATTTAAGCGTATGATATTCGTGTTTCATGAACACATCGCGTCAATATTCTTCGCATATTTTCTTGTTTCATGCACAATTGCATATGGAATTTCTATATACTTGTACGGTATGATACCTATGTATTCCCACACGCCGTTCTTATATTCTTTATTATACATGGATCATTGTCTTGAAATTGGAATCGTTCAAGTTGAATCATCAGCTGAGTTATGGCATTTTTAAATATAAACTAGTCATTTGCTATATTACACAAGGGACGGAGTTTGAATACTCATTTCAAGTGTCTTGACTCATGTTGTGCTTAATAAAAATCTGCTATAATTTTATAATAAAAAATTATTATATATTTGGTATAAATTAAGTCGACTTAGATTTTTTCGGGGTGTTTAATGAATATTGCATAAATGACTATGGCTAAAGGCAAATACAAATATAAATATCACCCCAAATGAGAATTGATTTCCCAGGAAATTTACCCCAGTGAAACATGACAAATTTGGAAATGTGAAAAATGAGGTACAAGGGTCGATTTATACAAATAAGTTCACGTGTCTGCAGGTGTAAATATGAGAGTTAGAAATCTGAATAAAATGAAATATGGGTTATAAAGTAATTAAGGAAAGTGGAGGATGAAAATACAATTATGGAATTTGAAGATAATAATATTAATAAATTTAAAAATGGTTTAAGAAAGCGCGAAAATTACAGGTCTCGGATGAAACAGGACGTGTCGTTAAAGTTAGATGCCATGAAATCTAGTCACCTATGCAAATTTCGTTTGAATTAGAGGCGGTCAGTATTTTACGAAAATCGGCGATGGGTGTAGAGTGAAAGCGCAGTAGGATTTAGAAAATCTCGAAGAGTAATGAGGAAATATTTAAAGAATATTGATTAAGATAAATAAAATTGAAAGCAGGAATGAAATAATTTGTTTCGGAGTGAAGCAATGAATGGCCAAAGAAGTGAAAGAAAAATGGGACATGTGGGTCCCGGCTTTAAAATAAAAAAACAAAAAGATAAAAATCAAAAACAGCTGAGCAGACCCGAGGAATGCGTGAGGTGCGTAGGAGGATTTTTTTAAACGATTCTTTATAGTTCACGAATCGGATTGTGGGTCGTCGGGCCAAGAAACGAAAGTGCTTTCTGCGTGGCGGGGGCTGCAGCGTGAATGCAACCGCGGGGATTTTGTCACAGAATTCGGGTAAGAAGTTGAAAATCTAATTTTTAGTTTTCCCGGATCTACCTGGCGTTACAGCGGTGAAAATTTTCGGACCCGAGAATTAAAGTTACTCTACCTTGCCTTGAGACTACGCGTAGATGCAAAATCACGGGATTTCGCCGAAGTGAAAAGTGAAAAGTGAAAAGTGAAAAGTGAAAAGTGAAAAGTGAAAAGTGAAAAGTGAAAAGTGAATAGTGAATAGTGAATAGTGAGTAGTGAATGCGTAAATGAATAGTAAATACGTAAATGAATACGTATAGGAATAGTAAATACATGAATGAATAAATGCATATATGGTATAAATATAAGAATTGTATGGGGATGAGTAAGAAATCGGTTTTGGGTGAATTTACATGGAAACTGGCGTTAGTGAGTCCATTCTATATAGCTTGTTGAAAGAAGTGGGACTCATATTGGCTAGAAAATCAATCTTAACAGCTATTGAAATCACTGAATAATATTGTTAACAATGGTTTTGGAATGAGGTGACAGGAGGAAAAGTCATGATGAAGTCGAAGTTCGAAGATCGAGGAATCAAGCGGCGATTTTGGTTTGTTATCTTTATCACATTCGTTTCAAGATTTGAACTATTTGTTAAATGCGTAAAATCGTATTAAATTGTTTTAATTGATTTGAAAGAATGTTGTGAAATGTTTGGATATGACAATTACGTGATTATTGAAAATGAAGTGTTTATACGAATGTACGTATTGTACTATATTTTTCTATAAAGATTTGAACGCGGCAATAGAATGTTAGTTTAGTCGGTATTAAGGATAGATTGGGTATACCAATGGGGGTGAATAGCGGTCTACGAGCGATTGTATTTATGTGTCGCTCCGTCCAATGACCGCGGGGCCGTGTTATCGGTAGTGTTCACTATTTGATTGTTATAACCCGGTCCCGTGACCCAGGCGGAACGATGCGTGTTATAAAACCGTTCTTATACCGGCCTGCAGCCTAGCGGGACCGTGCCGGTGACTCTAATATCCTATATATCGAAGATATAGGTTAAATTCGTTAAGGGCATAATTGAATTGATTGGCATAATCGGGTGAGTTAGTGAAGCCCAATTGAATTGTAGAAGTGAATTGAATTTATGAGCATAATTAAATTGATTTGAGATTGTGAAATTATTGGAATTGAAAAGCATGTTTGAAATGAAAAGAGTATTGTGAAATGCATGATTTGGAATCATGATTTATTGAATATGAAAGTATATATTTGGGTTGATCGATGAGTATAAATGATTGTATATAAAAGCAATTATATGTATTGTATTGACATTGATCGTGAAAAGATTCGAAAGTTTTGATAGATTTAAATTCTGAATTTGAATTAAAGCGAGCGAATGGATTTGTATAGAACCACTTAAGCATGAAAATGTTTAGCGTGTTGTTTCTGCCGTGCGCAGTGCTTAAAGTGATAGATAGTGATCAAAGCGGATGAATCAGGGCGTCGAGTCGTAAGAAGGAAATTTCGGGTATGCGCAGACATGCATTAATTCCATGTTTTCTTTTGGATATTGATATTTTGTAAAAACAATTTGAACTCTAAAAATGTGGGACCCCATTCAGAAGCTGAGCAGTTTTGGCGGATCGACAGAGTCAGATGCCACTGTTATCCCTTTCGATCATTCAAAATCCAATCTTTGCGGAAGCGATTTCAAAATTTGGGCAAGCCCATAAACATTTTGAGTATGACTTTATCTTGTATTTTAAAATAGTAAATTACGAAACAATGTTGTATAATATTTTGAAAGGCATGGTATGCTATTTTGTAAATGAATTGTTTAAACGTTTATGGGCCTACCGTAGTAAACGAAAACACTTCCGCATATTTGAAATGGTTTGAATGAAATGTGTTCAAAAAAAAATGGGTGTTACATTTAGTGGTATCAGAGCCTAGGTTTAGGCGGTTCTACAAAATGATTTTGAAATTGTTTGTAAATGATTTTGAATTTTTTTTTATGACATGCATTGCATTTGCATATAAAGGATGACGTGACTCTGACGCGGATCTTGCTGGTCTTAATAGGTAAGCATGAGTGGAATAAGTCCCCTTAGGGTCGAGGGTGACCAAGGGAGAGTGTATTGGGATTGTCCTAGCAAAATACGAGAGTATGAATTTTTAGGAGATTTGATTGAGTTATCCTTTAAGGAGTTTGTTGTGATTTTAGGGATGGATTGGTTTCCCGGAGCGCAGTGGTAGTGGATTGTAGAATGAAAGAGTGACCTTAAGGACGCAGATGACAATGAAGTTATTTTTCATCGACGAGAGAGGCGAATCACCTCTCTCATGTGATGTCGCCCAGCCATTGCGAAAATAGTGCAGATGTGAAACCTACTTGGTTTATGTGATTGATACGGTAAAGGCAAGGCTGGTATATCGATATCCCTGCGTGGCGACTTTCTGAGCGTGTTTGGGAATAGTTACTGAGATTACACATAGAGAGATTGAGTTTGCTATTGACGTTGTACTAGGTGCCACACCGGCATCCATTACACCGTGTGGGAATGGCTCCCACTAGAGCTAAAGGAATTAAGTACAATTGCAAGAACTACTAGAAAAAGGGGGTTTTGTCGACCAAGTGTATCAGGTGAGGAGCTCCGTGCTTTTGTTAGAAGAAAGATGGTACCACTTGACTATGTATTCATTATAGACAAGGCGAACAAGTTGACCATAAAGAATAAATTATCACATTACCGGAAATTGATGATTTGTTTGACCAATTGAAAGGTCACCAGTATCTTTTGAATTGACTGCGATCTAGATATCGTGGAGTTGAATTAAAGATGTGGTTTGACAAATGCTCCAGCGGCTTTCATGGACCTAATGAATCGTGTTTTCCAACTGTATGTGGATCAGTTTGTTGTAGTGTTCATAGACGACATTCTTGTGTATTCAAAAGATCAGGAAAGTCATGACACACACCTTAGAGTAGTGTTAAAGACTTTGAGAAAAGAGCAGTTGTATGCAAAATTGAGAAAGTGTGAGTTTTGGATTAATGAAGTGTCCTTTCTTGGGCACATTGTATCGAAAGAAGGAATCCGAGTAGATCCAAAGAAAATAGAAGTGGTTATTGAATGGAAGCCACAAAAAAAAAAGTACAGTGCGTAGTTTCTGGGATTTGTGGGGTTACTAGAAGATTTGTTGGGGTTTCGATGATAGCAACTTGACAGCCAGGAAATTGCTCCCGGAAAAATGTGAAATTTGAATGGGGTGAAGAATGTCAAAGAAGTTTTGATGGTACAAGCATTCTTAACTGAGCTCCGATTCTTACTTTCATTGAACTAACGGTAAGGAATATATGATATTTAGTGACGCATCACTAAATGGACTTGGGTGTGTCCTAATGCAAGAGGGTAAAGTGGTAGCCTATGCTTGAACCGGTTAATTGCATGAAAAGAACACACGCATGATTTGGAATTAGCAGCAATTGTATTTGCGCTGAAATTTGGAACACTACTTGTATGAAGAAAAGTGCTTCATTACTCTAGATCATAAGAGTGCTTAAGTATTTGCCCTGCATGTGAGCAACTTGAGACAACGGAGATGGATGAAATTGATAAAAGATTATGACTGCGTGATTGATTATCACCCGGGAAAGGCCAATGTAGTGGCCGACGTTTTGAGTAGAAAGACAATGCAAACGCTTTGAGCGTTGAATGCTCACTTGTCTTTGACAGATGATGGTACAGTAGTGACAAAATTGATAGTGAGACAGAGTTTGTTGAATTGAGTGCTAGAGGCACAAAAGAAAGATGAGAAAATTTCTGCCGTAATAAATCAGATTGGAAATGGTAAAGAAAACGCGTTTACAGTAAATGAAGATGGGGTTTTGTATTGCAAAGATCGGGCTTGTGTATGGAGTATTGATGATTTAGGGAAAGTCATACTTAAAAGAGGCACATAGTGGATCTTTTTCTATCCATCGATGGCATAAAGATGTGCTCGAGATTTGAAAATCTCATTCTGGTGGTCAGGAATAGAAAGAGATATATCAAAGTTTGTAACCAAGTGTTTGAATTGCATAAGAGTAAAGAAAGCGAGGAGCATCAAGTTTCAACCCGGGTAATACGACATCGAGGAATACGAAGTGGAAATGGAATTTGAATTACCATGGTTTGTAGTTGGAGTTACCATTGTGAGGAGAAAGCATGACTTCGGTTTGGGTGCGTAGTGGACCGTTGACAAAGTCAGCTCACTTTCTACCGGTGAGCGGAGCTATTCACTTGACAAGCTAGCGGTTTGTATATCGAGGAAATAGTTAGGTTACATGGAGTCCCTATATCCATTGTTTCAGACCGAATCCGAGGTTTACTTGAATTTTGGGGAGGAAAATTGCAAAAGGCCTTGAAGCTCGGGTGATCTGGTGTTCCAAGTAGATGGATAGACGGTCGGAAAGTGATCAGTTACGGAAGATATGCTAAGGAGTTGTGTGATCGGCCCATGAGAATTGGTGTGATAAGACACATTCCTTTAGTTGAATTCGTGTACAACAACAGTTTCCAATCGAGTATTGGAATGACGCCTTACAAGGCTTTATATGGGACAAAATGTAGAACACCGTTGTGTTGGACGGAATTGAGCGAAAAGAAAGTAATTGGCCCCAACTTGATACAAGAGATTGAAGAAAAAGTGAAAATGATTAGAGAGATATTGAAAGTGGCCAACGATAGATAGAAATCGTATGCCGACATGAAAAGAAAAGATATTAGTTATGAGATCGGGGAAAAAATGTTTTTGAAAGTATCGCCTTGGAAGAAGGTGATGAGATTTGGGAAAAAAGGGCAAGTTGGACCCCTAGATTTATTGGCCTCTATGAAGTGATCGAAAAAAAAAAAAAGGGTCCAGTGACATATAGATTAGCATGCATAGGACTTGGAGAAAATGTAATGTATTTCGTGTGTGCATGCTACGGGTCTGTCGGACCCATCACATGTAGTCTCTACGGAGACAATTGAGCTGAGACCGGATTTGACATATGAAGAAGAGCCAGTAGAGATCTTGGCTCGGGAAGTAAAGAGGCGTAGACGAAGATTCCGTTAGTCAAAGTGTTGTGGAAACCACCATGAGGAAAGCCACTTGGGAAAGTGAAGAAGCACGATACGGTAGCAATATCATAGCTTGTTTAACTAAGGTAAATTTCGAGGACGAAATTTTATTAAGTGGGGGAGAGTTGTAACGCCCCAAAAATACCCTAGAATTTTATAATAAAAATTATTATATATTCCGAGTATAAATTGAGTCAACTTTGGTATTTTCTGGGAATTGTTAAATGAATATTGCATAAATGACTATATGGCTAAGAGTCAAATACAAATATAATATACTAAATGAGAATTGATTTCCACCCGGAAATTTACCCAAGTGAAGCATGGCAAATTTGGAAATGTGAAAAATGAGGGCGCAGAGTCGATTGTAAATGAACTACATTATACAAGTTTACATATGAGAGTTGAAGCGCAAATAAAATGAAATATGGGTTATATAGTAATTAAGGAAAGTGGAGGGGGTGAAAGTACAAGTTATGGAATTTCAAAAGATAATAATATTAATAAATTGCCAAAATGGTTTAGGAAAGCCTTGAAAATTTTCTAGATCTCGGATGACGAAACGGACTGTGCCGTTAAGTTCATCTCGCGAAATCTAGTCACCCATGCAAATTTCGTTGAATTAAGGGCAGTCATAATATTTGAAAATGCAGGCGACAGGTGTAGAGTGAAACACAGCGGGATTTTAGAAGTCTCGAAAATGACAAATATTTAAAGAATATTCAATTAGGATAAATGAAATTTAAATCGGGACGAAATAATTTGTTTCAGAGCTGAAACGGACCAAGAAGTGAAAGAAAAATGGGACATGTGGGTCCCACTTTAAAATTAAAAAAAAGATAAAAATCCAAAAGCAAACTGAAACGGACAGAATGCGTGAGTGCGTGAGGAGGATTTTTTTTTTTCTCTCTTCAATTCTTTATCAGATTTATGGAAATCGGACCGTTGGAATTCGTCGGGCCAAGAACGAAAAGTACTCTACGCGAAAAGGACTCTGGCGTGAGTACAAAAAAGCGCGGATTTTGTCGAGTCGGGTAAAGTTGAAAAATCCTAATTTTTAGTTTTTTACGGTCTACGACGTTAATGGTCAGAATTTTAGGACCCGAGAATTAAGGATTACTCTACGCAACGCGAGCTATGCGTGGGTACCAAAATCACGGGATTTCGCCGAAGTGAAAAGTGAATAGTGAATAGTGAGTAGTGAATAGTGAGTAGTGAATGCTTAAATGAATAGTAAATACGTAAATGAATACGTATAGAAATAGTAAATATATGAATGAATAAATGCATATATGGTAGAAATATAAGAATTAGTATGGAGCAGTAAAAATCCGTTTGGGTGCTTGGGTACATGGAAGCGCGTTGGTCAGGAGTCGAATTATAGCTTGTTGAAGTGGGACTCGTATTAAACTCCAAAATCAATCATAGCAAAACTACGGTACACCTGAATAATATTATTCTTTAATGGTTTGGAATAGGGTGACGAGGGAGGGAAAAGCCCGCGTGAAGTCGAGATTAGAAAGTCGAAATCAAAGCGACGATTTTGGTTTGTTCTATCTTATCCTATTCTCGTTTCAAGATTTGAACTATTTGTTCTAAATGCATAAGAAAATCATATTAAATTGTTTTAATTGATTTGAGAAAAGTGTTTGTAAAATGTTTGGATATGACAATTGCATGATTATATTAAATGCATAAGAAAATCATATTAAATTGTTTTAATTGATTTGAGAAAAGTGTTTGTAAAATGTTTGGATATGACAATTGCATGATTATTGAAAATAGGCTTAGTTTATACAAATGTGCGTATTATGTATATTTTCTATCATAAAATATTTGAACGCCCTTAATAGAATGTTAACCGTTTGGTTCGGTATTAAGATAGATTGGTATACCCGATAGGGTGTGAATAGCGATTACCTACGAGCGATTGTATTGATGTGTCACTCCGTCAATGACCAGTAGGATCGTATGTAGTGTTCACTATTTGATTGTTTATAACCCGGTCGGCCCGGCCAATGAATGATGCGTGATTATAAACTAGTTCTTATCTGCGGCCTGTGACCTAAGCGGGATCGTCTGGTGACTCTATCCTATATATCAAAGATATAGGTTAAATTCGTTAAGGGCATAATTGAATTGATTGGCATAATCAAATTGATTGGCAGAACTGAATTGAATTGTATAAGTGAATTGAATTTATGAGCATAATTAAATTGATTTGAGATTGTGAAATATTGGAATTGAAAAGCATGTTTGCCAATTGAAATGAAAAGAGCATTGTGAAATGCATGATTTGATTAATGCATTGAATATGAAAGTATATATTTGGGATGATCGATGAGCTATAAATGATTGTATATAAAGCAGTATATGTATTGTGATGACATTGATTAGGTAAAAAGATTCGAAAGTTTTGAATCGTTAAATTACATGATTTGAATTAGCGGCGAAGAATTGATTTGTATAGAACCTTTAAGCATGAAAATGCTTAGCGTATTGTTTACCAATCTTGCTTGGTACGAGTGATAGATAGTGATCAAGCGGGTCCCCAAGATCGGAGCGTCGAGTCATAAAGAAGGAAATTTCGGGTATGCTCAGGCATATGCATTAATTCCATGTTTTCTTTTGGATATTGATATTTTGTAAAACAATTTGAACTCTAAACATATTTTGTAAATCATTTAAAGAAAGGCTTTGAATCACTGTGATAAATGTATTTTGTTAAATGTAAATGTTTATGGGCTTGCCCAAATTTTGAAATCGCTTCCGCAAAGATTGGATTTTGAATGATTGAGTAATAACAGGACATCTCGGACTCGGTTCGGATCCGCCAAAACGGGTCGGGCCGGGAATGGGGTCCCACAATTTGACACTGGTTCTTTGTACTCCTTTAAAGCTAAGGTGCTAAGGGTTCTTCTCCAACTGGAATCACCCAAATCGGAACACCGATACTCAAGATATGTCTTAAACTTGGGGCCCACTCTATGTTCAAGCAGAACCGAGAGAAATTGGCTTGAACATAGCCCCACTTTGAGTGAATTTTTAGGCCACAAAGAATCAGAATTTGAAGATACCTATTTCAGGATGTTTTGTTTTCCTTGAAGTCTAGTTTAACTAGCCACTTGAATCACTCAATTCGGATAAGAAATGACCAAGTTATGGCCAAATTAATAGCATGGATTTCAAAATAGAGCATTGGGTACGATAGAAAATTCGATGCAGTGCAGTGAATGAGTACTTATGAATGTAGAGTGCCACTGTTTGAGCCAGTGCCACCCCTCGAATTTCAAAGGTGGTTTCTCCCATTTTTCCATGTTGCTACCCAAATCAACTCGGCCAATCCAATATACACATCAAAACCACTCCATATTGTCTTGTAACCTCTATTCTACTGAATCGTAACGATACGCATCTTATATACACTCCTATTGAACTCAAACATACTTTCTATTCATATCTTATACAAGGCACAGGTTTTACTCAGCAACTTCAAGAAATCTAGGGTTGGGAAAGTTTCTATCAAGGCCTAGAACAGAACAAACATGTCCATACTTTACACATAACCCTTAGAACCTAAAACACATGTAATACTGAGAACTCTAAAATTCACTCTCATAACAAAACCACAGAAAAGCAGAAAGATATTTGTGATGATTTCCATACAAGAATTCATTCTAGGGTTAGGTTTCTTACAACCCAAAACATGTATCCATACTAATAGTCATAGTTCCATACAATTCCATACCTTTGATATTCTTTGAACTCCTTTTTTTTCCTTCTCTTCTTCTTCTTCTTCTTCTTCTTCTTCTTCTTCTTCTCTTCCCTTCTTCTTCTTCTCCCTCTCTTCTCTTCTTCCTTCCTTATCCGTTTTTCTCTCCTCAAATGAGAGACCAAATGAGATATTTTGATTCCCCATTAAGGCCATGTTTGGCCAAGTCAAATAAAACCCATTTTTGGTTTTAAGTCTCTCTAATTGCCTTTTAGTCCTCCCTCATTCTATTAATTACACTATACTTTATGTTATTTCCACTTTGGCCTCTCATCTTATCAACTTATGACTTTTATGCTCCTTTTTGACAAATTACAATTTTGTCCTTATGTCTTGTACAATTTTCGGGTTTCTCAATTTCCATGTTTCGCATTTAAATTAATAAAATTCAATTTATGCCTACAAAATACCCTAAACATGTCGAAAATGGCTATGGTATATTTCAGGGCGTTACATCGGGCATTGGCAGGGAAAGTTTTAAGGCGGAAGTGCCTGCGGCCTGATGCTCGGGGCGCAGGACCTGGTCAGGAGTGAAAATTTGCGGGAGCACGCCAAAGTCTCTCACCTCCCATTCGAGCCATTGACGTCGGTCACAAGTCCCCCTGACCTTTCCAGCAGTGGGGGCTAGACATATTGGGACCTCTGCCCATTGGAAAAGGCCAGTGCAAATTCATCATTGTAGCAGTGGATTATTTCACCAAATGGGCAGAGGCCGAACCTTTGGCTACTATCACAGAATAGAAGATACGCAACTTCGTTTGGTGATCCGTAATATGCAAGTTTGGTATCCCAAGAGCTCTGGTATCAGACAATGGAAAGCAATTTGATAATCTTAGGATTCGAGAGATTTTTGTCTTGGGAGCTCGGAGTGAGAACTACTACTCGTCCCGGCACATCCAGCAATCTAATGGGCAAGCGGGGTCACCATCATAGCCCTTAAGCGGTGTTGAAGACCAAATTAGAGGGATCTTAAAGGCAAATGGGTAGGAATACCTCCCAGGGTGTTAATAGGCATACGGAACTACGTGCGAGTCGACAACTCGGGAAACCCAGTTCGCCACAGCTTTTTTGGCGGGGCGTGGCCACAGTCGAGATCGAATTAAAGTCCCTAAGGATCGAATTGGCAAGCGTGGAACATAACGAAGAGGCTCTCCGCCTATATCGGGATCTCCTAGATGAAGCATGAGCAGGTCCTAAAGCGTACGGAAGACTACCAGAGAAAGACTGCAAGATACTACGACAAAAAATTTAAACCCAGGAGTTACAAGCCTAGCGACCTAGTCTTAAAAGCTCACGCCGTGAAGAAATCCGGCACATGGAAAACTAGGACGATTGGGAGGCTACATCGAATCTCGCGTCGTTAGACCTGGCAATTACAAACTCCGGACGGAATAAGGAAAAATTCTGCCTCATGCTTGGAATGCTGAGCATCTAAAGCGTTTTTACCAATAGACCTCGGATTGTAATTTTAAATAAAGTATCATCAGCTTTTAGATGGTGGTCTGTTTGTGGATTATTCTGTTTAGTATCCTCATAAATCAAAAAGCCAGACATCTCGGTAAAAGAAAAACAGCTCAGACAAGGAGCGTAAAGAAAGATTTGTCAGTACCTGGAAATTCACACACGAAAAAATATGTTGTTCCTTTAGTACAATAAGGTACAGTGATTACTGTCAACAATGTTCTTACATCTTGAAATAAACGGTACAAAGCGGTTCCTAAAAAAAAAACCTCCAAAAGAGAGAAAGAGAGGAAAGAGAAAAGAGAGAGTGCGAAAGGAAAGGAAAAAGAGATGGGAAAGAGAAGGAAAAGGAGGGAAAAGGAAAGAGAGAGTGCGAGAAGGAAGGAGAAAGAGAAAGAAGAGGAAGAAGAGCAGAAAATAGAGAAAGCGGTACTAAAAAAGGAGTTCTTCTTTAAGTACACCGCTCTCTCCGGATGCATTCGCACGATTCAGGTCATCGGATGGGCTAGGGAATGCCTGCTCCTGAAAGGGAAACTAGGGGAAAAACACCACTCCCACAGGCGGAGGACGGGTTGGGGGTGAGCCAACTCGGAATCCCTAGGTGGATCCCACTACTTGAAGGCGACCAAGCCTTGGCCTTCTCAGTGGATTTCGATGCCATAAAGAGGGAAGAAAGGTTAGTAGGGGCTCCATGGCAGAAAAGTAGCCCTTTATAAAGGGCAAGCTTACTGGAAGAAGTCGTCTTGTCGCTTCCCATTCTCCATAAACCCGACTTTATTAAAGGCGTCAGCATCTTTCCAAGTGGAAGTCAAATCGGGCCTTGCTCGGCTCGGTTTGAAGAGCTCAACTTCTCCAGCTAGGCCCGGGTAGCCCGGGGGCCGGTTCGGCACCCGAGGGCCGGTTTAGCCCATAAAGCCTCGGCCGACTCGGTTTGAAAGAGCTTAGCATTTCCGGAAGGCCGGCTGGGGGCCCAACATCTGTTTGCGAGGCTTGCGACTCAAAGGAGGCCTCGGCGCCGGCGACGGCTCGGTTCTGCGGAAACGCGGCTTCGAAGGCCTCGGCGCCCGAAAGAGCCCGGCTTTCAGTGCACGAGCTTGCGGCTGGGGAAGGCCAAGCGCTGCAAGGAGCGGCGGCTTCGGTTAGCGGAAACCTTAACAGCTCGAGCGGTTCAACCCGCAAAACTCCGGCTCGGTTTCAGAAAACGCATTTCGGGAAGGTCCCAGCGCCCGGGGCGGCATTCGATTTGCGACTGCGGCTCGGGAAGGCCTCGATGCTAGAGCCCGGCTCGGTTGCGAGCTTACTGGCTCGAAGGCCTCGGTGCCCAAGAGCCCGGCCTTTCAGTTATAGAAGCAACGGCTCGAGGGAAGGCCCTGGCGCCCGGGGGCGTGACTCGATTTGCAAAGCTTACTTGACTCGGGAAGGCCCCGACACTCGGGAGCCCGACGCATACCGTTCGCGAGCTTAACATCTCGGGAAGGCCTCGGCGCCCGAAACCCGTCAGCTCAGTTTGCGAGCTTGCACTTGGCTCGGGGAAGGCCTGGCCAAGAGCCCGGCGGCTCGGTTTGTGAGGCTTAACGGCTCGGTAGGAGCCTCGGCGCAAAGCCTCGGCGGCTCGGTTTGAAGAGCTGACTACTCAGCTGGATCGGTAGCCCGGAGCCATTTGACTTAGAGTGTTTGCCATAAAAACCTCGACTTGGATTTGCGAGAGATCATCGGCTTAGGAAGGCCTCGGCGCCCGAGAGCGGTAGCTCGATTTTGAAGAGCTGTGGCTTTGCTCGGCTCGAGCGGTGACCCGAAGCGGTTCGGCTCGGGGCGGGAATAGCCCGCATGCGCCAGCCCGGCTCGGTTTTGGAGGATCAGGCGCTTTCCTGACGCTAAGGCCGGAGGTAGCCAAGAACGGTTCGGCTCGAGGCGGTTTAGCCAAAAAAGCCCTTCGCGGCTCGGTTTGTAGAGCTCGTATTGACTGGGGAGGCCTCCCGACGCCCGAGAGCCCATTGGCGCTCGGTTTTGAAGAGCTATTTGCTGTTTCGGGCAATTCGACCCGAGTAGTTGGCTCGGGCAAAGCGACCCATAGAGCATCAACATTTCCCGGTTTTGGAGGGCTCGATAGCTCAGTAAGGCCGGGTAGCTGGGAGCCGGTTCGACTCAGGCCGGAGTTTAGCCCATAAGGAGCCCCGGTGGCTCAATTTGCGAGCTTAATGGCTCGGGAGAGACCTCAACGCCCCGGGGAGCCCGGTGTGATTTGAAGGCTCGGTTGCTCGACTCGGGCAAATCGGCCCAAGAGCCGGTTTAGCTCCCGAGCGGTTCTTGCCAAAGCCTCGTGACCCGGATTTGAAGAGCTGGCCTTTCGGCTGAAGCGATCGGCCGAGCCCGAGTTAAGCTTTCGAGCGAGTTTAACTCATAAAGCCTCGGCGACTGGTTGAAGAGCTCGGAAATGCTCAGATTCGAGCCGTCGGTAAGAGCTGGTTATTTCGGGCGGTTTAGCTATAAAGCCTCGGCCAGTTAGTTTTGAAAACTCGACGCTACTTGAGCGAGGCCATATAGCTCGATCGGGCGACTCGGGCGGAAGCGAACGAGAGACGCCGATTATGAAAAAGAAAAAAAAATGGAGAAAAGGGTAAAAGCAATAAGATAGAAAATGGAATTCATTGTTGGAAGCGACGTTATATATCCCGGTTTGAAGCCGGCGTAAAGAAAACAAGCAAAGTTATATAAAAGGGTTCGGACGATAGACAGAAGGCGAAAAGGGGGAGCGGGCCTTAGCAGGAGTGTTTGGCTCTCCATAGTAGTCTGCGGAAAATGACTCGCCTATCTCTCGCCGTCGCTGGGGATGCTCGGTTAAAATCCGAGCACGGGTGGAAGGCACTAGCGGCTATTCCTTTGAAGAAGCGAAGCCATCCGAAGCCCATTGAGTGCGAGCCTCGTCCACTGAGACTGTATGGCGTCGCTGAGCAATGAGAGTTTCTTGCCTCGAAGGTCACCTGGCCCACGGCTCTCGGTCGGGCGTTCACGGAGCTTGCATCCTCTCGAAGCCCGCGACGATCCCGTCGAGCAACGTTGCTTTATTCGCAGCTCGTCTCTACTTGACAAGCGTGACTCTTCCCTAATTGCTTCATGACTCGTTAGGATGATTACGCGACTCATCACGATGGCACTGAAGCAGATGCGGGTAGCACAGCGGCGCTTTTCTGGCCTCAAACCAGATCATCTTGGTAGCACCGACCCCGTTCTGACTTCGGCTTCGGCCTCGGCTACTTTTAGGCTGGCATCCGAGCCTTTCCTTCCACTGCTCTCGGCCCGCGCTCACACGTCTGATATGCTCGGATGGGACTTAGGCTTCCTTTGCCTCTCAAGTGTCATACGCACCGTCTCGCGACTCAGTAAAGCTCAAACAAAATGATCACCTCGCTTTGTAGACTGCGCGGCTTTGGCGGTAGCCCTCGTTCGATCGGCCCTCTTGGCGAGCTCACTTCAAATGAGTAGCCACGCAATCGTGCAAACTTGAAGTCGACCTGTGACTCAGGCCGAGATAGAAGCAATTTGACGGGAACTGCAGGCCCTGGAGGGGCCAGGCGAGCTTCCTGCTTGAGCGGAACTTGAGCCTCTAGCAGGTCGGTGCTTTGAGGATGGGCCAGAGACCTTTGTAATGAAGCTCGGCATTGAAGAAGCGAGATACCATGCATCTCTACGTGTCGGCCGGGTGGCTGCCAACTCTTTCGCCCTCGATGAAGGAGGCTGCACTCGCACGAGGGGACTCTAAGCGATAATAGGCATGACCTTTAGCAGGGCTGTGACCTCAGAGACCTCTAGCGCACAAATAAAGCCGACGAGGTTCTTGACTTGGGCTCCAGGAACGCCTCGGACGAAGGCGTGACACTTGCCCAGACGGCACGGGCGTGGGCGGAGGTGTGGAAGAGGCGATCCTGACCCGGGACTTTGCCGGGCGGCCTGCCAGGGAGTCTGGGGCTTTCGCTTCACACTCACACGGGACCTCATGCGGACGTCTCCACTCGGCAGCTCTCCTTAGTGGGCTTGACGGAGGAGGTCCGTTGAAAACTTCATATGGCAGGAGGAGGTGAGAGGCCTCGAGTAAGCGGAGACGGGAGGACTTTCAGCTTGGTCAGGGAACATCAGGCTTGATAAACTCAGTGGGTGCGCGGAAGACACTTAACCAACTCCCTCTTTATGACTTTGTCTTCGGGGCTGAGATCGGGGCGAATACTTGAAGGGCCACCTTGCCGATGCAATTAGACACCACATAATTTCACGAAGATTGACGAGTTAAGCGAGCGATGCTCACGTAGATTCTCGGGAATTGGTCGGCCCGACCCGAATGCCCAAGGTATCATCATATCAAGGGGTGTACTCCCGATTCCGCGTATGACGAAAAATGCCTTCCTTCCAAAGCACATCGGAAGAGCGGAAGATCAGATGTCGAGGAGCGTTGGCATGTTTTGATAGATAAAGGAAGCCCTCGGTGGCCTCCTTCACACTAAAAATATCTAGGAGCAGTATCTTGGGAACACGAAAGCCCGCGGCCGGAAGAGAAGGCCGGCCCATTCAGGAATACCGGAAGTGGGCGAAAGTTGAAAGAGCGAGACGTTGAAATGTTTACGAAACTCTCTTTATGAAGAGGGGTGCGAGGAGGGAAAGCGGAGGTCGTTGTGGCCGCTGAAAAGCTGCATCTTAGGCACTTGGACCACTGGGAAGTCGAAAATGTGGGGAGACGGACGTACGGACACGAGGGGGCCTATAACGCCTCGTGAAAGTTACTCCATACAAAGGCTCAGTTTGGTCCAGCATGACAATGCGTGACTTGAATGTTCGGTCCGGAGTATTTAATCGTTAATTCTCCTTACCCTTGTCGAGGAAAGGGGTTCCCTCGGGGCGTTTCGAAGAACAACCGGATTTAAGCTGTCGGAGGAAGCCATATGCCTGACAGGAAGCTTGATGGGGGAATCACCCCCGATCTTGCAGCCGAAGAAGAGCGAGTTGGGATAGTGAGAATAATGGGCGAACAAACAAAAAGGCTACCTCGGGCAAGGTATCTGCCTTCAGAAGGAACTTTCTGTACGGAGGTCATCAGGAATGTTAAGGAAAGGAAGCGCGAACTCATGGGAAAGCAAAAAGCGCCAGTCAGGGGAACACAAAGCTGACGGTTAGAGGATATTCGAAAAGCTGAAGAAGCTGGAAGAGATGGGCGCAGCGAAAAGTAAATCGATTATCCTGAGACATATGGGCCAGTTAAGCCCCTAAGCCCAGTGATGCCAGTGAGCCACGTGGAAGTCGCATCCCGGTCTCAAAACGATCCTGACCCTTGCACCGCTCGCCGTCTGAGGCAGGAGACGGCCCAGTAGGTTTTGAAAATAGCGCGAGCCCACTCATGGCTTGAGGAAAAGGCGGGGGGCAGGTGAAGCATGGGGCTGACACACCTTGAGCGGGTTCGTTCGGCCGAGACGATACCATGGGCAATCTGAGAAAAGCGAGTAATAACATGAAATGGCTAATCTATGGAGTAAGGGAAGTAGGATAATTCCAAATATGACAATACGTAAGTCGAATCTGTGAATGAGAAGTAGGATAATCTTTAATAACTTATCTCTCATTATCTCTTAATAATCCGATTGCGATAAAAGGCATGAAATACACAAATCCGATGGGAAAAATCAACTACAGTAAGCCGAATTGGGAAGAGCATATCTTGTAAATAAGTAGTGTGTGGGTGAAAGTGCCGTAACGTTCATTCTCTAGCGGTCTGTCTTCTCTCGGGGAGGAATGACTTAGGCGTAGGAGGGTATGGCGGCTTACTGTCGACCTCATTCTTTCTTGTTTGCAGAGGAGAATTCTAGCGTCAGGCGTGGCCAGGCGAAGCAACGAGTTCAGGTTCGGTCCGAAGCCGTAGCTCAGTACAGTTACAGTTAAAAAAAAGCGTCGTCATCAATATATAAATATTTTTCATTTTATTATAAGAATAAAGTTAAATAAATTTGTTTCTTGATAAATTAAGATGTAATTTTCAGCAGTATAAAAACGATAAACATAGTAATAGAAATACAATATTAAAAAAAAATTTCATACTTAATACCATTAAGCCTTATTCAATATTCTATTAAATAAAAATTCTATTTAACATTTAGCAAAAAAACAAACGTTGCCCTTATTTTAATAAAAATAAAGTTGAGAAATCAAAATATAAAAAAAGGGAAAAGTTGAGACACAATTTATATAATTAACCCTTAAAAAAAAAAAAGACCAATCTAATATGTTTTTGAAAAAAAAATCCCTAAATTGGTGTATTCTCATCAAAATCGTAATTAGTAGCCTGATGCTTAGAATTTTTTTAATTTAAAATCATAATTGATGACTATAGTTTTAAATTTTTTTAAGTTAAAACTATATTTATTGACCATGATTTTAGGCTTGAAGTTAAAATCCAAGTAGCCTACTATCACTTTAAGCATTATTTTAAAAACGTATTAGATTCTTTAAAAAAAAAAAAAAACGTATTAGATTGATATAATATTTAAAAAACAACGTATTATTTGGGAACAAAACTCCGTTACAAAGTGTGTATGAACAGCAAACATCTAGTATTTTAAAAATTAGAGTGAGCGGAGAAGCACACAGGGGAAAGGAATGTCGGAGGAAGTGGGTGAATGATTGGCATTCCCACAGGCCACAAGTGAGGTGGCAATTCAGGGGCCACAAACCAAGTTTGTGGAAGGAGTTGACTTTCCCTCCCTCCTTTACTTGGCCCAATCCCACCTCTTCCACTTCTCTCTCTCTCTCTCTCTCTCTCTCTCTCTACACAAATTTTGGACTCTGCAATTTTAGCTCTCTAGCAAGGTCAGATTTCTGCATTCCGATATTTTCCCTTTCAGTTTCTTTGTTATTTTTCATTTATGATTACTTTGTGAAGCCCCTTGTCTCTTTTTGATTCTCGTTAAGTGCCGCGCCGCGCCTCTCTTTTGCTCTTCAGTTTGTTCCAAACTCTACTATTCAACCAGGCTACTGTAGACTGTTTGAAGGAAAAGAAAAAATAAAAGAAACCTAGTTCAAGAATCAAAATAGATAATCTTATTTTATCCGTTTTAGTCTGTACCCTGATTTATTTTGTTTGATACATGGAAAATTGAGCTTCTCTGAGATTCCAGGAATCCCTCTTGCCTTAAATTGGGTAATGGGAACTTCTGTCCATAAGCAGGAAATTTTGGGGCAAACCTTTGGGAAACTCTGACAGTAAACCCTTTGGGAACACCTCAGAAACACTGGGAAACTCATGAGAGTCATGTTTCCTACAAAATCTCTCCATTTTATGCTTCACAATTCTTTTCCTCATTACACATCATAAACATTTTCTAAAAGTTTCTCTAATCATTCACTGAAGTTCACATTTCAATTTACCATTAAACTTTTTTATCATTCACATTAACCTTATAGAGTTTCTTATCAGGGTTCCTTTGGTTTCTTATTTCACTCCCAAGCATTTTCCTGGTTCACATTTGTGACATCATTCTTTGCTTTTGTTTCTACATTTGGTTTTCCATTTCCTGTATACCGTTCTAGTCAAAGAAGAAAGTATAGGAAATTCACAAAGTATCAATAGTTGGATTTACTCAAATATTTGAAAAAAAAAATCTAAAAATAATTTCAGTGGAATGAGAATTGAAAATCATGGAAATGTTAGAAAAACTGTAGGAAATTATGAGTTAATCAGTAACAAACATATCGAAATTGTTCTTTTTAAGACAACAATATGCATATTATAAAATACTGGTTAAATTTGCTTGGATGCTACTGAAAACTGCAGATCTTGTTATCCAGTGTATTACATTATGAGCTTTTATCTAGCAAAGGTGCAATGAAATCATTAGCTTAGTCTTCATCCTACTTTTCCTGTATAATGATTGACATGTGCAAACATTTTTATATGGAAACCCCTGCTTTGTTTTAAAATGAAAACATTTTTAAATGTTGAATTTGGTCATTTAGGGTATTTGATGCTTGTGGTATGGATTATTCTACTAAATTGTTATGCTACAAAATCTATCATGATAATTGCAATATTCATTGTCCCTAAGATTAGTTGCTTAAAAATTTATGACACTTCCTAATTACATCTTTGTATTTATTCAGATTTGTGTTGTAAAGGAAATGCTGGCTAGTACTATTGCCTTTTTTTATTGACCTCCCTATGGCACTAACTGCAAGCAAGATTCCAAGTAGTCCTGTGACGACCAGGAGGACAAGTATCCCTAAGTCACGAGGGATCTTTTCTCCAATTTCCAAGGCAATGCAACATTGTGGGTTGCATTCTACAAATCAAGGAGATGAGCTTAGGCGACAGAGCAGTGGACATTTCTTGATTGCTAGATATAAATTTTCTAAAAGGGGTTTCTGGCATATATGTGGAAAAACCATTCATTTTTTTCCCTATAGGGGATCTTCTGTGTTATGCTGGTTTACAGGGACAGATAACAGTGACGCGAAACAATGTGTTGAAAATTATAGTGACCGTTCAGATGTGCCTAGGTAATATTAATTAACTACAAAAATTCTGATACATGCACACATATTACATTTTTTCTTGCTGTTTCATCTTTATTCAGCAATTTTAATTGCTAACTTGTCAGAAAGGATGTCACTTTGGCATTAGCTTATGGATATTAGCACTCATTGCATTTCAATATAAACATTTGGACAATATTCAGACATGGAAGGACTATATATCTACCATGTTATGCCGCGAGACCTAGCTCAAGTTTTAAAGGGTTGGAGTGGGGTTATGGGAAGTTCTAGGTTCAAGTCCCAATATGGACAAAAGAAAAGAAAAAGAGAAAGAAATTTGGACAATATTTAGACATGGAAGTTCTAGGTTCAAGTCCCAATATCCATAAGCCAATGTCACTTTGGCATTGGCTGATGGATATTAGCACTCATTGCATTTCAATATAAACATTTGGACAATATTCAGACATGGAAGGAATATATATCTCTGTATTTATGCTCTTGAGACCTAGCTCAAGTTTTAAAGGGTTGGAGTGGGGTTATGGGAAGTTCTAGGTTCAAGTCCCAATATGGACAAAAGAAAAGAAAAAGAGAAAATAAATGTATTTACCTATCAAAAAAAGTATATCTGTGTGTTTATGAATTTTTTTTTATCAGAAACAAAACTTGTGTTTATGAATTTCCTGACTGAATGCACACACATGCATATATCTATAACAGATACATGCAAACCAACATATATAAATACATACACTCACATGCACACACATATAAATACACACATGTGCATGGATGTGTGCGCACACACACAACACATATATACACACATTTACCTATCAAAAAAAGTATATCCGTGTATTTATGAATTCCCTGACTGAACACACACACACACATGCATATGTCTATAATACATACATGCAAACACACATATATAAGTACGTACACATTACACACAGATTTTTGGCTTTGTTTTACCTGTAAAAAAAGTACATACGCACACATTCACACATGCATGCACACATATGTAAATACATAATGTCACATCTGTATATGGTCATGATTTTCTTGCTGTCTGGCATCTGATTCCAAGTGTTAACAGGGAGAAGTATTGCGTTTGCAGTTTTAATGCAGTCTATTCTTTTGAAATGCTTGCTTTTTGTCGGATAGGGTAAATGAAAATTTAAATGTTATTAAAAGTCCTAGATTCTAGGAGATTTTCTAGTTCCTAATACTTTATAAATTAGTTAGATTACCGTGCATATGTATGTATTGTAAACTAGATTAGAATTTTATGAAGAATTATTCAATTCCCTCAAAAGTACTCTTTTGTTTAACATGGAATGTCTAAATCTTCAGGTTTTTAGAAGGGTTGTATATATCTGAATGTTGTTAAGTACCCTTTTAGTTGCTTATTGGCAATCTTTGTAAGGAGATATAGAACCCTTCTGGCAGTTGCAATGGTCAGTGCCCTCATCCCAATCTATGATTTGTCTATTCAACACTTCTTGACATGATATCCTCTATCATGCTATAACAGACACCTGTTAGGAATTTGCAAAACAATTCATCTTCACTTATTTCAAACTTTGTAAAGAATGTTTTTCTTGAGGAACCTATTATAAATTATTTATATTATTTCTTTTCTTATATTGTTTTCTATTTCACCTCTTACCTCAACAGACAAACTCCAATCTATAAGTTTCTACTATGCACTCAAAATGACTATGTCCTGTCCTGTTATCTAAGTTTCTTTTCAGGAGTTGTTTTTCTGAAGTCCCATGTCCATATTAAAATGCAGCACTTATTTCTGAATCAACAGGATATAGAAATTTCAATATATGTAGTTCAGAGGGGCTAATAACAGTTACCATTGCTTAAAAAGCTGGGGTTTAGAAAAGTGGCATTTCTTACTTTTGTGCATGTAGAAATAATAGTTATATATAAGGTAGATATCATTGGATGAAGAAAAGTTATGGATGAATATGGATGAATCAGTATGGTAATCCCTAGGATTGCCTTGCTTCTGCATTACTGGATTTAATTGGCTAGACCTCCAACTTACTGAATGATAATTTTTTTCAGAAACCTGAATCCGTTTCACCTGCTAAATTCACTAATGCTTGATTTTGATAGCTTTATTCAGTTACTGTGAGCCCTGTTTTTATTAGTCATGGCAATGAATGATCTTTACTTTCAAATGAAACTTATGCTTATCCATCAACTGGTGCAGATGAAAACCTTATGCTTAATCCAGCAACTGTTTCAGTTCTATCACTTCATTAATTTTGTGATTTATTCATCATCTGAAACATATTGGTGTTGATATCTTATCTTTCTATTCATGGAAATTCTGTTTTTATCAGTGTACAACTTGAAGATGAGAAAGATGAGAATCTGGTTGTGCCTGAAAGAATCATTCACTCAAATCAGGGTTTAGCTGTAGCTTGTAAATTTGTCTACAATGATGCGAAATTTGTAAATGAAAGGGCTCGTAACGACATGGTCTTGCTTTCTCGGTAATGCATTTGCGCTATATTATCTTTGTGGTTAAACATATTGATTGAGAGTATTGCAATTACAATCATCAGTTCACTTTATTTGAGTTCTTAGTCTTTTCTATTCGCAAAAAGGAACACCTCTTACCGATTTAGTATTATTAGTCAATTCAAATGATAATTATGTGATTAATGTAGAACTGGTTTCCTAAATCTTCAATTTTCGTGAGTAATTGATGCATGTGGTAATTCAGATTTAGCATGCTTGGTAAAATTCCATGTATAAGTTAAAACTTTTCTATTAGTAAAGAAGTTAGCTTCAGACACTTGGTTTTGCTAGTTTGAGGCTCTGGTTATTTTTGTTATCTTTTCTATTTCATATTATAGTTTCCTTCACATTCCTTCTCATGTTTTGTTCCTTGGAATTTGTGTTCATCTGGAGATGTCTGCTCATGTTTTAGTAATTTTCAATAGTGGCATAATGAGGTTGGATGCCCGTGCCCGCCAAGATGTTGCTATTCTTGGGTCAGAGTTTCTTAAGCTTGATGGTAAGTTTTCTTTTCTTTGTGCTCTAAAAAAGTGCCAGTCTGGTCTCTTAGTGCCATATATGCTTTAATGCACATCTGAAAACCATGTCAATGCAGGTGAAATGAGCCTTCGCTTTTTCCTTAACACCTGGAATTATTACATTTTTTCTTCATGGTTGGAATTATTTTTAAAATTTCAGGAAAGCTTGTGATGATGGGTTATCTTATTTCCTTTTTAGAGGGTTGATGCTATATTAAGATGTAATCATATTCAATTTTCTATCATAGATAATGGAATTGTGTTCTTCCCTTTAGGTAGTATTCTAAAAGATTCTATATTGTTACATGCGTGTAATCATATTTTTTTGAACCTCATTGAAGAATATTTTCATATTTCATTCTTATTTGAGCTGAAGCATTTTGTGTTAGAACATTTTTATTTGTGCTGATGAATCTTTTGTTGTTATTGTTGTTGTTGTTATTCTTGTTGTTGTTGTTGTTGTTATTATTATTATTGTTGTTGTTGTTGTTATTATTATTATTATTGATGTTGTTGTTGTTTTATTATTTTAAATTTTGTTTGGGGAGTTTGAGAAGCGGTGATTTAAATTTATATGGATGCATTTTTCTTTTGGGTATGGGAGTTGAGGTATTAAATATTTGGAATCACAACAACATTCTTTAGTGTATTTATCAAAATTTTTGAGTCTTATTTTACTTCAATTCATCTAATACACTTTTGACTAGTAAAAGAATTCTATCTCTTATAGTAACATACTTTGGCCTTGCAAAGATAACACATCTATATTTTTGTTCTTTGCCGGCACAAATAACCACAAATATCTCTAATCATTGACCTATCCAATAGTATTGTTAGTTGTTCTAGAGCCAACAAATTTATGTACCAAAATCTTGTTAGACCTTTCATAGTAGAGTTTTCAATTTCAAAAATTTAAAATTTCTTTTGAATATTAATGAAATTCTTAGTTGCATCTCTATGACAAAAAGGAAAGGAACCTTCCCTTAGAAAATCAGCTTATTTTTATGATCCTAAATATTTTAAATTAAAAGTGGAAATTTTATATCTATCTAAACATTGTGAAATAAAGGAACAAATCTTAAAATGATGGTTGATATCCTTGTAATTATGAATACATAAAATGTAATAAGGAGTGGAAATAGCCTATTGAAGAGAATCCTTGGTTAACTTTTATCAATTAATGGTGAAAGAATACCCTAATATGAGGGATACATTTTGTTGTAGCATATATCTACTTTACATATAGAGTTGTAACCTATTAGGAAACTTGTCTTATAGAGTTGTAATCTATTAGGAAGGTTAGATTGGCTTTTGTATATATATTCATAATGGATCAATGAAAATACAAGGAATTCTTTCCTCAAATTCTCCCTTCATGTTCTTTACATGGTATCAGAGCCTAGGGCTTGAATTTGCAAGAAAAAGGCAAAGTTTTTTGAAGGAATTACAACTCTATAAGACAAGTTTCCTAATAGGTTACAACTCTATATGTAAAGTAGATATATGCTATAACAAATTTCAATTTTCAAATCATTTTAATAACTTAGCATTAGGATGAGAATTTCATCCAATGGACCATATAACAACTTCATTGTAAAACTTACCTCCTTTGGGATAACACCTAATATTGTCTTTCAATTATTTCTAGAAATAGGAATAGTTTTTTCCATTATTTATAAACGTGAGATGGTAACATTAGTGTGTACAATTTAAAAGGAGGCTTTTTCCGATTATTCTAACACGTTAGGATTAAAACACGGGTATGTTTCCCAAGTTGATAGGGCTTACACACAAGTGATGGCAAAGTGGAAAAGCGAGGGACCATCTTTAGAACCTGGAGAGACTAGGATGACTTGTACGATTGTGGATGAGAGGAGCATCCATGGAAATGCAAGCTGTAGAAGATGAATGCGAAATGAGGTGATAGAGGCCTTGAGACTCACGTCCTTTGCTAATCATCTTCCTTGTACTCTGGTCCTGCAAGATCATAAGTTTGTCAGATAGGTGATAGAACAGTTAAGAGTATGGGTTAATTTGTTGATAGATATGAGATTTAAAGGACATTCAGGGGTGTAAAGAACAAAAGTGAAAGGTAGGGAAGGGAGAAGATGTGCCAAATCGACACCTTTGCTATAGTTTGAGAACCATTAGTTAAGGTAATAGTGGGTAAATGAGAGGCAATAGTAAGAGAGGAGAACAAATCTTTATTACTAAAGATGTGATTCGGGGCTCAAGAATTGAGAATCCATGAACCAAGTGAAGACGAAGGGGTAAGGTAGATAAAGGCATTACCGGTATGGGAAACAGATGTAACATATGCTAATTTGGCTGCTTGATAGTAGAGGTACTTATTTTACTTACTGTTCATCTTACTTGATTCTGAGACTGAGGCGACGGGGGATAAGAAGATTGAGCCATGTGAGTAGTGTGTGGTGGTTGTCCATGTAACTAGTAGCAACGGTCATGGGTGTGGCCAACTATATTGCGACATGTGCAATGAGAATGTTGGCCTTTACCTCAATTACCACCACGTCCGTGTTGAGGGTTGGTTTGAAATACCAACATAGAAGAATCTAGAGTGCTATTAGGTGGTGGAGTTTGAGTTTGGGTGGAGGAAATATGAATGAGGAAAGCAAACACCTCATCCAATGATGGGACTATTGGACTAGCAAGAATATGGTCTTGGATAGTCTCAAGATCAAAATGGAGGTGTGTGAGAGTGAGGACCATGAAAAACTTATCAACTTGTGATTGTTGTGTCCCAAGATTAGTAGTAAGAGGCATCAAGGATAAGAACTCTTCCTTAAGTGGTGAAAACCGACCAATATAAGTAGGTAAGTCCAACTTTTGTTGTCTCACATTAACAGTTGATGAAACTACTATGTTGAGACGCTGGATGTCATTAGTTTACAACCATTTTTCCTAATTTCATAATTTATAGCATCCAACCGTTTCCTTGTTGCCTGTTTCTGGTTGTTTTGGGGTTGTCTTTGCTTTCCATTGGCTTGTTGTGTTTGTTTTGTCTTTTCTCTAGGGGGCATGGTTTGTTCCCTTTTCTCTCCTTGTACTTTCTTTGAGTCACCACTTTGGCGGCTCTTCTTTTAATTAATTCAGTTTTTCTTGCTTATCAAAAAAAAAAAAAAATCATAATTTATAGCATGTTTGTTAGGACTTAAGATAATGCAAAATCTTGTCATCAACAGATTACCATAGGACACTGCATAAACGTGCATCTATCTTCCTCCACTGGATATGGTCAATCTCAAGAATATCGGTCTCATGGTTAACAAGGTGATCCTCATAACCTTGAACCTTAAACTAAAGTTTAGCAAAGGCCGAGGAGATTCGAACAAAATTGAAGTAACGATGGAGGTCTTGGAAGCCATGTGCACATGATAGTAGATCAAGGATAAGAGATGTTGGATCAAAGAGAGCCCTAATGGGGTTTCAAATCAAGGTTAAAGATGAAAAACTGAAGGTACAACTGTCTTTAGTGATCCAAATAAAGATGAAAATTGTTAGGTTGGAGGCAGAACCCCTTTCCAAGGCACATGCAAGGCTCGGGGACAAAAGAGGGTTGCTATGGAAAGTTGAAATACTTTGGGGAAGCCTCTACCGGACAGAGAAGGGCCTAAAGACAGATTATTAGGCATCAAAGGGGCATGATAGGTTGATAGGATTACTCGTCGGCGGTAGGCGAGCTTGGAGAAGGAGGCGCATGGTAAGATAGTGGTTCACGTGCTAGTGCATGAGCGATAGTGTTGGTGCGAGTGATAGCACAAGGAAAAAAGGTGGGGCATGGTGGCGTGTGGATGACTGTTTTTTGAAGGGGTTTCCTTTGAGGGGTAGAGCAAGCCTTCGACACCTCAAGTGGTGTGGTCATTGGCCAGAATGGGGGTTGTTGGAGAAGGTTGCAAGACAAGGTTATCAATGATAGGGTGGTTCAGTGTCGACGATGGCTTTCAGAGAGTTGTGATGAAATTGACGAGACTAGAGTGAAAACACAATCACCAAATAGGTTGTTGGAATTGATTACATGGTAAACCCTAACCCTTATTTTTAAAAGGTTTTTCTATTTGGCTCTGATACCATGAGAAGAGAGAAGGATTTTGTATCCTTATTAAAAAGTACACGATACAATATTGCATATATATATATATATATATATATATATATATATAAGATAAAATCAAGGGCAAAAAGGGAAAAGGACAAATGTGCAATATCTAATAGAGATTAAAAACCTTGAACAAACTTTGATAACATGTGGAAAAGAATGATTTTTGTTCATGCATTTTTGACAAAATGTTACAATAGTTGTAGAACGCAATCCTACAAGATTAGGAAAAGGAATTAAACACTATTAGAAGGTTGATTAATTCCTAGAAATCCTCTGCTATAGAAAAAAAGAATAAAAATTGATAATAAAATAAAATAAAAATAAAAATAAACAAGAAATATACAACTATGAAATCTACGGAATTGGGGGGTGGATTCTCTAGTATCTTCAATTAGATTCGTCAATGCTTGTGATAATGCATATATATTTTCTTTGACAAAGTATTAGGACATACAAAAAGAGTGATTTCTATTGTTTGATATGAAAAATATGGTTTTTCTAAATCAATCTTCCATTTGTAGCTCGAGCAAGAGAAGATACTGAGAAAATTGACCATGACATGAAGAAAAAGGCTGAGCGGCTTCACCATATTGCTACTGTATGTAATATCAATATACTTGGTTTTGTTCAAGAAAATTCATACATTTGTTCTTTGTTGCTAATATATGTATTTGATTTTGTATGCTTATCAGATTTTGAAAGACAAAGCTCAGTCTAGATTGAAGAGTGCAGCTGACCAGCATTGGAGTGATGGAGCACTGGAGGTACCTATATCTCTTTTTTATTACTTAAATTCTCGCTCTACTTGATGTTTGTTATTGTGTTGTGAAGTGATTGATGGAGATGTTTGAATTTATTGCATAAATTGATTTTTATTTGGCTTGATCAGTTAAAATCTTGAGGTGAAAGATCACTAAAAATCAATGTTTTTAAAGGTGAAAGCATAATACGAAGCGTTTTCATGTCTGTGAAGCGAGGGTAAGCCTCGAGGCATTGAGGCGTAAACCTTTTGTGATCACATTGTATAATTAATAAATATTTTATAATATATTTGTTAACATGTAGAGTTGTAACTAGTCAGGAAACTTAACATATAGAGTTGTAACTAGTTCGAATATAAAATCACATATTAAATACAAAATTTAATTTTCAAATATGTGATTTTAAATAATTAAAAGGAAAAATACAATATATTATTTATATAAAATCACATATCTAAAAATTAAATTTATATTCAATAGTATTTATTTTAATGACTTAATTTATAAAATCCCATGAATTCAATTTTATTTTAGGAAGATGATATTTAAAAATAAAACTACATAAAAATAATGTATAAAATATGGATTTATGTAATTTAAAAAAACACATTTATTAAATAAGATAATGTTTAAAAAATATAATTTTATTTATTTAGAATCATAGGATATTAGCAAAATATCATCCACATAGTTTATTCACTTAGGATATTCTTAGAATATCCTCTTGTTTATTACTACTACGCTTTATATCGTCTTGTGTATATAAGTAGATAAAGCTTATCTTATTTTGCTTCGCTCATTCGTTTCGATAAGAAAAGTATTATTTTCTTCTCTCATTTCATATGGTATCAAAGCTATGGTTGGTTCTAGAGTGAGCCATCTCCTCCGACGGATCTAGTCGGATCTCCTCCAGCGGATCTTCTCAATCGAATCTCCTCCCTTGGATCTTCTCAATCGGATTTCCTTCGGCAGATCTTCTCAGTCGAAATGCGCTCGGCCGATTTCCTCGATCCATCTCCTTGACGGATACCGGTGAGGATCGCTGACGGATCTTACCGGTCGGATCTCTCGACTAAATCTTCTCAGTCGGATATTCTCTAATGAATCTTCTCAGTCGGATCTTCTCCGGCGGATTTTCTCTGGCGGATTTTCTCCGACAGATTTTCTCCGGCGAATCTTCTTAGTCGGATCTTCTCCTACGGATTTTCTCTGATGGATTCTCAATCCGATCACATCAACTCCATCGTGGAACACCTCGGGTGTTGCATTGCCATCAGCATCGGATAGGATTAAGTACACCTTTATAATAAGCTTGATGCATATAACCGATATGCTCCGACGAAGTGTTGAGAATCGTAGGATGTTCTGCAGAAGATCGTGATTTATTACTTAGGATATTCTTAGAATATCTATCGCATGGTTATTACTAGGATGCAGATATCACATTATGCAGTTTATTCCATACCTTTATGTCATCTGGATATACATAAGTAGATAAAACCTCTACTATTTTTTTAACTCATTCAATCAATAAGAAAAACATCATTTTCTTAAATTATAGAAGAAAAAAAAATGATTTTCCTTATTCAATGAATGAGGTGAGTTGAAAAAATAGTACAAGTCCTATCTACTTATATGCACTAAGATGACATAAAGGTAGAGAATAAACCCGAGGATATTCTAAGAATATTCTAGGGAATAAACCATAGAATATGATATTCTAAGAATATACTAGGGAATAAATTAGAGAATATTCTAAGAATATCCTATGATTCTCAACACTCCCCCTAAAGTTAGAGCATATAGGTTATATGCACTAAGCTTGTTATAAAGGTGTACTTAATCCTATTCGTTGCCGACGACAATGTGACACCCGAGGTGTTTCATGATGGAGTTGATGTGATTGGATTGAGGACTGTCGGAGAAGATGAGGGCCACCGGGGAAGATTCGATTGAGAATATCCACCGAAGAAGATCCGACTAAGAAGATCTACTGGAGAAGATCCGACTGAGAAGATTCGCTTGAGAAGATCCTAGGGAATAATAAATTATAGGATAGGATATTCTAAGAATATCCTCGGGAATATATTAGAGGATATTCTAAAAATATCCTATGATTCTCAACAGTCCAGTTATGTCTCCCACTGGGTTTAAGAAGATCTATCGGAGGAGATCCGACTAAGAAGATCCTCTAGAGGAGATTCTCTCAGTCGGATCTTCTTAGTCAAATCTTCTTCGGCGGATCTTCTCAGTCGGATATTCTCCGGCTAATCTTCTCAGTCGGATATTCTTCGGCTAATCTTCTCAGTTGGATCTTTCCGGCCGATCTTCTCAGGCGGATCTTATGCGGCGGATCTTCTTAGTCGGATCATCTCCGGTATGTCATACTGTCGTCGACATCGGGTAGAATTAAGTACACCTTTATAACAAGCTTGGTGCATATAACTTATATGCTCCAAGCTTGAGGGGGAGTGTTGAGAATGATAAAGATATTCTTAAAATATCCTCTAATTTATTCCTTAGGATATTCTTAGAATATCCTATTTTATGGTTTATTCCCTAGGATATTCTTAGAATATATAAGTAGATTGGACTTGTAATATTTTTTCAACTCACGCATTCAATAAAGAAAAACATTATTTTCTTCTCTCATTTCACATTATTAAATAAAGATCATGTTTAAAATGCAGATTTATATGATATTTGAAAAATACCGATTTATTAAATAAATATTGTAATCAGAATTAATTAAAGGAAAAATTTTGTTTTTTCATTGATCATAAATAACCTATTTATATACAAGACAATCTCTACATCAAATACGAAAGACTATGAAGTTTCCTAACTCTACATAAATACATGTTTTTTTTTTCCAACCAGTTTCTAATTTTACAATAATATAACACTCCCCCTCAAGTTAGAGCATAAATGTTGATAAATGCGACTTGTTACAAAGATAGCGACTTGATCCGCTCGAAGGTTTGTGAAAATATCTCCTAATTGTTCTCCAGTCTTTACATATCTTGTAGAGATCAACCCCAACTGAATCTTCTCACAAACAAAATGACAATCTATCTCGATATGTTAGGTTTGTTCATGAAATACCAGGTTAGATGCTATATCCATGGCAGCTTGGTTATCACACCAAAGCTTCGCTGGTACTGAAGTTTCGATGCTCACTTCCATCAATAGCTGACATATCCACATGATCTCTTGTATATAGGTTGTGCCATAGCTTTATACTCTGACTCTATGCTAGACCACGAGACAACACTTTGCTTCTTATATTGTGGAGTGGATTTCATAAAAAAGGCGGCGATATCCCGATGTGGATCTCCTGTCATCCTTAGATCCACCTTGTCTTGCATCGAGAAAAACCTTTGAATCTGGTATTATGCCCGTGCTTCTTATATAATATTCCACGTCTAGTAGCTTTTTTCAAATAACATAGGATATGCTCTACAATCGCCTAATGATTGACTGTGGGAGATGACAGATACTGACTCAAAATACTTACTGAACAAGTTAATATCCCGCAAGTTATCAGAAGATAATTCACTTCCTCAACTACCTTTCAGATTCTTGCAGGCCTTCAACAGTCTCCTTCCTGTTGATCCGCACATTAGGAGTCATAGAGCACACGCTGGCACCCAATTTCCTATCTCGCATAACAAATCGAAAGCATATTTTTTGCCGAGATAACGAAATTCCTCGCTACTTCTCGTGATTCGAACACCCAAGAAATACTTCCAACATTCCTAAATCCTTTCAGGTGAAATTGACTCAGGAAGAAAGGATTTAAGAGATTGATATACTCGAGCTTACTCCTAAAGGATAACAATGTCATCTACATACACTACCAGTAGAATAATACCAGAACTGGAATTTTTATAGAATATGGAGTGGTCAGACTTTCTGTTCTGCATGCCAAATGTCTCAACTACCTGATTGAATTTTCCAAACCAAGCACAGGGATTTTGTTTCAAACCATATAAAGATTTCCGAAGACGACACACCTTCCCTATCTTCCCCTTAGCAACAAACTCCGGAGGTTGCTCCATGTCAACCTTGAAGATCTCCATGTAGTAAGACGTTCTTGATATGATGCAAGTCCTAATCATAAGAAGCAGTAAGAGAAATAAACAGGCAAACAAATGTCAGCTTAGCTACAGGAGAAAAAGTATTAGAATAATCAACGCGATAAGTCTGAGCACAGCCTTTAGCAACAAGACGGGCCTTCAATCTAGCAATAGACTCATCTGGATTAAACTTTACGACAAACACCCAACAACAACCAATAACCTTCTTTCCAGTAGGTAAAGGCACTAAGTCCCATGTATAAATGGTTATAAGAAACAAACGAAGAGATTGGGTGAGCACACTAACGTTTACCTTTACTTGCAGCACCCGGGCATCATCATTCCTGACGGATCTAATGACGGCTAAACAGGCCGGACTAGAGACCTAAGGGTTTCAAGCGCCGAATATACCGAGTAATGGAGGTTTAACAGAATGGGAGCTTAGTAGGATTCGTGGAACAGGTGAGGAAATAGTGTACACTAATAAATCATCACCCTTGCCTTGACTAGTAACTGGAGAAGAAAGGGAAAACGGGATAGTCTCAAAGGATGAAACATCAGTAGACACAAAGTAATGTCTATACCCTTTTTGAATTCGAGAATATCCCACAAAGATACACTTTAAGGACTTCATATCAAGTTTAGAGACATGAGGGCGGACATCTCAAACAAAGCATGTGCATCAAAATACCTCGATCAATAGTGGGAACAACGATTATTTCAAACAATCGGTAAAGTGAGTAGCCCAATTTAGAACTGATGATGACATCCTATTAATCAAGAAACAGGCGGTGGAGGCTGCATAAGCCCAAAAGTGTTTAAGAACTTGCATCTGGAACAAAAGAGCCCGGGCAGTCTCAGGAAGATGTTTATTCTTTCTTTCAGCTACCCCATTTTGAAAGGATGTATGAACATAAGAGGTCTGATAAAGAATCCTATGTTGTAACATAAAGGACTGAAAATGTTCCAACAAATATTTCTTGACGTTATCACCCCAATGTTTGAACAGGGACATGAAATTGAGATTGAATTTCAGAACAAAAAGCACTAAAATGAGAAAAAAACTCAAAACGACTTTTCATTAGATAAAGCCAAGTGACACTAGAGAAATCATCAACAAAAGTAACAAAATACTTAAATCCAGTGGGAGACATAACCGAACAAGGATCACTGGGACCTGATCTATCCTCTGGCAGCAACTTCGACCTCAGAAGGTCAACGATGCACCACCACATGCGTCATTTCTCTCTCAAGGGAAGATATCCCACGTATCGCACAGGTGAGGGCTTACACATGGGCCTACTTTCTGATGGCGCTCCACCCAGAAATTTCGACCGCCTCAATCTCTCTCCTCACACCAGCTTCTCCACTTCTAAGTACGAAAAATGCCATTTGTTCCCATTTTTCTCTTCGGCGACTGATTCTAGGGCTTTTTTGTCACCTGAATCTTCTCCTTTTTGTGTTTTCCAACACTCTATGACATTCAGCTCGAGTTGCTTCGGTTACTTTCGAAGTATCATTTGTTGATTTGGTCAATTTTCTACTGATTTCTCGTCTTTATGGCTAAAGGGAGCTCATCCACACCTCCAGGAGTTATTCTTACACCCAAAGAGTATAAGGAGTACATCCACCTCACTCAGGCAGCCAAATCTGCATCCATTTCGTTTGTTGCCTAGACAGGTAATGCCTCTTCTTGCCTTTCACATTCATCTAGAATTTGGATTCTTGATTCTGGAGCCTTTGATCATAGTTCTGGTACTAACGATTTTTTTTCTTCCCTTACTATCACATCACCTTTACCCATGATTACTTTAGCTAATGGATCTCAAACCATGGCTTAAAGGAATCGGTTCGACGTGTCCCCTTCCTTCCATACCCATTACTCGCCCTTGAGTGTTCCCGATTCTCCTTTTAATCCGATTTCTATCATTGTCGATCATAATCTTAATTGTTTGATTACCTGATAATTCTGTCACATAGTAGACCGAGTATGGGAAGGAGGATCGTATAGATGTGAGTTTCTGTATTCTTTCATCTCGCCGCCTTCATCTTCCACTACTTGCACTTTCATGCATGGATACTTTCCTTAGTATTCATAGTTGCCTTGGTCATTCGAATATTTTCAAGTTTCGTGTAATGGTCTTTGTTTTTCAGTTTGTCTTCACCGAGTGTAGGCCGTGCCGCCTGGGAAACATACTGCAAGCCATTTCCTGCGCCTGGGATCAATCCGACAAAGTCCCTTCGAGCTTGTCCACACCGATGCTCGGGGTCCTTCTCACCGAGCCCATTCAGGGTTCCTGTGACTCTCATACGTTTATAGATGATTATTCTCGTTGTACTTGGCTATGTTTAATGAAAGCTCGAGCTGGTTTATTCTCTATTTTCTAGAAGTTCCATACTGAAGTTTGAACTCAATTTAATACTTCAATTTGTATAATGCCAAGGAATATATTTCTGGACCATTCTCTTCTTTTTTTGTCCTCACATGAGATTCTTCATCAGTCTTCTTGCCCTTATACTCCTCAACAGAATGGAGTGGTTGAGCACAAGAACCGTCATTTGGTTGAAACCGCTCGCACTTCATCATAAGGTTACTCAATGTTTTTGGGGGGATGCTACCTCAGCCGCTTGTTATTTGATCAATCGTATGCCATCATTTGCCTTACATGCTAAAATCCCTCATTCCATTATTTGTCTAAACCAACCTCTCTTATGCCTTTCCCTCAGGTCTCTCGTTGTACGAGCCTGGAGTTCATATTCTTACTCTGACAAGACAAACCTTCAAATGTGCCACGGCGTGTCTTCCTCTGCTATTCCTACTTTCCAACAAGGTTACATCGTTGCTACCTCGATACATATGCATACTTCTATTCTCCGCCGATGTCACCTTTTTTGAGAACTCTTCTATGTTCCCGAATACCTCACTTGTACCTTCGGCTACTCCATCTTGACCATTGCAGGTTTATACTCGTCGCCATAGTTATTTATGATATGTGCCCGAGGCTTAAAGCCTCTTAGGCCTTGAGGCGTTAAGGTGCACTTGAGGCTCCGACTTTTTTATTTGAGGCGCACCCTACCTAATACAAATAAAAATTATATATGTAAGTAAATATTGTCTATAATTTTCATCTAATAATAAAATATAATAAAGTAAAAGACATCAAACATAAAAATCAAACATTAATAGTGCTCCCATCATACATGCATTCAAAGTTCCGAAACAAAATAACAAACATTAATAGTGCTAGATGGTCTTGACTTTGGTGTTGAAAAATGGTTTAAATTTTTGTTCTAATTGTTTCATAATTTTTTTTCTATTTTTCATTAATTTTCAGATATTTTCCTATTTTGTACATTATTTTTCTGAAAATTTCCTACCTTTTTTGTACATTATCCTTCTTCCTTTTACACTTTATTTTGTTTCATTTTAGTTCCATTATTTTGTATATATATAGGCGTCTCTATACTATGTAATTCATCCATTCATTACAAGAAAATTATTCTTTTCTTCTCTTTTTTCACACAAGTCATCACATCCATTCTCATTAATTCTAGTGATGTTTGGGGGCCTTCTAGAATAAAAAATATAAATAGTACTAGATGGTTCGTTCTCTTTGTGGATGATCATACTCGTCTAACTTGGTTGTTTCTCATGAAAGAAAAATTAGAGATTGGCATCATTTTTCATAGATTCAATACCATGATCCAAACTTAGTTTCAAACGAAAATCCGAGTCCTAAAGATAGGTAATGCTAGAGAATATTTTGGGAGTATCATGAGAGAGGATCTTTCAAAACTACGGATAATCCATTAAAGCTTATGTGTTGATACCCCACAACAAAATGGGGTAGCCGAGCACAAAAACAGACACATCCTAGAGGTTGCTTGATCTCTTATGTTCACCACAAAAGTCCCTAAACATTTCTAGGGGGAAGCAGTTCTTATTGCAACCTACCTTATCAATCTGATGCCATCTCAAATTCTAAGGTTCCAAACCCTACATCAGGTACTTCTCAAATCCTTTCCTCATACTCGAGTCATGTCCGCTCTTCCTTTTAAAATTTTTGGGCGTTATGTGTTTGTCCATATTCACTCTCAACTTCGTAGCAAGTTTGATCCTAGAGCCCTTAGGTGCATTTTCTTAGGGTATTCACCACATCTAAAAGGGTACAAATGCTATTGTCCTAAAACTAGACACTTTAATAGTTCTATGGATGTCATGTTTTTTGAAAACCAACCCTTTTATCCCAAATCTGATATTCAGGGGAAGAATTGCACTCAAGAATATCAGTTTTGGGAAATAGAGTCTCCAAATCTCATCTCTAGTTCTCCCGTGTCAGCTCTCCCATGCTCGGAGTCCTCTTGTCCCATTCCTACCGAGTCTAATCCCAATTTTAAGGACTCTCCCATTTGTGGTCCTAACTCCGAGAGTCAACCAGCCACAAATCATGTTCCTTATGAGTCTAATGAGTCATTGTTGCAACCAAAAACAGGTGAGTTCCGTGTCTATACAAGGAGATATAAGCAGCAATTTGAGAAGGCCTTACAACCAGCCTTGCAAGGCCAAGAATCTAATATGGCACCAGAATTTGCACAATCACAAGGTAATTCCAATCTTTGAGTTAATTTCAGTTGGTGATAGGATGATGTTGAGATAGATCACAATGAGCATGTTTATGAAGAAATTGATGATAGGCCTATTGCGTTGAGGAAGGGAAAGAGGACATGCACTGAGCATTCCATTCATAATTTTCTTTCATGTGGGAAATTATCTCTTGCTCACCGTGCATTTGTTAACTCTCTTGATGAAGTATAGGTACCAAGATCAAATCATGAGGCCCTAAAGATACCAGAGTGGTGAAAAGCGATTCTAGAGGAGGTTAATGCATTAGAGAAGAATGAGACTTGGGTGGTGACCAAACTATCAACTGAGAAGAAGGTGATCAGTTGCAAGTGGATTTTCATTGTGAAAATATAATTTAATGCAGGCACAAGTTCAAGGTATGGTTGGTAAAGTGAAGAGGATTCACAACTCTATGGTATTGATTATGAAGAGACGTTTTGCCCTCTGCTGGGCTCAATACGCAAGAGTTTTACTCTCTATAACTAATCTTGATTGGCCATTATATCAGCTAGATGTAAAGAACGCTTTCCTAAATGAAGAGCTTGAAGAAGTGTACTTGGAGATTCCACTCGGATTTGACATACTAGTCGACTCTAACTCAGTGTTTAAGCTCAAGAAATCACTATATGAGCTTAAACAATTGGCTCAGGCTTGGTTTGACAGGTTCATAAAGGCAGTAAAGCGGTTTGATACACACAATGTTAAGGGGATCACACAATGTTCATCAATTATCTTGAAGTAGGTAGGAGGGCTATACTCAGTTTATGTGGATGACATAATTCTTATAGGAGATCACCATAAAGAACTGTCGAGGTTCAAGGACTTTTTAGCCAAAGAATTTGAGATTAAGGACCTAGGTAATCTCAAGCATTTCCTAGGAATGGAGATTGCTAGATCACAAAGGGGAATATTAGTCTCACAAAGGAAGTACGTAGTGGACCTACTAAAGGAAATCGATATGATTGGTTGTAAACCGGGTGAAACACCCATGGATACAAGTGCTAAGTTTGGTGCTCAACCTAGTGGTTGTCCAGTGGATAAAGGGAGATACCAAAGGTTAGTTGGGAAGCTTATTTATTTATCTCACACTTGGCCAGATACAAGCTTTGCAGTGAGTGTTGTTAGTCAGTTTATGAATAATCCCGTAGAAGAGCACATGGAGGTTGTGTACCAGATCTTGAGGCATTTAAAATTAACTCTAGGACAAGGGTTATTTTTCAACAAAACAGGTGAAAGGAGCATGGGGATTTTCACTGATGCTAACTAGGCAGATTCAACCATTGACTAACGATCAACTTCAAGGTATTACACCTTTGTTTGGGGCAATTTGGTGACTTGGAGGAGTAAGAAGCAACTGGTAGTAGCAAGGAGTTAAGCTGAAGCCGAATTCAGAGTACTTGCACTTGGAATATGTGAAGGAATGTGGTTGAAGAGGATTTGTAATGAGTTAAAAATTCATATAGCAGGTTCTATGAAAGTGTTGTGTGACAATCAATCAACCATCAATATAGCCAATAACTGAGTGCACCATGATAGGACTAAACATGTGGAGATAGACCGACATTTTATCAAGGAGAAGATCGAAGGAAAGATTGTTGATTTGTCTCACATTCCTACAGGACATCAAACAATCGACATTCTCACCAAAGCTTTGGCAAGGAAACCATTTGATCATCTAGTGTCTAAGCTTGGATTGTTTAACATTTACAATCCAGCTTGAGGGGGAGTGTGGAAAACCGAGTATGTGTTTGGAGTTTGGTTTTTTGAATTTGTTTACTTGTATATTGTTATAGCATGTAATTACTTATAGGATTTGTATCTGATTAGGAACTTTACTTATAGAGTTTGTAACATAATAGGAATGAGTTTACAACATGTTAGGAATGATAGATTAGCTTCCATATTGTGTGTAGTCCTCCTCTTGTTTTTATGGATGGAATGAATCATTGAAAGATGGAGTTTTTCATTCACAAAAGCTTCAACAACAATACAAGATAATTGACAATATACATAATAAATCACAACTATTCAAATGTTTGTACGCACAAGTGTATGCAGTTCTATGCATAGTTGTACAAAGCTGACTTCAAAGTGCTTAAAGGCTCTCCCATTTGCATTTTTTTGGTGGATAGGTTCTAGAATCAATAAGAGAGCTATTTGGAAATAATGGATAAGACCTCCTTGAATTGATCTTGATCCAAGAAACTAGGTTGAAGGTATATACAAGTATCTTGTTTGAGACATTTTGGAAGTGTGAAATGAGAGAAAAAAAGAATACTTTTATTTATTGAATGAATGAATTACATAGTATAAAGACACCTATATATATACAAAATAATGGAACAAAAAAGAAACAAAATAAAGTGCGAAAGGAAGAAGGATAATGTACAAAAAAGGTAGGAGATAAACCAAAGAATATTTAGAGAATATTTTATAATTCTCAATACTCCTCCTCAAGCTGTATATTACAGTCAACGCACTGCCTGCTAATAAACGTGACTTAATTCTAGGACCTCTAAAAGATTTTGTGAACACATCTGCTAGTTGGTCACTCGAGTTGACAAAACTAGTAGTCATGCATCATGATCCGATTTTCTCCGTACGTGTTGATAATCCACGCTGCCAATACGCTCGGGTCCTATTAGCGAAAGATGTGGCTTGATGCGATGTGGAGAGCAACTTGATTATCACATATTAGTTTCATTTGTTCATCCTTCCTAAATCTTAGCTCTAGAAGAAGAAGATATCTTTGCCATATGAGCCTGCGCAAAGCCATACCGTTGTTCTCGTCAAAGACTTGATTTGACTACAACATTATGCTTTTACTCTTCAGATACTAGGTTTCCACCAATAAATACACAATACCCGTGGTCGGGAAATATCTATCTACAAGTGAACTCGTCTACCACGATAGAGTTTGGGAAACAGCTGCTCACCATTTGGGCCGCGGTCAGGAATGGGCCAGCCGCCTTGGTCACATTTATTCGACATCTGCCTACATCTGCCCACAAAGCCTTCTTAACTCTTTCTAATTTTTCTTCGTAGCCATATGGGTCAAGTCTTAACAGTATACCTTAAGAAATTAAGTTTCTTGGTTGGATCAAGAATAGCCCCAAATGTAAGAACCACGCTATATTCGTTCCAATACTTATCAATTTTTTCTTTCATTTTACAACACATACTTTGAATCAACAAATCCTCATTTTCCATGTTAGATGTCAAGAGAAGCTCTATCCTCCAAATTTCCTCAAAATACAAATTAGAAGTAGGATAAGATGAGTCAGAAATCAAGTTGGTTATTATATGAAATTGCTTTAAGAATTCCCAGATTGAAATTGCTCTCACCCATTCATCATTAGATGGACACCACTTATAATTTTTATGAACCAAACTCAAACTTTGAAAAGCCCGACGATATTTGATTGCACTCTCAAGTATTGCATAAGTAGAGTTCCATCTAGTAATACAATCTGATCTCAAGCCAATTGATGTATCAATCCCACCAACTTGTTCAACACATTGAAAGAATAGCTTCATCCTACTTTTCGATGCCTTACATAATGCACACTTTGCCTAATTTTATGCAATGCATTACTAGCAACCTTTAAACCATCTTGAACAATAAGGTTCAAGATATGTGTAGAACATCTAATATGAAAGAACTTTCCATTAAGTAACAAGCTATTTGAAAAGCATAGGTGTTCTTTCAAGAGGTTTTGCATGCTATCATTTGAAGATGCATTATCCAAAGTAATAGAAAATATTTTTCTCTCTATTCCCCAATCTTTTAAAAATTGAAGCACCTTCAATGACAAATCATACCTAGTGTGTGGAGGTTGCATGTGAGCAAATGATAAAATTTTACTTTTCAGCTTCCAATCCTTATCAACATAATATGCAGTCATAGAGATAAAACCAATATTGGTGCATGCCGTCCAACAATCAGAAGTCAAACACACTTTACTAGGAATTTGGGCTAATTGTTATTTCAAATTTACTTTTTCAATCTCATATTTCTTCATCACATCATATTTAGTTCTTCTTCTTGAAATACTTCTACAATCTTCATTAAATTTTTTTGGTATTTTCTAAACACTCTCCACTCAACAACGCTAAAAGGTAGATCATGTGCAATAATCAACGCAGACAATATTTCTCGATTTATCTTAGAGTCAAATTTTCTCTTTCTCAACTTCCCTTCACAATCAATTGACATCTTTCCTACATCATGAAATCGAGGTATCGTGTGACATTTAGGAATATGACGTGATAGGTGAGAAGTTCCCAATCTACTTGCACAAGAATATTCTTTCCCACAAGCCCTACATTTGCATTTTTCTTTGCCATCTTTAATCACCCCAATTTTTACAAAGTAATTCCACACATCAGAGGTTAAAGTCTTTGCCTTTTTGGTTTGTGGTTGAACAATCTCATCAACATCAATGTTACCCACAACAGTAGGATTTTGCAATATTTGACAATTATCTTCAGCATCACAACTAATACTAGTAGTATTTGCTTCATTTCTAACACTAGAGGAAGTCATAATGTTAGTCTATAATTGATAAAAAAAAAAACTATAAGTAAAACTTGATTGAAACAATTGAATGCTGAAAGCAAATTTGCTTTTAGCAAAACGCATAAAACAAATGACAACTTAGTTGTTATGGTGTTATTATGTCAAAGGTAGCAATTAGATTATATAATACTTTCTTAGGCAATCATTTTGAGATTATATTGTAATGAATTTTATCAATTTGATAGTTCTATGATGAACACATTGACATGTATAACATTGTTTATTTATATTGTATTGAAACAAGTATTTAATTCTCTAAGAGGTCATCATGATAAAAATAAAAATACAACTCCTCCATGGAGATTATCACTGGATCTTTTTGTTAAAGGTCTAGAGTCTTGAGTTCAAATCAACCTTCCTAATGTCCTCCAAATGAGAAACCATAACCATCTCATAGTTCTTGAAACTACCCCAAAAATGAAATCCTAAGAGGCTTTTTATCAAACATGGCTTTGGCTCTTTTTTTGGTTATCCAGGACGAAAAGGGCCTATGATTAGTTTCATAAGACACTAGGGATCGATCTTTGGAGTGCTCAAATTTGGATATGATCAGTATCAAATTTGGTACTTTTTTCATCACCTCATAACATGATATTCCAATAGTGTGGACCTGGGTTGATGAGACAAAATGATGGTATCAAATTTGGTACTTTTGTCATCACCTCATAACATGATATTCCAGTAGTGTGGGCCTGAGTTGATGAGACAAAATGATGGCTGAACCACCTGCTTTTTGCACATATATGCGGTCTAAAAGACTAAAACAAATGATGTGACACATCTATTTTGTATATGTTTTGGAATCATTAGCAAATTCATAATCAATACCGGTGGATTTTGATCCTTACCGGTGGAGTCGAAGATGGTCTTAGCTGGTCTGCTGATTGGAGAAAGATTCGTGGAATCGTGGGTGGGCTGTTTGCAGTTCGCTGTCGTCGTTGTCGTGGTGAAGATAGAAGAGGAATCAAGCCTTGTACAAGAAGTTAAAAGAAGAACTTAAGTGATAGATTATGTTTCTAGGATTTCAAAAATGGAAAAAAGGGGATTTTTTTTCATGATGTGATCATTAAAATAAAACGGGCCAATTGGGCTGGCTCGACCTGAACCCGCATGGGCTACGGGTTTATTCAAGCCGGGCTAATAGGCTCGGATTCTATTTGGGCTACCACTTTTTCAGCCCTGCCCTCAAAATTTGTGAGCCAACATGGGATGGCCCATCGCTCAGCCCATATTCCCGCTCCTTCACATATTCGACAATTTGGGTGTGACTCTGTTTTCATATAACACCCTTGGCCTGGTGTTCCCTAAATATAACAGAAGATACAAATCACAACATCCCAGTGGCTATCACATGGTGATTGTAAGAATTGGCTAACAACACTAACTAGAAAGGAAATGTCTGGTCGGGTGATGGTGAGATAGTTTAGTTTTCCCACAAGTCGTTGATATCTCATTGGATCACGTAGAGGCTGTCCCTGTCCTGGTATGAGCTTGACATTCGGATCCATTGGAGTGTCTACAAGTTTGCAATCTAGCATACTGTTAGGAACCCCTTAATTCAGGTAACACAATGTCTTCCTTTCTAGAATTTCAATGGAAATTTGAATTGTAATTGAACAAACTTCTTCAATGGAATTACAAGGAGGAGGAAATTCGGGAGTCCTCTCACTCTCCCAAATCCTCAGGCTTAAGCTGAAAGTAAAAAAAAATATTCCCTGCCTAAAACCCACCCCTCACATTTCAATATATGACAAAAAAAAATAGATGTTTCCCCCCATGTGCCACTAGGCTCACAACAAAAGCATTAACCTGTTGCCTTGTTCTAACTAACTTGCTGCCCTCTTCCTCTTTCTTTATTCTTTCCCTGTCTTGTGTATGTAATTAGAACAGGGGCCTTAACATTACTCGCCACCCAAAGTTGAACCTTGTCCTCAAGGTTAAAGGCCGAATACTGATGCTGAAGTACATCAAAGTGTTCCAAAGAGTCCTCAAACACTGGCAAGTTCTTCCAACGGATGAGCACTTTTGTGCCTGTTTTCCCTTGCTGCACTCCTCTAACTTCCCCTAGTTCAACAATCAACTCCAGGTTCGATGTTACATGAGAGGGAATAGTTGGGTAATTCTCATGCAAGCCAACAACTCGTTTAAGTTGAGAAACATGAAAAATGTCGTGGATGCGGGAAGCTGGGGGAATTGGTAAGCAACCTGTTCAATTCGTCACAACACTTCAAAGGGGCCAAAATAACGGGGGCCAACTTCTCACCTATGTTAAAACTGACATCATGACAATGCTTATTGGCAGCCTGTTGCATCCGTTGTTGAGCTCGGTGCAAGTGGCTCTTAAGTTCCAACAAAATAGCGTCACGAGTAATCAACTGGTTTTCGACCTTTGCACTGGCTGCAGACCCTATTTCATAACAAACCAGAGGTGGTACTTGGCAGCCATAGAGAGCATAAAACAAAGTCATTCCTGCAGTAGAATGAAAGGTTGTTGTAGTGATATTCTGCTCACGCTAACTAGGAGGTCCAGTTTGAAGGTTTGTTAGTAACAAAACAACGCAAATAAGTTTCCAGCCCTAGATTAACAACTTCGGACTGCCTATCAGTTTGCGGAACTTCGGCGAAGTTCTGAACCTTGTAATGGGAATAATTCCTATCAGAACAAGCTCATGAAAATTGGGTCACGATCAGATATAATGGATCTCGGAATGCCGTGCAAGTGAACCACTTCTGAATGAAAACCTTGGCTATTGATGCTGCTGTGTATGGATGTTCAATTGCCTCAAAATGTGCATACTTCGTCAACCTGTCTACCACAACTAAAATGGCACTATATCCTTTTGACTTAGGAAGACCCTCTATAAAATCCATGGTAATGTCCTCCCATACTTGAGCATGAATTGGAAGTGGTTGTAGGAGTTCGCCCGGGGTAGTTGTGTTGTTTTTATTCTTCTGACATGTGTCACTTTTATTCTTTTGACATGAGTTGCAAGCCCTCACAAACTGTTGCACAATTTTCTTCATACCCTTCCAATAAAATTCAGCAGCCAAACGATTGTACGTGCGCCGTATTTCAACATGCCCTGCCACAACACTGTTGTGGAATTCGTTGAGTAATAAAGGGACATATGGAGAAGCAATAGGGATAACTAGCTTTCCTTGGTAGTAAAGGTGACCTGCAACCAGTGAAAACCCTGGGTGGGATTTTGGATCTTGTTGGACAGCCTGCTGAATATTAGCTAAAAAAGAGTCAGCAACCACCATCTCTTTTAATTCCTCAAAATCTTTTATGATTGGGGTTGTCAATAAAGACAAACTAGCTTCGCTAGGAGCTCTAGATAAGGCGTCAACTACTGAATTCGTGTTGCTTGGTTTGTATTGTATGGCATGAGTTTTAGTATCCATTTCTGGTATTCCGCTTCAACCACCCTTTGTTCTAATAAGAAACAAAGGCTGCGTTGGTCTGTTCGAACCACAAACTGCTTCCCAATAATGTATGACCTCCATTTTTTAGCAAAGACAATAGCCATAAGTTCTCATTTGTAGACATACCTGGTGCGAGCAATAGGTTGAATTTCTGACTATAAAAAGCGACAAGGCGACCCTCTTGCATCAATACTACACCCAACCTAAAGCCTGAGGCTTCTGTCTCAATCACGAAATCCTTGGAAAAATCTGGTAAGGCGAGCACAGGTAGGCTAGTCATGGCATTCTTCAGGGCAAGGAAGGCGTCATCAACCTCTGCGTTCCAATGGAAGGCATCTTTCTTCAGTTGTTTTGTGAGGGGCCAAGCTATTGAGCTATAGTTTCGCACAAATTTCCTGTAATACCTAGTGAAACCCAAAAATCACTGTAAACCTCAAAGATTGGAGGGGGTCGGTCACTCCAAAATTGCTTGAATTTTTGAGGAATCAGCAGAAACGCCCTTTGCATGGATAACATTGCCCAGGTAGTTGATTTGAATCTGCCCAAACAAACATTTCTTGGCATTAGCAAACAGCTGGTGAGAGCGAAGAATAAAAAAAAACCAGCTACAGATGTTCCACATGGTCTTCCGTAGTGGCAATGTGATGAGGATGTCGTCGACAAATACCAATACAAATTTTCTCAGGAACTTCCGAAATATATCATTCATTAATGATTGAAACATTGACGGGGTATTGATTAAGCCAAAGGGCATTACCAAGAACTCATAATGGCTAGTGTGCATGCGAAAAACAGTTTTTGGGACTTATTAAGCCCTTATATGAATTTGATGGTATCTAGGTTTCAGGTCATTTTTGCTGAAAATAGTGGCACCATGAAGCCTATCCAATAACTCTTCTATAATGGGAATCGGAAACTTATCTGGTACTGTGGCCTTATTGAGAGCTCGATAATCAACACAGAATCGCCAATCGCCATCTTTTTTTTTTTTCACCAATAAAATTAGGCTAGAGAAGGGGCTGGTGCTTAGTTGAATGATACTTGTGACTAGCATCTTGGCAACTAAACGCTCAATCTCATCTTTCACAATCTGGGGGTAGTGATATGGACGGACAGAAACTGGTGAAGTACCTTCTTTAAGAATAATAGCATGATCCCGCTCCCGAACTGGTGGTAATCCTGAGGGTGCTACAAAAATTTTAGAAAATTCCTTTACTAACTGGACTACTGCTGCTGGGGTGGGTGAGGATTCCCTGGTCGGGGAATTCCTGTCAGCTAGCATGAGATTAAGGTGTCCCAATTCTAGAAGTATTCCTTGCTCTTTGAGTTGGATTGTTCGCATCATAGAATGGAGGGAGAGACTTGGGTCTTACTAGAGACGGATCCCCTTGGAGCTGTACTTGTTCCTTCGACCCTAAATCTCATAGTCATCGCTGCCCAATTCATGTAGGATTCCCCCAAAGAAGCTAACCATTGATATCCCAAGATCACCTCCGAGCTTCCTAGTGGAATCGGAAAGAAATCAACTATAATCTTCAATATTGCAAGATGTAAACTGACTTGCCAACATACCAGACTCTAATTTCAAATTCAGGCTCCAAAACCATCTCAACTTGCACGCTACCAAGAACCCTAACTCCTTAACCAAGAACTACGATGAAATTCAGGAAGCTCCCGAAATAATTAGTACTACCACATCTCGTTCTTTTATTTGGCCTCGTATTTTCAACGAGTGGGGGTGCCTATATACCCACCATGGAAAAAAGAGATAAAGAAGGAGGGGATGATTCTTCAATCGAATATGTGGTGCTCTCATATAGGAGTTTTTGTTCCACTTCAGTGGAAATCGTGATCTCTTCGTCCCTTGCAAGATCTTCATCCAACACCCACAATACTTGGAGGTTTTTTTGTTTGTAGCGGTGGCTAGGGATGAATTTTTCATCTCATCGGCAGCACAATCCCTTGCTTCTCTTCTCCTGCATCTCTGCTTCTGTCATTCGACGAAAGTTTGAAGGGTGGGATGAAGTTTTTGGGTCAAAGGGCAAAGAGTTAGGAGATTTCAAATGAGGGTTCCCTTGGATTCCATGATAGGAAGGGAGTTGGGTATGTATGGTCCTGGTTGAAGAGGAAACCCTAATTGGAGCAGACCTATCTGTGGAAGAAGGGAGCCCAGTTCATTGGGTCTGGATTGCTAAGTTTTTGTCTTCGATCTGTTGGGCCACACCCATCATTTATGGCAAGCCCATTGGAGCCCATAATCTCAACTCAGCCCTAACATCCTCTCAGAGCCCATTAACAAAGGCTCCAACACTGCCTTTGCTACGTCCCTTAGCGGTGCCGATAGGACTTCGAACCGTCGACAAAATTCTCGGACGGAGGAAGTTTGCCGAAGGGCAAACAGCTAATCTAGAAGAGTACCCTCTTGTGAAGTATGAAATCGTTCGGGAGCAGTTTGCGAAAATATGACCATCCCCGAAATCCCCTTCTTCCATCCTCATAGTAGAACCAGGCAAGCACATCTCCCTCTAGACATACGATGGAAGCTTGAAGCTTCTCAGCCGATGAGAGTTTATTGATCTCGAAGTACCATTCTACATGAAAAAGCCATCCATCAGGGTTGCCGCCATCAAATATTGGCACTCGAGTTTTCTTAGGAGAAATTATTAGCCTGCCCGCAAATTTCTCAGAGACACAGTTTCGGATCTCCTATCTCTCCTTGCCATCCCTAAAGCTGTGATTCTGTAAGGCATCTTCTATTGTCGCTTTCCCCGGGCCCAGATTGAGGACGCGAGTGTAACGCTCGCTCTAAATGACTCGACCGTAGAGATTATACTCTCTTCTACCTTCGACAATCTATCCACGGTGTTATTCAGCCGATCTACACTCCAAAGCTTGACTAAGTTGTCAAGTCATGGAACCAATTTGTCTAACTCGATATGAAAGCTAACATACTAATTCCTCCCCCATTTCATCCATCCCGCTCTCTCGATTTTTCAAATAGTTTAAAGTATGGGTTCCATACTGATACTAATATTAGGAACCCCTTAATTCAGGTAATGCAATGTCCTCCTTTCTAGAATTTCAATGGAAATCAATTGTAATTGAAAAACTTTCCATGGAATTATAAGGGAGGAGGAAATCTGATCAGTCCCGGCTCTCCCAAATCCCAGCTTGCTCGAAAGTAAAAATAAATATTCCCTGCCTAAAACCCACCCCTCACTTTTCTATATACTACACAAAAAATGTGACGCCTCCCCATGTGTGCCACTAGCGCACAACAAAACACCGACTCATGGCTCTCAAGCCTCGACTAACTCAATTCCTTCCCTCTCTTTATTCTTTCCGCCTCGCATATGTAATTAGAACAAGGGGCTTAACACATACCTGTTTCTTCTAATATTTCCAAGACATACTTTCTCTGATTCATAACCATATCGATTTAGATTGAGTTATCTCAATCCCTATAAAATACTTGAGTTTCCCCAAGTTCTTAGTCTAAAAGTGGCTAAAGAGATGCTGTTTCAGCCTCTAAATATCATCTTGATCATTGTCCGTGATAACAGTGTCATCCACATAAACAATCAAATAAATGCACTACCCCGAACTAGTTAGAAAATTGAGTGATCTGTTGTACTTTAAGTCATACCAAACTCTTGAACCACGAAACTAAACTGGCCAAGCCAAGCTCGAGGGGACTGCTTCAGGCCATATAATGAGCGACATAGCCTACATACCAATCTAGACTTTCCCTAACCAACAAATCCCGGTGGTTGCTCCATATAGACCTCCTCTGCAAGGTCTCCATGTAAGAAGGCATTTTTGATGTCCAACTGATACAAAGGCCAAGATTTAATAGCAGCCATAGATAGGAAAAGAAAAATAGAGGCAATCTTAGTGACAGGGGAAAAGGTATTATAGCAGTTAGAATCATAGATTTGAGTGTACCCCTTTGCAAGTAGCCGAGCCTTAAGACGATCCACCCAACTATCGGGGCCAATCTTCACTGTATACACCCAACGACATCTAACAGGTGTTTTGCCAATAGGTAAGGTAACTAGGTCCCAAGTGCCATTAGAATGTAGAGCTGCCATTTCCTCAACCATAGCCTGTTTCCAGTTCGGATGGGATAAAGCCTCATGCATAGTTTGTGGAAGATAAACAATGATAAGTCAGGAAATTATAAATAGGATGAGGGTTACGAGAGGAATGATTACCTTTCCATATGGTAATGGGAAGATCAAGGAGGCTAAGACCGGCGCCAGGGAGCAGGGTGCCATAGAGGCCTCCTGTCGCACGCGGCAACGAGTATAAACCTGCAATGATCGAGGTGGAGTAGCCGGAGGTATAGGTTAGGTATCCGGGATGGGATAAAAAAGGGGTAGAGATATGACATCAAAATTGGGAGGGTGGGTGATAGGGAACATAGAAGAGTTTTCAAAAAATGTGACATCGGTAGAGACAAAGTATCAATGTGTATCGTGGAGAGTACAACGATAACCTTGTCAAGCCGGAATAATCGAGGAAGACACACCCCGTGGCTGATGCTTTTCTCATTCAGAGTAAGAATATGGACAAAACAAACACAACCAAAAGACACGAAAGGGAAGGTAAAAGAGAAGTCAGTTCGGAAAAAGAATGCTACGAGGATTTTACTGGCGTAAGACCTGATGACGACACGATTGATCAAATAACAAGCTAAGGTAGCATTCCCAAAAAACGTTGAGGAACCTTATGATGGAGAAGAGTGCGAAATGCTTCAACCAAATGATTCGGGTTCATACAAATTACCCATTATGATGAGGAGTGTAAGCGTAAGGGGATTGATGAAGAATTGCATGTGAGGACAAAAAAGTGGAGAATGGTCCAGAAAGATATTTCTTGACATTATCACTTTATAGGATATAAATTGAAGTATTAAATCGAGTTCGAATTTCAGCATGTAACTTCGAATAGAGAATAACCTTACCGGTTTTCATTAAAATAGCCAAGTACAATCGAGAATAATCATCTATAAAAGTAACAAAGTATTGGAACTCTAAGGTAGACGTAGTCCGGGAAGGACCCCAAACATCAGTGTGGACAAGCTTGAAGGGAGACTTTGTCCGTTGATTTAGGCGCTTGGGGAATGGGACCCATGCTGACATGACTCACATTCAATCGAGGACAAACTAGGATAACGAGGAACGATCATCCGAAACTTGGAAATATTCGGATGACCAAGTTGACTATGAATAAGGAGAGGAGTATTCATGAAAGTGTAAGCTGTGGAAGGTGAAGGCGTGTTGAGATGAAAGGGGCTCTGAGACTCAAGTCCTATGCCAATCGTCCTCCCCGTACTTTGGTCTTGCAATGTGATAGAATTATCAGAAAAGGTAATGAAACAATTAAGGTCATGAGTCAACTTACTAATAGAAATAAGATTTAAAGGACAATCAGGAACATAAAGGACAAAAGTACGGGGAGAGCCATTAGCCATGGTTTGAGAGCCATTAGCTAAGGTAAACATGGGTAGAAGCGATGTAATAGTAAGGGTAGAAAAAGGATCCTTATTACCTGAGAGATGATAAGAGGCTCCAGAATCGAGAATCCATGAAACAGATGAATGCGAAAGGCACAAAGAGGTGCCACCCGCTCCGCACAGACGAAATTACGCATATTTGATTGCCTCATGAGCTGGAGGTATTCCTCACTAAGTAGGGTATAAGAATAACTCCCGAAGGTGTGGATGAACTCACTTTTTCAGCCACAGAGATAAAATCTACAAAAAATAACTGAATTAACATGAAAAAAAGATTATCAGGGCACAAGATAGCTGCAGAATGTAAGATGAGTCTGCTGGGAGTGCCTTATTGGAAATCTCTAAGGTAAAGCTGGAAAACCCAAGAGATGGTCGCCAAAGAGAAAATCGAAAAGGGGTGGGTCAGCAAGGATCAAACTAGGAAGACAAAGATGGGAGGATGGGCCTACGCCCGGGCGAGCCCGCGGAGGAAGTCCGTGGACTGAGGAAGTGCCACGCGCCTTCACACGCGACTACGAGGGACAGGTCGGGTTTTGATCTCAAGGTGGAGGCGCGTGGTGGTGGTGTTGCTATTGAGCATTCTCCGATCAATAGATCGCCCGAGATGACCCAAAAGTGGGCCTTTAGCTAGAAAAAATTCTTCTCCTACAGGATGGGGCGACAAAGGTTCCGCTAAGCTTCCCGCAATGAAGGTGGGGTGGCCTGAGCGAGAGTACCGACCACGATGGGCTGCTGGAATTGAAAACACTCCAAGAAACACTAATCCAAACCTTCCATGGCTCGAGCACATGTGAAATGAGAGAAGAAAAGAATACTTTCTTTAGCTGAATGGATGATTTACATAGTGTAGAGACACCTATATATATACTAAATAATGGAACAAAAAGGAAACAAAATAAAGTCTAAAAGCAAGGAGGATAATGTACACAAAAGGTAGGAGATAAACTAAAGAATATTTAGAGAATACTTTATGATTCTTTAACAGGAAGCTTGCCACAAAAAATGGTATTTTTCTCAAATGTAGCTTCTCATGAGGCATTGTCAATATTTTGGATCCTTCAGATTGCCATTGGTTATTTTAAGAAGGTTGATTGGGAAGATCTTGAGTTTAGGTAGAGAATGGCCTGCTTATTCTTGTACCGAACTTAATCTTGGGTGGGGCTAACAAATCTTCTCAATCTTGGTTTGCTCATATGCTGGGAAGAACTCCAACATCCCCAGGGATCCAACAAGCTAGGGAAACCTAGAATCTCTAGAAATATGAGCAACTGACTTTTGGATTAGGAATAGTTGAAGACATTTGCATTGATGCAAGAAATGTGAATGATAAATAAATGAAGCAGGCAGTATATGTAAAGGGAAAACCTTATTTCCATGAATTTGTGTTTTTCTTGTTTGGAACACCAGTTTAAATCTTTCATGTATCACTAGATAATACATCTCTTATGGCTACCTATTTGTTTGTTCTCAGGCTGATTTACGTCGTGCTGACTTTTGTGCCAAACAACGTGCAATGGAAGATGCGCTAATGGCTTTAGAGGTAAACTGATTTATCATTTAGAACTGATCTCTCACAGGAAATTAGGATTCCTGTCTTCTTTTGTATTTGTGATGGAAAAAGGGAAGTTGGCTAGATAGACACTGTTCTCACTTGGATTTAATATGTAAATATTTTTCTTTTTGTTGTTTCACAGTTTGTGAAAAATATCCATGACATGATGGTGAGGAAAATGTACAATTTGTAAGTTCCTTGTTTGATGATGAATCGTCTTGTGTTCTTTTTAATCATAGTGAAGTTACTTGAGACCTTAAACCTTAATTTTATGGACATATGATTTGCATCAACTTCCTTTACAGGAAAAAGGGTACTCCCTCAGTTAGTGACCATGGGATGGCACGCTGGAAAAGAATGGAAAAACTCTTGATTTCTTCCCTGGGGAAGTGTCCACTGATCGCATTACTGCTATTCAGGTCCTTTTTATTGCCATATAAATAGCATGCTTTATGTCATGCAGCAGAGGTCATAACAGTTACACCTTATTTGATAATGTGCAGGAAGTTTACTGGAGTATGGCCTCGGCTCTCTCCGAAGCTGATGGATTTGACTATACTGATCCTGAAGAGGTTTGAATCTAATGTTTACCCTTTTAAAAAAAAAAAAAAAAAATCTGATGGAGCCAATTATGTAGCCTTGAGTCACTGTTTGCTCTTTATATATTTTTGTACCTGGACCAGCTTGAGTTGTTATTGGGTTTCAACTCTTTATCGAGATCTTGATGCAATGGATGGTAAAAGCAGTGTTTCACTGTTGGCAGAGTGTTCAAATTCTCCTGATGTCAATACTAGGTGAGCTCGACCTACTGATACCAAGCACACCCATTTCTTTCTTTTTTCCTGATGACATAATTAAAATTGTAGAATATGTTTATGTGAGCAGCCTTGGAAAAACCATAATTGAAGATTTTATTGAGGAAGACTTTTTTTCCGATTCTTTACAATTTAAATAGATATTGTGAAGGGATAGAAGAAAAGAATACTTTTCTTTTTGAATGGATGTGTAAAATACATTATAGGTCCTGCCTATTTATATACATCAGGAAGACACAAAAAGGAAACAAATAAAATACAAAAAAGAAGGAAAATATGTACAATAATGTACAACAGGGGTCTAAATTTGTTAGTTAAATGGAGAGTTATGCCAGAAGAGGAAGCCACTTGGTGGGTGATGACTTTCGAGCCCAATTCCATGCTTTCAGCCTTAAGGGCAAGGCTGTTGAAAATGGAGGAGGTAATGTTGAGAGCACGGTTGGAGGCCCAACCCTGAAGGTTTATACCAGAAGATCAAAGTCAGGGGCGTTGGTAACTAACTGAGGACTGTTTAGGAAATTGTTTTTTGATGCCTTTGTCTTTATTTAGTGTAGTGGTCCCTTTTGGGGGAAGTTAGTTAGTATTTTTGAAAGGAATATTCGGCTATGAGCCTGGGCAGGGAAATTCCTCCCTTGTAATCTCATTGCACCATTTGGCTATTGAATTGCTTGTAAAAGAAGTTAAGTAATACTCGTAATCTTTTTTTCGTCATTATCAAGTCTTAGTTTGATACTTATCGCACAATATGTGTTGTAGGGGATAAATCAAAAGACACCAGGAATATTCTATGATTCTCAACAAAAATGAGTTCGAAATTTAGCATGGAACTTTTGGAAAATAGCTAATAACTCAGCTTGAGTTTTCATTAAAAATAGCCAAGTACAATGAGAATAATCATCTATAAAAGAACGCAAGATCGTAACCCCAAGGTAGACTCCATCCGAAGGACCCCAAAACATCGTTGTGGACAAGCTCGGTGAGACTTTGTTCAAGGATCTAGGCGCATGGGGAATGAGACACGAGTGTTTCAAGAGGACAAACTAAAAAAGGAACCCTATCCAAAACTTGGAAATATTCTACAAGACGACTATGAATAAAGAGAGGAGCATCAATGGAAGTGCAAGATACATGAATCGGGAGATGAAAGAGGCCCTGAAACTCACGTCCTATGCCAATCGTCCTCCCCGTACTCTAGTCCTGCAATGTGACAGAATTATCAGAAAAGGTAATCAAACAATTAAGGTCACGAGTCAACTTACTAATAGAAATCAGATTAAAAGGACAATCATGAACATAAAGGACAGAAGTAAGGGGTACGGAAGGAAGAGGACATGCCGAATCGATTCCTAGCCATGGTTTGAGAGCCATTAGCTAAAAACAAAGAATTCTGCAGAGGTGATGTGAACAGTAATAAGAAAAGATCCATATTACTTCAGATATCAGAGGCTCTTAATCGAACGCTGACACATGAATGTGAAATGCAACTAAAGGCATCACTAACGATAAAAAGACGAAATGCATGCATTTGGCCGCCGAGTGAGCTTCGATGTACTCCTTATACTACAAGTAAGAATAACCCTGAGGTGTGATAAGCTTCCTTCGCGCCCATAGAAGTGAAAAAACCAACTCCGAAATAGCAAAGAACTAGTTACCAATAGGATTCAGGTCCTCAAGGTGAGAAAGGCCATTGCGCGTAGGCCTCAAAAACAGAGAAAAAAATCGAAACAAAGGGTCGATGAACAAAAAAGGCCCAAAACCATTCTTGCCAACATGGGAGAAGCAAGGGCCTAGGGCGTGATCAGCAAAAGAGCCGTGGTAGCTTCACATTTGTGAGTCACACGCGCTCACTACGACGGTGATAGACATCGACAGAGATTTCGTGGTACGGGAGGCTACGATGTCATCAGAGATTCTTTCACCAAGGAGGAGAGCAAGCTTCGACGATCCTGGTGGGGTAGTCACCTGTTGGATATGGGTCATTGGATAGTCGCCGAAAATTTAATGGCAAAGAAAGAATAGATCCGATGGTGTCGAGCGTTTCGATGATTTCCATGATTTCGATTGACGGACGGGAGGGGAGATTCGACCACTAGATGGGTTGTCGGAGTTGATTGCACAACTAAACCCTAACCCCAATCTTTTGTGGCTTTGATATCATGTGAAATGAGAGAAGAAAAGAATACTTTTCTCTATTGAATGGATGGATTTACATCATATAGAGACACCTATATATATATATATATACTTGTTATAGTATATATCTACTTTACATATAAAGTTGTAATCTATTTGAAAACTCATTTCTCAGAGTCAGAACTCATTGTGAAGGTTAGATTGACTTCAGATATATATATTCACAATGGATAAATGAAAAACACAGGAATTTATTCAAATTTTGTTATCGTTTTCTATATGGTATTAGAGATAGAGTTTGAATTTGCTCCTAAAGAGGCAAAGTTTTTTAGAATTTCTGAATAAGAACCTAGAACAAAAGGGGTCTTTGACTAATTTCTCTCGACGCCCATTATCTTCTTGGCCGACGACCACCCCAATAAGGATCGAGGGAGATCAATCCACTGGAGCAAGAATCTCCAGCAATAGGTCTATAACGCGACGTCATGCGCCGATTTTGTTGTTAGAGTTGTCACACGCCACAAGCCGGGGGCGCAGATGCCCAATTTCAAGACCAACATCTTTCGACGACGCCTCACGACAAATCATTCCAACCACCCGCCTTCCCTCTAAATTTCGGCTTCGTTTCTGGTTGCCCCGCTCTATGACTAACAAGAAACCTCGTGGAGGAGTCAGGTGCCACACGCCATATCAGAGACATGTAAGCCTAACCCAGGAAGTTGCACAATAAAAATCGAAGATTTCAATCTGTTCCTTATTAGAAATCACTTAAGTCTGCATGTACTCCTATATCTACACTCGTTGAGTTAGGTAAAATAAGCACATGTTTTCTTTCATCTTCCTCCATGATATGCTGATATAATCTACTTTGGCAGATTGTGATCCTACAAGAAACTCAGGTTTTATATGGGCTATAATCTATTAAGAAGGTTGGATTGACTTTTGTATATATATATTCATAATCAATCAATGAAAACACAAGGAATTTATTCTCAAATTCTATTTCGTTTTCTATATGGTATTGGGAAATTAGGTTTAAATTTGGAGCCAAAACAAGAAAAAATTTAGGACATCTCTAATACATAGCAGATCACAGGTCAGGTTTTGAAACACGTACTTCGAGGGAGCGTGGGGTGACATCTCTCATACAAGAAGGTGCGTTGGCTGCTGACGACCTAGACCACCAAGTCCGACGTCAGGCGTGCGCCGTGGAGCCATCACGTGCCACCACAAGGATTTGTCTTGTCTCACGCGGCGGGCATGGAGTACATCCGCCATCAGACTCCTCCAAAGATCGTCGACTCCAAGCCTCCCGCCCCACCTACCTCCATTCCTCTTCTAATGCCCAAGAATAATGATTTCAAAAAACTGTGTCCTGACAAACCTTTGCGTCTACCTTTCCGATTCTTCGAAATCTCGTAGGTGTTTTCAGGATCATGTGACTAAGTTCTATTCCAAAGGCAAAGGTTTTCGTGGGAAATGTGGTTCTTTCATTGCAAGATCCATTTTGGTATTTTCTGATTGTGAGGCCTGCTCGAAAGCTGGGACCGCTTCTATGACTAACACGAAACCCTTTGAGAAGAGTCAGGTCATTATTGCCACAATCTGTGACATGTATGCCGACTGTAGGAAGCCGCACAAAACAAGATTTCACCGCTCATCATCGTAAATCACTGGGCCGCATCTATTTCATCAAGACACTCATCGAGTCGCAAAACCAACACATGTTTTATTTTTCACCCGGGTCGACTGAGCCAATGTAATTACACGATGCAAGAATTTCACTTATTTACTAATGCTTTCCAGCCACATCCTTCTACCTCATCAAGTTGTTCTGCGATTACGGGTCAACATTCAGGTCTCGAGTCGAGACAATTTATCCAACTCCTCTAATCACTTTGACCTCTATTATGAGTTTACCACAATTCTCTTTTAATTTAATTTCTGTGAGTAAATTCACTCGTACACTTAATTGTTGTATTTCATTCTTTCATGATTATTCGATTCAGATCTGATTTAAACTGGATATTGGTCGAGACAGCTGGGGGGGTCTCTACATCCTTGAAACAGAGGAAGCAAAGTCTGCTGGCTGTCTTGTGGTTGCTACCCATTTCGACTTATATCAAGCCGCCCGAGTTATCCTTCTTCCCTTTGTCAAGAAGCTATATCCCTGCGCTTTCTAGCCTATCCCTTACTAATCGTGAGTCAGGTCGACATGTTGCTTCATCGAAAGTGCATTCTGGTTCTGTAGTCAATAAACGAGCTTCCGCTCCTATTGAGTTAGTTCATCTGATGCAGGTCCATGTCCATTGGTGTCCCCAATCATTTATTTTTGTTACTTGTTGGGATGATTACTTGCGAATAACTTGGTTATATTTAATGAAAAACTGTTTGGAGTTATTTTCTAACTTTCGTGCCTTCTGCGTTGAAATTAATACTCAGTTTCATGTTTCTTTCAAAATTTGAGAAGTAATAATGCCAGCACATTGGTTCAACAATTTCGGGGCCATTCACGCTTCGTAATGACATTCTTCATTGTGGACATCTATGTTGATACTCCTCTTAAAACGGAGTTGCCGAAAAGAAAAAAATAGACACCTTCAAACCGCCTAGCTTTATTGTTTCAAAATGCAAATGCCCAAGCATTTCGGGGCCGATGCTCTTACGCTTGTTTTTTGGATTAATCTATGCCTTCCTCTCTGGTCTTGAATCGGGTCACCCGTTTCAAACCCTTTTTCCCCATAAATCTTTATGGTTTCCCATCGAGCCTCGGGTGTTTGGGTGTACTTTTTTTGTTCGGGATGTTTGTTAGCATGTGTCTAAACTTGATCCTAAGTCATTGAAGTTATCTTCCTTGGTTACTCTCGAGTTTAGAAGGGGTATAGGTGTTACTGTCCCACTCTTCGACGTTACTTTGTGTTTTCGAGACGCATTCCTTTGAAACTAATTCCGCTCCCCTTTCTTCTTTGCTACGTCAGGAGGAGGATGATTTATTAGTGTACACTATCGCTCTCACCGGCCTCCTACTCCAAATTTCCATTCCCGTTAAACCTCCCATCACTTGCATATTCTAGCAGCAGAACCCTCCAGACTCTAGTCTAACACCGACTACTTCGACATCAAATCCAGCCCATAATGATGATCTTCCGACTCTTCTTCGTAAAGGTAAACATTAGTGTGCTCATCCAATCTCTTCATTTGTTTCCTATATTTATCGCAGACTTCGGGATGCGATCTCTTCCTAACTCGCCCATGAGGATTTATCTCACCCCGATCGGGCGTAATGCTATGGTGCAAAAATGTAGCTTTGTATGACAACGGTACTCGAACTTGCACACACCAGTAGGAAAAAGCCATTGGATGCTACTGGGTGTTTGCAAAGCAGTTAACCCGACGGTTCACGTCGATTGAAAGCATGACTCAGGGCTAAGGTACGCTTTAGACTCCATGGTGGGATCATCGACACTCTTTTTCCTCATAAGATGACATTTGTCTTACTTTATTTCCTCGTCATACTTATCATCGATCTTCACCCACTTTGATATTAAGAATGCCTTTCTTCATGCCACCTTCCAGAGAAGGTGTATATATAGCAATCTCTGTGCATTTATCGTCTGGCGAGACGGGGAAAGTTTGTCGCCTTCAAAGTCTTGTATGGTTTGAAACAGAGTCCTCATGATTTGGGCAAATTCGCAAATGTCATTGAGGAATTTGACATGCAAGGGATAAACCCGACTCCATTCCGGTCTTCTACAGAACCCAAATGTATCATCTCGCTGGTAGCGTATGCATGGATATTGTTATCACCGGGAGGACTCTAGCCGCATCTCATCTCTAGTTCCTTTCTTCGCAGCCACCCATACAAAGGACTTGCAGATGCTAAGATACTTCGGGCGCAGTTAGTGCGAAGCAAACATGAAATCTTCTTATCTCATAGAAATATGCGCCGATCTATTTGTCCGAGATTGAAAGCTTCAAAGCCATGCACTCCCTATGGCTCCAAGCGTACACCTTAATAGAGAAGGCGAAACATCTGAGATCCTAAGAGAGTATAAGACCAATAAGCCTAAATTACCTTTCAGTAACTCGTCCTAATATTGCTCACTCAGTTAGTGTTGTAAGTTAGTATATGTTCGCTCTAATAGTTGACCATTGGGTAGCTGTTGAATAGATTCTATGTTCCTTGAAAGGAGCCTTGGGACGTGGTATTTTATACAGTAATCATGGGCATAACAGAATTGAGTGCTTTTTTGACACAGATTGGACATGATCTAAGGAGGGAGGTCCACTTCGGGGTTCTGTGTTTGTTAGAGGGAATCTAGTCTCATGGAAGAGTAAGAAACAGATTGTTGCCTTCGATCTTAGTGCGCAGTCCGAGCAGAGCGGCTGACACAAATGCGGTGTGGATCGTGTTTCATCAAACTCAATAAGTCGGTGTCAGACACTCCATCCCAAAGAAAACTTCGACAAACTGCGCTGCTCTTCATATTGCTTCTAGTTCGTAACCCATAAACTTAACCAAGCATATCGAGATAGATTGGTCATTTCGCTTAAGTAGAAAATACAACTCGACTTGGATTTCTATCGATATGTGAAGACCGGAGAACACCGAAAGTGGATATCCCTAAGGGACCGGGTTATCTATGTAACAAGTCAAGTATGATTAATATCTATGCTCCAACCTCAGGAGGTTATAATATATATCATTTTACATATAGATTTGTATCCTATTAGGAAACTTGTCTATGTAGTCAGAATCTATTAGAAGGTTAATTATTTTTCAGATATATATATTCATAATGGACTAATGAAAACACAAGGAATTTATTTCTCAAATTCTTTTGTCTCGCTTACACTCCACACGGTCACACTCAAGCACTGACTACATGATGTGTAATTTAGCTTTATTTACTACGCTTTCAATCTCATCTTGCTACTCTATTGTTGCCTATTGCATGGGCCAACATCTGTGTCCTTAGGTCAGATACCCATCTCGAATTCTAATTACTTAATTCTATTCTAAGTTTATCACAATTCTCTTTTATTTAATTTATGAGTAAACTCACTCGCACACTTAATCAAGTAGATCTCATTCTTTCCTCTCGATCATTTCGATGGCATCTTCGACGAGTCAATTATTAGTCAAGTGACTCAAGTCCGGGGTCTCTTGTACATCCTTGAAACAAGAGGTGCGAAGTCTGTTTGCTCTGTGGTTGTTACCCATTCGAATTACATCATGGTTCTGCCTATCCTTCCCTCTTCCTTTGTCAAGAAGCTATATCCTCTAATTGAAACATCCTCATTGAACTGAACCACAATATGCTAAAACTTCATCGAGTGCATCCGGGGTCCTGTAGTCATTAAACGAGCTTCCGCTCCTTTGAAAGTTAGTTCATTATGATGTTTGTGGTCCTTATTTCCAGTTTCATTTCGACCGGGTTTAAATATTTCGCTACCTTTATGGATGATTTTTTTCGTCACTCGACTTTATCTAATGAAAAGCCGTCGTGCTTTTCTCATTTTAGTGCTTTTTATGCTGAAATTCAAACACAATTTCATGTCTCTGTGCAAACATTGAGAAGTGAGAATTCCAAGGAATATTTGTCAGAACCTTTTCAGTCCTTTATGTTACAACATAGGATTCTCCATCAAACTCATGGCGGATACACCCTCTCGAATTCGGAAGCCGTGAGAAAGAATAGACATTTTCTTGAGACTGCTTGAGCTCTTTAGTTCCAAATGACTGTCCCTAAACATTCTTGGGTCGACGCAGTCTTCACAACTTGTTTTTTGACACAGATGCCCTCACTCCGCTCTAATCTGTACCCTACCACCAATTGTTTCCAAATAACTTATCGTTCCCTACTAATCCCAAGGTATTTGACGTATATTTATCTCTGGATATCCATCCTCAAGTCTCTAAACTTGATCCTGCCTTGAAGTGTGTCTGTGGATATTCTCGTGTTCAAAAAGTGGCATGTTTTATCGTCTCCACCCCTTCACGCATTTCATGGCTCACTAACGTCAGATTCTCGGAGACTTTACCATTTTCCCTTCCGTCTACCGTTACGAGTCGTGGGGGAGGAAAGACTGGGCTGCTTATCTTTCGCTCTCACCCATTGTCTCTCCGAATTCGGCTTCACACCGCCGTGCAAAACCTCCCATCACTCGGGGATCTACACTCCTGACAACACCCTATAGTCTTGAGCCCTCCACCAGCTGCTTGGACATTAGATCCAGTTCTTAGTGATGAGCTATCGCTTCCTCCGTGGAAGGTAAACATCAGCAGGTTTCATCCCATTTCCTCATTTTGCTCTTATGACCGTTTGTCATCATAGTCTTGTTCTTTTATTGCATCCTTGTACTCCATTTCGTTGCCTAACAAGGTTTATGAAGCCCTCACTTACCCTGGTTGGTATAGTGCTATGATAGAGGAGATGGATGCTTTGACTGACAATGGTACTTGGGACTTGGTTCGTTTACTTGCTGGGAAGAAAGCCATTGGTTGTCGTTAAGTGTTTACAGTGAAGGTTAATCTCGATGGATCCATTACTCGGTTGAAAGCCTGCCTTGTTGCTAAAGGGTATTCCTAGACCTATGGCGTGGACTATTTCGACACTTTTTCTCCTGTAGTTAAGATGGACATCTATTCAACTTTTATCGGGTTGCCACTTATAATCGGGATCTCCACCAAATTTTGATATTAAGAATGCCTTTCTTCACATGAAATCTTCAGAGTAGGTGTATATGGAGCAACTTATTGTGGTTTGTTGCTTGGTGTTTGAAAGTGAGGGTTTGTCGCCTTCTGAAAGTCTTTTGTATGGTTTGAAACAGAGTACACGTAAGGCATAGGTTCAAACAAGCCATCGAGAATTTGGCATGCGTAAGAGAATCGACCACTTGGCCTTCTATAAGAACTTCGGGGCCTCAAAGTTGATATGTTGGTAGTGTATGTGGATGATATTGTTATCACTGGGAGTGACTTTAAAGGTATCTTATCTCTTTAAGTCCTTTCTTCAGAGCCAATTCCATGTAAAGGACTTAGGGATGCTAAGATACTTCTTGGGTATAAACATAGAATCTTCTTATCTCAAAGGAAATATGTCCTTGATATATTGTTTGAGACTGAAAAGTTGAGGATAAAATCGCGTACCCTAAGGCTTCAGTGATACCCTTACTAGAGATGGCGAAACATTTCCGAGGATCTCGAGAGACATAGAGACTACGTAAGCATTTAATTACCTTACGCCTCACTCGCCCCTGATATCGCCCACTTGGGCTAGCTGGGTTGTAGCACGCCTCTCTCCAACAATTGATCATTAGGGTCAATGTGAGAAATGCATTCTATGTTACTTGAAAGAGCCCCAGACGTGGCATTTTATACAAAGAATTACGGGCATAGTAGACTCGAGTGTTTCACTAAGCCGATCGCGTGATCTACAGGACAACAGTCCACTTCAGAAATGGTGTTTGTCGAGGGAATCTAGTTTCACGGAAAGTAAGAAAGCGCTGCCTCCCAATCTGTTGGTGTAGTCGAATATAGAGTGATTAATAATAACTGTATATGAGATCAGCGCCTCATCAACTCTCATGGAAGCTTCCAGACGAGGCACTAGTCTTGGCAAAACTTTGGTGTGACAACCATGTTGCGCTTCATATTGCTTATAATTCGGTATATCATGAACGAACTAAGCATATTGAGATAGACTGTTATTTCGTTCGTGAGAAAATACAAGTCGACTTGATTTCTACAGGATATGTGAAGACTGGAGAACAATTGGGTGATATCTTCACAAAGGCTCTAAATGGGGACTGAGTTAGTTATCTATGTTACAAGTTGGGTATGATTAATATCTATGCTCCAACTTGAGGGAGAGTGTTATAGCATATATCTACTTTACATATAGAGTTGTAATCTATTAGGATGGTTAGATTGACTTTTGTATATATATATATTCCCAATGGATCAATGAAAAACACAAGGAATTTATTCCTCCAATTATGTTGTCTTTTCTACAAAAATAATGGAACAAAAGAGAAACAAAATAAAGTGTAAAAGGAAGGAGAATAATGTACACAAAAGGTAGGAAATAAACCAAAGAATATTTAAAGAATATATTCTATGATTCTCAACACATCTCAAATTATGTTTTGCTCTCCTTGGAAAATTTGAAAATGATGGTGTGATTTGACTTATTTTTGTGGATACTCTGCTCTTTTAATAGAATTTGAAAAGTAATCATACTAAGCCTTAGATGATTGCTTCAATCCATATAATGATCATATCTTTTCTTTGCCATAATTTTGTTCAAAGCCAGGTGGTAACTATACAAACTTCTTCTTCAAGTTCATCATTTGGAGAAGCATTTTTAACATCAAGTTGGTAGAGAGGCCAAATTAAATCTGCAACAAGAGGCAATAAAATTCTCATAGTATTCATCTTGGCAATTGGTGCAAATGTCTCACAATAGTCAATTCCATATGTCTCTAGGTGTATCCATCGGTCACTAATCTTGTCTTGAATTGATAAACAATCCCATCCGGTTTATACTTCATAAAAAAGAAGAAGATCCATTTAATCCAACATGAGACTTTCCTTTTGACAACTTCACCAAATCTCGAGTTTTAATTTTTTTTCAAGCGCACTAATTTCCTCCATGAATGCATTCTTCCAGTTAGGAATAACAAGAGCTTCTTGCACTAACTTAGGAACAATTATATTGGACATATTATACAAAGAGGTTTACAATAATGTGAGAGATGATAATAGGCTACGAAATTTGAAAAATTAGATGGAGTGTACAAGACTAGGTTTCTTTTTTAAGAGCAATAAGTAAATGAAGATCATCAGCCAAAGGAGAAGGATAAGAATTATCTGTGCCTTCCAGATCAATGGATATCGATTCATGTTCTTGGCATATTGATGGTTGCTCTATCTTCATCGGGTTGGTTCTCTAAGAGTAGACATGAAGCTTTGCTGCATTAAATTGTCTTCCTTAGTTGCTCTGTTGGTACTCAGACGGGGAGATGGATAAATGTGGGGAGAAAGGTGAAGAAAGGATAGGAGCACACGTGTGATTGAAAACTAGGAATAGAAGACATGCTCTTGAATGATGAGATGGGTAGAGGAATGCTTTCCCAAAGTGAGGTTTCACTAAAATGCTCCCCTTGTAGTGACATCAAGATTAAAAAACATATTTTTGGTGAAAGGATCATAACACTTATACCATTTCTAGGTTGGTGAGTGTCATAGGAAGAGAAATTTAATGAATTCATGGTCATGCTTACAATCACGAGGTTCATGGTCATGAGTGAATATTGTGTAGCCAAAGATCATTGGAGGTAGAAAAGTGAATGATTTTGAGGTAAGATAAAACCAAGTGAAATAGGTAAATAGCCCGGCTCCCAGAACTTTATGCGATATGATTTGTGAACATGAGTGATCAAGGTACTTCGAGGTGTGTATTCTCTGTTTTCTGTGACTCCTTTTTGTTGGGGTGTTTTGATGCAAGAAGAGTAGTGATAATACCATTTTCTGAAAGGTATGTACCAACGATATAAGAATAGTAGTCGTTCCCATTATTGGTTTGTAACACTTTTGTTTTTGTTCCAAATTGGTTTTGGATCTTCTCATTGAAGTTTGTTAACACTCTCTTAAACTCAGATTTTTCCTTTAGCAAGTGTACTCAACACAAGCGTGTGTGATCATTAATGAAAGTAATAAGCCATTATGTTTGTGTAATGTTGTTCACTCCCGAGAGTCCTTATGTATGATTGTGGACAAGGACTAAAAGAGGAAATATTTAATGTGGTTGTGGCATGAATATATATAAGGTTATTAATAAAATCCTGATAACCTTGTAACAAACTCTTATAAGAGATAAAATTATAAATCAAATGATTTGTGTAAGATCTTACTCTCTTTATGTTGGCAATTGGCGGATTAAGCTCATCATCTTCTTGACACATTAGGATTAGAATCAACATTACTTTAGTGTCTCTTTTGGGACTAAATTCAATTTAGTTTTATGTACAAGTCTTAGATGTGTTTGTTGCTGTGCATCTTTTTAAAACTTCTTTTTCCTTCGAGTAGACAATGAACTCATTGTTATCACTAGTCTAAGATTGGTTTGAGCCAACAGGGGTACCTTGGCTTGGTGTTTACAGAGTTGTAGTTTGGAGTGGGAGACTTGAAGCAAGGGAGATATGATTAGAGTTGTGAACAATAATAGACTCAACTTTTTGATGTTCAGTCATCTCAAAATCAGTATTCTTCAATTCTATTCTCTTCCTGAATATCGATTTTCGAATGATAAGACTAATTTCAAAGAATGTTACCTTTATGGAGGTCTAGAACTGTTTTCTAATGAGTGAGTAACACTTATAGCCCCCTAGTTTGGAGAGTATCCTAGGAAAACACACTTACTGGGCTCTGGGTATTAGACTTTCAATGTTGTTTGGGAACAGAGCAAAAGGCGGCTTAAACCAAACACTTATGAGTGGAGAAACGAGCTCAGTCCCTCAAAGTGCAATCTGAAGATCTGTGTCGTGGATAAGTTCACAAAAATACTAGAAAAGGCTATTGATTAGATAGGTTGTAGTAAAAAAATTCTTTAAGACATGGGAGGATAGCATAAGAGCTCTTGCAACTTTTGAAAGGGGTTTATTCTTTCTCTTAGCTATCCCATTTTGTTGAGGAATATCGATACTAGAACTTTGATAAACTATACCTTCTTTAAATGACAATTCCCTTAGGATAGAATTGGATAATCTCTCGCATTGTTAGTTTTCATCACTTATACTTTGACATGGAACTAGGTTTCGATAATATTATAAAGATTTTTGTAAATTTGACCTACTTCCTATTTTTCTTTCACCAAAAATATCTAAGAAATTCTATTATGATTATCTACAAATGGCTCAAATCATCTAGTCCATATTATGTCCTTCAACTTAGATGAACCTCAAACATCACTATGTATAATGAATAATGGATGAGATGGTTTGTATGGGATTGAATTGATATGCTTGCGAACTGTTTAGATAATTGACAAACTTCACATAGAAAAACATGAACTTCCTAAGAAATAATGATGGAAAGAATTTTTTGAGATACAATAAACTAGAATGTTCTAGATGATAGTACTATAATACTATTAGGATCTTTTTTTTTTGATAGGTAAATCTTTGTTGTGTTGGGATTTGAACTAAGAACCTCCCTACTTCTTTATCACTTGAGCTAGACTCTAATGATATCTTGATTATAACTAAAAACAAGAAAAGACCAATTTTCACCAATTTTCAATTGTGGTTATCTTTCAATATGATTAGTTACTTTTACGATATAGGATTCCAAAAACACCTTAGCGTTGCAATTCATTTTCCTTGAATTCAAATCTTGACAAACATGAAAGTTGAGAAAATTTAGTAACATAATTCTTTTATTGGGTGAGTTTACTGTTGGACAACAAATGGCACTTCAAGTTTGGAATCAAAAGAATAAAGTTAAAGAGTTAGGTCTTCAGAGATGAAAACAGAACTTGGACGCAAGATTCAAAATCCTGGGCTTAAGATCAAGACAATTCTTAGCTGAGTCACACCCACCTCATCTTTTGGCCAAGATCTGACTGACACGAAAAATTAAAATCTACTAGGGTATTTTATCAAGGTAAAGAGGGGACAAAAGATCAAAGTGAGGGAAAGGTTTTTTTCTATCTACGTAGAGGGTAGGGGTTTACATCTATTGAGTGTCTGTCGTAGAGAGGGTGGGGGAGAGGGAAGGTTTAACGATCCGACTCAACCATGTAGATATTGTTTGCTTTTGGCCCAAGAGGTCCTCATGACTTTAAAACGCGTCTATTAGAGGAGCCCATATTTATATAGTGCTAGGAACTTTCTTTCCTATCTGATGTGGGATGTGATAAAGACCCTCCCTCCCCATGTAGACACAATGTCCTTGTTGTATCCCATGAGATTGCGGGGCTACACGGACAAACACCCTCTATGGGGCCAAACAGAACATACTCTCACAATGAGGTCAGATCGGTTTCATACCATTCAGAACAACCTAAACAACCACGTAGATATCATTAATTTCTTAAGCACCATGTAAAGAGTTTTATTTGACACAATCCCACATCGAATAGGGGAGAAAGTTCTTGACACTATAGAAGTATGAGCTCCTCTCAACCTAATGGTTAATGCTTTTAGTTTGAAGACTTCTTGCCCAAAAATGCATAATATTTACATGGTTAAGCCGAAATGCTATTGTAAATGGCACGTGTTCCGATCCCCGAACTCGATGTGGGGTTCGCCCATTTGGCCCCGTAGGGGGTGTTTGTCTGCTCGCCTTGCAATCCCATGAGACACAATAAGGACGTTATGTCCGCGATTGGGTGTTTATCACATCAACATCTGAGGTGAGAAAGTTCTTGATACTATGTAGGTATGGGCTCCTCTCAACTTAGTAGACCCGTTTTAAAGTCGTGAGGGCCTCTTAGGCCCAAAGAAACAATATCTACTACGCCTCGAGCCACATGTATGAGACAAAAGGAGCAGAGGGAAGGAGGTGGGGAAGCTAATGGAAAGGGGCTCGGGGTATGCTCTGTCACAATACAGAGAAGGAAAGGTTGGGAAGGAGACTATGAAGCTATTTGGAAAGTTTTTTATAATTTTTATTATGAATGAGTCACACAATAGAGAAAGAGAGAGAGAGAGAGAGAGAGAGAGAGAGTTAAAAAGCTAGGAACTATCATATCTATCTTAGGTAAGTTGACCTAGATACTATACATCTATTAATATTTTACAATAATATCTTCTAATAATCTACTACACATGGATACAATCATTATATCATAGTAAACAAATATTTATAATCTTCTAACTTGATTTTCTACATGTGTATCTTTTTTCAAATACTAAAATAATTATAGTTATTTTTAAAATTTTTTTGTTCAAATGAAAATAAAACTAATAAATTTTCTTAACGTTTTTATTTAGAATATATTTGATAAAAAAGCTTAGAATATTAAAATTAAATAAATATATTATAAAAATAAATTTTCTTCACTTTTTAAATCAAAAGTTTAGCATATAGAAAGAAAGCAAGAAAACCATGGAGGACAAATTTCTTTGTCTTCTTTGAGCAATTTGAATGGGAGTATTTCTGCTGAGATTTGCTGAAACATTTTATTTAATTGCTCTTTGCTTAATGGATTGAAATTATGTGGTGCTGAGTTGTTCTCAATAGTGAAACTTGAGGAGTTCTTGGTGACCACTCCGTATTTGGTCATATAGATGGATTGAATAATGCAGAATTAGTTATAATACCATGAAGAAAATTAAGGGATTTTTTTTAATTCTAATTTTATTTTCAAATTGATTCTTCAATTGATATTTATACATGAATAGTTCAGATCATCTGCCTTAGGAAAAAGAAATCTACATTTGATTTAGGAGAAAGTTTTGTAAAATCTGGAAATAGAAAACAATTGTATGTTGTATGGTTGATGGTATAGTTGGGTACAATTTTGTGGTACAGTTGTACCTTCTGGATTTCCACACATGTTTATATCAAAAAGCTTAATATACTTAATGTAAACCTAACAACTAGTGGAAAGCTTGGAGTCCTAGTCTCTTAAACCATTCTCACCCATTTAAAGACTTGATTGATCCAGTTGGGCTGGCTGTTCGCCTGTTTGCTGGAATTGGAGTTACAAAATGGCTCATATGTGGCGCAAACCAAAGACATGACTGGTCAGCTGTATAACAATCCAGGGTGGTCTGGTTTTAAAAATATCGGATTTCATCTCTCTTGCTATTCACTGGCAGATTTTAAAAAGATTGGATTTTATCTCTCCTGCTACTAATCCTTTCAGAATCCTGTTATTGCCTCTCCTTTCTTTAGAATCTTCAATTACACTGCTGCTGGCAGTGCCATTAACATTCTGGATGATATTGTTAGTAGTATTGATATTCTGTTCACATCATGAGGTGTGGTATTTCCATTAAATATAAGTTTGATGTCCATATTAATTCGATCTTGCTTTTTGATTGAATCTTGAACGGAATTTGGTAATATAACAAACACCTCTGGCATGGAAGCCTCTTATTGGAATCAGTAGCTATTTCCAGGTTTCCTGAAACATCTTTGAGATGTTGTCAATTCCCAGTTCTTAGATTTATTTCAACTATTTATACCTCACCTCTTGTCGTGTCTCATTTTCTTTCCTTATTTTATGTTACTATTTATAGACAAGCATTAGCTAATGCATTGATGCAGCTCCATCCATGTGGACTCTTGAAATGCAGGCATGGGAGCATCAGAGGTGCTTAATTTCTTAAACTGATTTAAAATCACATGACAATTATTGTTATTATTATTTTCGAACTAACTATTTTCCTGAAAAATTAAACTTGCGGATTTGGGTTCAATCTGCATATTATGCTTCTCATCACCCTTCCTCATGTGAGGCCTCATTTCCACGTGGGGAGACAGATAAACAAATGAAAATAGTCCTTTTTGGACTTCCATTCATGCAAATGGGAAGAACATGCAAATCGCAGAGAGGTTGCTCGAACTCACGACCTCCCACCAAAACAAGCTTTGACACCATGTTGAATTACTAATATTCTTGTAGGATTTGGGTTCAATATGCATATCATGCTTCTTTACAAATTTTCAGTTTTTATCTCAGAAAACACCAATAATTTGTCTTCTTTTTCCAGAGACTGGCAGAAGATAGCAATCCTGCAATTGCTGCTGCAGCATCAAAAGCTATTTATGAACTGAAAAAACAGTGGGAGATAGAAGAAGGAGACAGTTGGAGGTTTACGATGAATCAAAATCCTATGAAAGAAGCTGATGATGTAGAAGATACTGACTAGGAATTGGCCATATCATACTGTAGATATCTAAATGGATGGCCCAAGTAATATCAAGGTAAATGCACTAATCTGAAGAAATGAAATGAAGTGCAGAAGTAAAACACTGAGCTTCGCATAAGTTTTAAGGTTGGCGTTTCTTTTATATATTCTCTTAACCTGTCTGAGGTCTGGGAATCAAGTTTGTCTGCCCATTTTCTAATTTGTTTCCAATTTCCTTTTATGATGCAGTGGCAAATTTGGAACTATATAAAGGTATAGACAAATTTGACTTTCTAATATATAATGGTTTTATGGTATAACTCTGTCCAGATCCTGAATCTGCAACTTATTTTTCTATATTTTCAGCATATTCATTTCTTACTCTTTCTGAGATTCAAATGGAACCACGTCGTTAGAAACTTGCATCCTGCATTAGTTTGGGAACCATGCCGCTGATCTCTTATACGGTAACTATGCTAACTAAGTAATACCAAATGGAGAAGAAGATAGTTAGCCACGACTGTATAGTTCTCCATTGGAGAGGCAAATATGAATGATAACTTTATGAAAGTATTACCTTTTAAGAGATGTCGTTGTCTGTTGCAGTAGATTAGTGCTCACTGCTGAGGATGGTTGAAGAATTTAATAGCTTTGGTTGCCTTTTAAGTTTTTTTGGTATTGTATATGGTCTGGTTTTTTTTTCTTCTTAGAATTGTAACACTGGATGAATAGTAATGTTGAAAACTTGAGTAATGTTACATTTGGTGCCAAATGACCTATCCAAAAGTGCAGTGTGCTATTGCTGGCTTCCAATATTTGAATATCCTATATTGAGGTACATGGGCTTGCACAAATGACATTTCTCACTTGTATATACAGGGGGAAGGTTATAAAAGCTGCCCAGGGCATTTTTTTGGGAGTTTGCTGGGTGAAATATTCAAGAAACTTGAAGAGTTTGATTTTTCCTACCGACCCCCTTTAACTTTGTATTTATAGTATATAGTGGACATCATATGAATGTTTATGTTTAGGAGGTTGAACCTACGACCCTAGTGAAATTTATTGATTGGGTGGGCAATAGGTGAGGTTGGATGTTTTTGTATATGCTTTTTGTTATTGTTAGGGGTGAGTATATCTTTTGTACTTTTCGGGCCGCCCCTCTTTCTTAATATACTTGTTGTAGAAAGAACAAAAGAGAGGAATTGAGGAATGAAGTCCTTGTATTTTTCCATTGAATCATCATGTGTATATTGCATGTTAGGGTTAGTCTATACAATAGGTAAGCATAATCTATCATTCCTAATAAAGTTACAATCCTACAAGTCGCTTCCAATCCCCGGGGCCATAACCTATACAGAAAGAAGATACATACTATAACAATCCTCAAGTCGGGAGTTATATGTTAATCACGCTTCAACTCTGAGCACATAGATAACTTATCTGGCCCCACTTGTAGCCTCACAGTTATCACTCAACTGTTCTCTAGTCTTCATATATCCTATAGAAATTAAACCAAGTTGAATTTTCTCACAAACGAAATGACAATCTATCTCAATGTGCTTAGTTCATCCATGGAATACAAGATTAGATGCAATATGAAGGGTAACTTGGTTGTCACACCAAAGCTTTGCTGGGACTGAAGTTTTAGTACCAACTTCCACAAAGAGTTGATGAAGTCACATGATTTTGTACACAGACTGTCATTGCTCTATATTCAAATTCTGCACTTGAACGAGAAACCACACTTTGTTTCTTACTCTTCCATGAGACTAGATTCCTTCCATAAAGACACAAGAACTCGGCTGGACCTTGTATTCCTTGCATCCCACCTTAACTCAAGATTCAAGGAACACTCAATTTATTACGCCTACGATTACCATATAAAATACCACGCCCATCTTTCGCAACATGGGACCGCTCCATACCGCTTCAATGATCAACTGATGGAGAGGATATGTATTGGCTTACAACATTGACAAAGTGTGCGATATCAAGACGTTAATGTAAGGTAGTTTAGCTTTTCAACCAATTTTCTATATCTCCTCATCCCTAAACACCCGCCTTCTTTAGATGTAAGCTTTAGTCGTAGGGGAACTACATGGCTTATCCCCAATTCTTCTGCTTTACAATGTGATCCAAAGACATATTTCCTCAGATAAAGCAAGACTGACATGTACCCTTATAACTTCAACGCCCAAAAATAATTTAGCATCCTTAAGTTTTTTGTGTGGAATTGGCCATGAAGAAAGGACTTAAGTGATGATATACTGGCCATATCACTCATAGTAATGACAATATCATCTACATACATAACTAACAAAATGATGTATGCTTCAGAATTTCTGTAAAAGACAAAGTGATCGAATTTTCTCTTCTGCATGCCAAACTTCTCAATTACTTGACTGAATTTGCCAAACCATGTGCGTTGACTCTATTTCTAGTCATACAATGATTTACGGAGACAACAAACACTACTAATCTCCCTTTGAGCAACAAACCCTAGAGGTTGCTCTATATAAACTTCCTCTAGAAGATCCCCATGAAGAAAAACATTCTTAATATATAGTCAGCGGAGGTCCTAAATTACGAGCAAATGCTAGAGATGAATAAATTTAACATAAAACACTTCGCAACTAGGAGAAGGTTTCAAAATAATCCAAATTCTACAAGCTCGGGACATACCCCTTTAAGAACATGTCGCGCTTCAACCTAGCACCGAGCCATCGAGATTAACATTCACTGCAAAACCTAACAACATCCACCCGCTTCATGCAGTAACCATAAATTAGTCCCAAGACTATCATTATTCAGCGATCCATCTCCTCTATCATAAAGACTACACAACCAGCATGACAGCCTTCAAGAACATCATAGTGCAACGATAGCCTAATGACGCACAAAAGAATCACGAACGCGAGGACAAATAGTTACAAGAAGAAGAGGAGAAATTGTGGATGAACACACCACATTTACCTTTTACGGCAGCTAATGTGAAGATCATTGGGAATTAGATTTGATGTCGAAGTAGCCAATGTAGGACTCGAGATTGGGGGATTTTGGCGCCGAGTGTAGACCTGAGTGATAGGAGGCTTTACCAAAGTAGGAACAAGAGTAGGATGGGGTGAGGCAATAGTATAAACGAGCAAGTCTTTATCCTTCCCCTAACTAGTGTGGATCGGAGATGGAGAAAAAGGTGTAGTCTCAAGAAATGTGACATAAGTAGAAACCAAGTACCTGTGAAGACTAGGACAATAACATCTATACCCTTTTTGAACCCGAGAGTAACCAAGGAAGATACACTTCTATGACTTAGGCTCGAGTTTAGACACATGTGGACGAGCATACCGAACAAAATAAGTACACCTAAATATCTAAGGCCCAATGGGAAACAAAGATTTATTTGGAATAAGGGTTTGAAATAGTGTCCTAATCCAAGACCAAGGAAAGCATCTGATTAATTAAGAAATGCTGTAAACATCTACTTGCAAAGTTGTCTGGCACGTGCGCTTAAACAAAGGGAGTCCGCTTAGGCTTTTTGGGTACACATAAAATGTTTATAAAATTTAAAACTTAAACTCTACAATTGCATGGACCAACAAGTAGTAAAAGTGGATTTCTTTTTAAAATCCGGATATCAATCCCACGGGGAAAGGAGGGTTCAATGCGAACTAAGTACCCCAGTTACTCAAGTTGTTCACTATCTAAGTTGATCAGTGATTTGCGAAGGAGATTTTGAACAAAAATAAAATAAAACAAAGGAAAACAAGGATGATTATTGCCCAATTAACAAGGAGAAGATCAATTAAGAAGAAAAGATGCCAAAGTAGAACACTAGGGTTGATTGCTTTCCTTGATGCATTTTGATTTATATTAAATAAGTCTGAGTTAAGTGAAAATACAACTTGTGCTTGTCCAAGGAAAAGGTATGAGGTTCTCACTCCCATGTCTCCCCCAATTTCTCATACTAACTTCCTATTCACTGCCAAGTCCATCTAGGTCATTGAATGTGATATTTTTTTTAGACAAATTTTTCTTTAAGTGTTCTATTGGTCACTGCCAAGTATATACAATAAAACAACTTGAATTATGTACGAACCGAGGACCCCCAAGTCCATATTGCTCCCACACAATGCTAATTGATGTTTTACCCCAATAAAATCCATTTAATACTAGACATTTCTAATTTTTTAAAATTCTTTTATTATTAGGTTCATTCGATTTCCTCATTTGAAACATATTACAAGAAAAGGTCAAGACCCTTGGGTTAATTTGCAATTGTCGCTATAGAAACCCTAGATAATTCATTCACAATTAGATCTTAAACACATTTCCTAAAACAACTCAATCAGGAGAAACCAATATCAACAAAGATTTACATCTACCAACATCAATACAAGTATATATCCGCAAAACTATTCTAGAAGTAATATAAATCAAACATCAAGTCCAACAATCAACCCTAGAGGATGTTTAGCCTCTCATTACAACTCACAAATCCATCAAAATCATGTTTATTACAACCATAACAATAAAAGAAATGAGAAGAGAGTAGAGTTTGAGATACAAAACGAATAAGAGATGGAGAGTTCTTCAAACTCTGCTCAAAGGGAGAATGAGGTCCTCTATTTGATCAATTCTTCAAGAACAACTTCAAATTCAATGTAAAATGAACAAAAATTGAAAACCCTAAGTTTATTCAAGCTTTGGATGAGAGAAACCCTAAAGATAGTGTTCTCTTGCCAAAATCGAACCCTAAAAACATAAGAATGCGAGTTTATATATTATCCTAGAAAATGGGCTGCAAACAGGCTCAAAAATAGTAAATTTCTAGATGGCTCGAAGGATATGTCGGACATCAAGATGCGATGATGTGTTGCGTCAGGAATTCCAATGTTGCGATATCAAGAGGTGATGTCACGACATCACTAAGAGCATTTTCAAGACAGGAAAGAGGATGTCACGACATCAAGAGGTGATGTCGCAACATCACCTTAATTTTCAGAAATTTGCATACTTTTCCTTGTAATTTTGCTCCAATGACATCCTTAAACAACATATTCCACAACTTGGTTCTCTTAATCCCTGAAATTTTTCATTGTTCTTCAAATCTCATCACAATTTATGCCATGTGCACCCTTCTTCAATATTTCCTTCAAAATTGTTGAAATTCACACCGCACCTCTCTTTACTCTTCTCTTCTCTATCGAACCTAAAACTCAAACACAATAAAACAAACACATCAAACATATCTAGGATCCCAAAACCAATAATGAACCAAAAAATAAGGTAAAAAATGAAAATAAAAGAAAAGAAAGAAAAGGGATCCTCACAAACTCAAGTTGACCAACAAGTGCTAAGTTTAGTGTCGGGAGCTCGACCAAGCCGCATCTCAATGTTTCCACACAAAGAAATGTCACGCTATTCCTTTCCGGGCCTAATGACTTCACTAGATAAGCCCCCAAGATAGTATTTGATTCGAAGACCATTCACTTTGAACTCTTTGCCACAATCAAACCTCAAACCAATGGCACCAAATGGGGTTAGTGACATCACTGTGTAGGGCCCAAACCATCGACTTGCTTCCTGAACAACTTCACCTAGAGTTGAAAAGAAGCACTCTATCACCTTCTCCGAATACCTTCCTCGCACAAGATGCTTGTCGTACAATTTTTCGCTTTTATCCTTGTAAATTCAGGCATTTTCATATGACTCATTTATAATCTGCTCAAGTTCATCTAGTTGAAGAAGTCACCTTTCTCCCACATCCTGGAAGTCAAAATTCAACTTTTTGATTGCCCAAAATGCTTGGTGCTCCAACTCAACCGAAAAATGACAAGCTTTGCCAAAAATCAATCAAGATAAGACATTTCACTTATTCGTGAGGCAACAGCTAACACATCCTCCAATATCATTAACCAATCTTTTCTACTAGTGTTAACCGTTTTCTCCAAAATTATCTTTAATTCTCGGTTAGTGATCTCCACTTGGCCATTCAATTACGGATGATATGCCAAATCGTTTTTATGCTTGACTCCGTATCTAGCCATGAGGTTAGCAAACACACTGTTTAAAAAGTTTCATCACTAATTATTGCTTTAGTTGCACTAAAATGTGTAAAGATGCTCTTATGCACAAATTTCACCACAGTTTTTACATCATTTTTAGGTGTTGATATGACTTCCACCCACTTGGAGACATAGCCGACTGCGACATGGATCTACAAATTCTCTTTGGATTGAGGGAATGGGATCATGAAATCAATACCCCAAACATCGAAAATTTCAACCTCAAACATGCTATTCAAAGGCATCTCATCCATTTTTGAAAAATTTCCAATCCTTTGACAACAGTCACATCTTTTAACAAATTCAAAGCAGTCTTGAAATAGAATTAGCCAATAGATTCGAACCCAATACCTTTCGAGATGTTCTTAAGGCTCCAAAGTGGCCTCTATATGGTGAGAAATGGCAATGAGCAAGAATTGCTTCATATTCAACCTCCGGGATACATCATATCTTCGAAATAACATTCACATCATGAAGAAACTTCTTTCTTTGTTGGGAATTTAGGTTGGGAGGTAATACATTGCAAGCAAGAAAGTTCACAATATCTGCATACCAAGGCAAAGAAGTATCAACTCCAAACAACTGCTCATTCGGGAAGAACTCATCAATATCCTTGGGATCCTCAATCCCTTTTTGAGCTTCTAATCTGAATAGATGGTTAGCAATCACATTCCCAGTTCCCTTTTTTATCTTTGATTTCAATATCAAATTCCTGAAGCAAGAGTACCCATTTGATCAATCTAGGTTGTGCATCCTTTTTAAACATGAGATGTCTGATCGCTGCATGATCTGTGTAGGTGACAACCTTAGCCCCAATGATATACGATATGAACTTATCGCAAGAATATACCATTGTTGACATCTCCTTATCTATGGTTAGGTTCTCGAGCTCAGAAGACCAAATGATGTATATGCGAAAAATATGTATCGGCGGAGCGAATGCGTAAATACTCAAACCGGATGAAACAAAAGTAAGTGTAACAAAAACTGAAATGAAAAGTATTACTAACACTCAACCCTTTCGCAAGTGCACGGTCATACAAGTAATAAAGTGGACTCTAGGATCCCGACATCGCATCTACTCTAGGATCGAGGTTCTCTAACCGAATTTGATCACCCCGACATAAGGGCTCTCACTACGAATGAATAAATAGGGATGTGGAATAAAAATCAATTTAATTGAAACAAAAAACTGATTTAAAACTAATCCTAAAAATCTACCAAATAAAACAACTACTTAATTCTAAAAGGTATGAAAAGAGTCATCAGGATGGAGATAATTATTCACAAAACATTTCAGATTGGAAGCACAACAATCAGAAGTTGAATGCCAGGATTTGTCCAAGAGCAAGTAGTATAGCTAAGATTTCTCCTGGCACTATACATTTCACTATCTAACACACCATATTCATTTTCAGGACAAATGGGTCTAAATAACTACTTGTAAAATGGTCACTATTTCTAAGATTCGATTGCTTTTTCAATACTTCATAACCATTTCTCGTGACCGAAGAATTCGCTTCATGCATTGCGAAACGCAGTTCTCTCCAATGTAATTGGTATCTCGCCCTTCAAATCTACAAAAATTTTCTATCTCCTTGATTAGATATTTCCTAACACGAGATCAAGATCCTTTTATCGTACTAAGAAGAAACTCCTCTGATTAACTAAATTGATACATCATCTAATTAACTCGCACCATGAGTAAATTAGTGATCTATCAAAGTAATTTTTCAAAGTTCTTTAGTTCCAAGATATTAGTCTAACATACTCCTAAGTTACCGCTCTTACTCGTGAATTCCATCGTGTCACCGTAGGGCCTCCGAAATCGAGCAAAGATACAGCCAGTATGTTACTATTCCAAATGAAGCCATTATATGAACAAGATCAATTATATAAATTCAAGATTCAAAAACCTACAAAATAACTGAGAAAAACTCGCAACCAATGTTCAACAATTAACCCAACCCTGTAGTGGTGTTTAATGTTCCATTACTCGGATTCCAATAATCACCAATCAAACAAAAAAGTAAGAAAATGAAGAAAGAAATCAAGAGACAAGAAGAAAAAAATCCAAATTTGAGCTTAAATCTTCGCCTTCACAAGAATAAATTAATATCCGAGTATAGCAATCGAAATCTCTTCAATAGAAATAAAATTTGCTCTAAAACTACTCTAAGATCTATTAAAAAATAAAAATCCGCGAAGAAAAACTAAGAAAAATGGGCGCTTAGAGAGAGAAAACCCATGAGAAAACTGCATTTTTAGCTTCAATCTTGTTCGAACCCACAAATCGACCGTTATAATAAAGATCGAAATCTCTTCAATAGAAATAAAATCGCTCTAAACTACTCTAAAATCTAAAACAAATCAAAATCAAGCAGAAACCGAAAAACGGGCAACCTAGAGAGAGAAACCCTAGCGAGGTTTCTCTCCACCTTCCCGCCGCCCTCTCGCTCAAAAAACGCAGCATATATGGTCCCAGGTGAAATGAGCTTGAAATTAGGTCAAAATATCAAATTTCATTTTTTTAGGTTTCTCCAAATAAGTTGGTCGTGAAACAAAGAACCTGTCGCTACAATTTTTTAGGTCAAGGACCAGCTTATGGTCGCCACCAAGTTTTCTAAGCATAACACAATTTCCTCGGTCGACTAAGTTTCTCGGACAACAACTGCTTTTCTTCTCCAACTTGTCAGGCCCATAACTTCTTCATTTTAACCTCTGATTCATGCAGAAAGACTGGAAAGCTCTTTTGAATGTATCGTACCATTTATGAATTTGAACCATTTGATGTTCCATATGGTACGTAAAAATTTATCTTCCTAGTGGCTACCGTGAGACTCCTCGCTGACTCTTCTGAAATATATCGCTTCATTTCTTGCCAAATCACTTGCTTTTCATCAATAATCCTACAAAACCAAGCTTATGAAATTTTACGAGTTTTATGAATATGGATATAAAATGCACAAAATAGCATGTGAAATGAACTTAAAACATAGATGAGTTTTGCACTCATCAAGCCTCATTCAATGTTCTACATGCATAGTAGATAGCTCGGAAAATCTTTTCATGGCATTGCCTTATCACTGCCCCAATGGCATAGTCACTTGCATCACGCATGATTTCAAATGGTAAGTTCCCAATAGGTGCTAACATAATGGGAGCGGAAATTAACCTTTTCTTAATCTCATTGAAAGCTTCAACACATGCATCATTAAAGGCAAAAACTGCATCTTTTTTAAGCAATTTACACAACGGTCTCACAATCTTTGAGAAGTCTTTTATGAAAGGCTGTAAAAAAACTTGCATGCCCAAGGAAAATCCTCACACCCCAAACTGCAGTGGGCGGGAAAAGGGTCTCAATGGTAGAAACTTTTTCTTGATCCATTTCCAATCCTTCTTTTGACACACGATACCCAAGAACTAGGCTGTCTTGCACCATGAAATGACACTTTTCCTAATTCAGAATAAGATTTCTTTCTTTGCATCTTTCCAAAACCAAACCCAAATTGTGGAATGTTAGGTTGTTATTGCACACTAAGATTTTGTCCTTGAAAATGGAGCCAAAAACTTGTTAGGCTCAAAGATGTAAATAAAAATTGCAACCTAAACTCCACGAGTGCACGGGCCTACAAGTAATAAAGTGGTTATCAATTTAAAAATCGAATATCGATCCCATGAGGAGGGTGTGGTTTTGGTTGGGACTAAGTACTCCAGTTACTAAAGGCGTTCACTATCTTAGCAAACAAAACGATTTGAGGTAAAGATTTTCAAATAAAAAATAAAAACAAAACAAAGGAAAACAGGGAGTGATTAGTGTTCACTCACTAGAAATGGGTTAGTTTTGAAGAAAGAACTCAAGGATAAGGTACTAGAGTTAATTGTCTCCATTGATGCATTTTGATTCATATTCATTAAGTATTAGTTAAGCAAAAGTACACTTGTGCTTATCCAAGGGAAAGAGTATTAGGTTCCCACTCTCGTGGTGTAACACCCCGAAATATACCCTAGCAGTTTTCGGACTTGTTTAGGGTATATTAAAAGCTAAATGGAATTTTTCGGAAATAAAATGAGAGACCCGAAATGCATATTAGAGACAAGGGTAAATTAGTCAATTACCACTTGAGGACATAAAAGGCATAAATCAAGAAGTTTATATGCCATTATGAGATTTGAGAAAGTTGGAATAGAAATAAGAGAGAGATGGGGGGACCAAGATGCATTAGAGAAACTTAAAAGCAAAAGTGGGTTTTGACTTGGCCAAACATGGCCTTAACTTAAAAATGGGATTTAAGACCAAATTTGGTCTCATTTTAGGGGAGAACAAACCGTAAAAGAAAATAGGAGAAGGGGAGAAGAAGAAGAAGAGGAAGAGGAAGAGAAGAAGAAGAGAGAGAAGGAGAAAGGAAGAGCAAACGGTATGGATTCTATGATTTTTGGTATGGAACTTTGGATTTGTGTATTGAACTATGAATTCTTGTATGAATTTCATATAATCGTATGATAGAATTGGCCTCTAAACTCTGGGGTGGTTTGGATAAAATTTCATCCTAACACATGCTTTGTCAAGTATTTGATTTTTCTAGTGGTTTTGATAGGATTTCATCCTAACCCAAAAGATTATCGAGAGTAAGGTGGGTAAATCCCAAATGGTACAAGAAAACATGGAATCCTCCCTCGAGGTTAGATTCATGGTTTAATTCAGTAAAGCAAAGGAGTTCGGGTTAGAACAAACCCCTAACAAATTCTTGTATTTGGTATGTATGGGCAGACCCATATTGCAGTTGTTTTTGAGAGAAAATCATGAAAGGTTTTGATGAAAGATATGTATTGGAATGATAATTTGAGAAAAGAGATTATAAGATGAATTCCTGGGAGTGGTCTCTGACGTGTTTATGGAGTATTTGGTCGAGCCTGGGGTATCAACATATCAAAACTTAGAAAAACACAACAGTAGTATTTCTAAGGACTGCATCAGGTACACCTTGAACCTCAGACGCAGACAGCCTCCGTAACCGAACTCAGACTTGCAGACAGCCGACTGTACATGTACACCCCGTCTATTTTGACCGCCAGATTTTAGCCATAACTTGCTCATTTCTTATCCGATTTGAGTGATTCAAGTGGCTAATTAAACTAAACTTCAAGGAGTACCAAAACATCCAGAAATAGGTACCTTCAAATTCTGATTCTATGGCCCAAAAATTCACTCAAAGTGGTGCCATGTTCAAGCCAAATTTCCTTTTTGAACATAGAGTAGTCAGGTTGTTTGGACATAACTCGAGTTTCGGTGTTCTGATTTGGGTGATTCCAGTTGGAGAAGAACCCTTAACACCTGCTTTAAAAGGGTACAAAGAACAAGTGTCAAATATGGAGTCAAGACACTGAAATGAGTACAAAGCTGTCCCAAGTGTAATATCGAGTAAATTGACTAGTTTGGCATGAAAATGCCATAACTTTAGTTTGGATGATCCGATTGGAATGATTCCAATTTCTAAGTAAAGTAGATTCATGAAGGAATAAGAATACATGAATGAGGTGTGATTTCATAGACATCACAAGTATATGAAGTGCCATGTGTAATAGACATGAAACAAGGAAAATATAGAAAATGCAACATGTATAAATGTGTTCATGAAACATGAATGTGATATGGAAAATGAAAGCAATGAAACATGAATCTGAATATGAAGGGTATATGTCATGAACACATAATATGGTTAAGTTATATATGAGATTATTATCATATATATAGCAGAAAAAAGAGTAATAAAGGATATGAAGACATAATGTGATTATGATCGATTATGAGTTCTATTTGTGAATATATATATATATATATATATATATATATATATATATATATATATATATATATATATATATATATATCGATTTGAATTATTGTTATTCGAAATGTTTGTCAAATAAATGCATGTGTCACGTGTATTTGAGCTATAAGTAAGAGAATACGCATAAAAAGTAAGCGGTTTCAGATTAGCCTCAATTGAATGACCCGACATGGCGAGTTCGATTTGAATTATTGTTATTGAGAATGTTTGTCAAAATAAATGCATGTGTCGCGTGTATTTGAGCTATAAGTGAAATTCTTGCATAAAAGTAAAGCTGATTTGAATTGTATCATTGAATGGCCCAGGCATGTGGGATTCACAGCGAATTAAATCATGAGAAGGTAATCGTAAATATTGAATGTGAAATCCACATTTTTATTGAATGACCAACATGTGGGATTCACCAAGCTGGTCGTCATGAAGGTAACCGTAATTGCTGAATGTGAGATCACATTGCTACTGAATGACAAACAGACAGGATTCAACAACTGAATCTGTCATGAATGTCAATTCTATAGTCAAAGTGAATCATACTGTTAAATGTGAAATCACATTGCTATTGAATGACTCCTTGAACCGCGATTCAACAATGAGTCATAAGCGAATATCAATTCTATATTCAAAGTGAATCATCTTATTGGTAAAATCATATTGCTCTTGAATGACAAGCAGACGAGGATTCAACAATTGAATGTCTGAATGTCAATTCATAGTCAAAGTGGATCATGCTGTTAAGTACGAAATCACATTGCTACTGAATGACATGACGGGTTAACCGCTGAATATGTCGTGAATGTCGATTTCTATAGCCATATGTGAGATGGTGATATTAAATGTGAAACCACATAGCTACTGAATGACAAACAGGACCAGGATTCTGGCCCCGAATGCATTAAGTAGATATCGATTTCTATAGTATATGTGAGATGGTGATATTAAATGCGAAATCACATTGCTCTTTGAATGACAAAACGGGGCGGACATCAAGCTGAATGTAAGTGAATGTCGTTTCTATAGCCATATGTGAGATGAGTGATATTAAATGTGAAACCACATTGCTCTTGAATGACAAACAAGGCGGGATTCACAGTGAAGATGCGTAACGAATATCAAACTTCTATAACTATATGTGAAATCCTGAAGCCGAAAAGTGAAAAATGACATTAAAAATTGTATTTGTTTAAGTATCTTTTACATTACATAGACATTATATAAAGGCATTATTTTGTAAATGCATTTGTTAAATGTAGATATTATAGGTCTTTTAATTGTAAATGTTGTAGGATTGCCCGGGAAATGAAGTGCTTTAGCATAATTAAAGTCTAAATGGAATAACACAAACAAAATGTTTTGGGAAGATAATTGAAAATATCGGAATTAAGCCAGGGCTCAGAGCTTGGATCAGCCCGACTGGTCAAGTCGAGGATTCGAGATTGTGACACTTTTGAAAATAAAAATTTAATAATACCAAACAAAATGTTTTGATTGAAAATGTCGAGATGTAGGGCTCCTGCTTGGATCACTTGGCCGGTCGGAGTGAGGGATTCGGTCGACACTTTGAAAATGAAAATTTAATAACTGATAACTAAAAGGTGGGCATCGAGATCATGAAATGTAATTGCTAAGGGATTTGATTAATGGCTTGGCGTGATAATGATATGAGTCTAATATGTATTGGTATTAGTCTGATTTGACCCTATATGTATTTGATATGACTTGATCTATTCCGACTGCCATTGTATACATATAAGTTTGTTTGAATGTGATCGACATGCCATACATGTAGAAGATATGAATTGAAACTTGTAAAAGACATGACACATGGAATGTACGGACAAGATAATGTTATGGAATGCGAGGATAAAATCTACATGTATAATATGATATGAGTTAGAAGTCACATAGAGAATAAGCCCCGTTATATGCATAAGGAAGGTAAATGTAAAGATAGTGGCGAAAGATTATTGTTATTGGTCGTTGCGTACATATGTTCCAGCTGGCGTAAAGCTTAGCACGGGTGTTAATCAGTGTAGATGCGAGATAAAGGGCGGGCCAGTTCCGCACCAGCGATGCAGGCCATCTCGAGAGATAGGTGCTCACTAACACTTTGTTTTCCTTGATCTCACGATATTTGTATTAAACATAAATATGTATAAGTGTTTGTATAAGTAAATGGGACTTAGTATATGTGTATAGATTTTGATGGACACCACTCCAGTGGTAGTTCTTTTATATATGTAAATGATTTTTGATTATTACAAAAATTGTTTGTACACCACAGGTATAAGTTCGCTGGAAAAAAAACGAGTAAGAGTCCCGGGTACATGGTTTAACACCCGAAACCCCGGATTCGGATCCATGTCGGGTCGAGATAGGGAATCGGGCGTGACACGTGGCTCTATATTCTCACACCAATTTCTTATTCAATGTTAAGTCCATCTAGGTCAATAAGCGTGATACTTTTCTACGACAATTTTCCCTTAAGCGTCTTGTTGGTCACTACTAAGTCCATACAATAAGACTACATGACCTATGCAAGAATTGGCCACTGCTAAGTTCATGTAATCCCCACATAATGCCAATTGATATTTTACCTAATAAAATCCATTTAGTATTAGACATTTTTAATTTCCTAAACTTCTTTGATTAGGTTAAATTGATTACCACAATTGAATCATGATAGAATGAAATGTTCAAGGTCCCGGGTTAAATTCCAGTAGTCACCATGGAAACCCTAGGTAAATCTTTCACAAATTGGGTCTTAAGCGCATTCCCTAAACAAAACAATTAGAAGAAACTATAACAATTCGGGATCTACATCAACCAACATCATCACAAGCATAGATTCACAAAACCATTCTAGAAATTATATAAATCAAGCATCAACTTCAGCAATCAACCCTAAAGGATGTCTAACCACTCATTACAACTCTCAAATCCAAAAAAATTATGTTTATTACAACAATAATAGAGAAGGAGATGAGAAACGAGCAAAAGTTAGAGATACAAAACAATTGGGAGGTGAAAAACCCCAAAAACTTTGCTCCCAGTCGTAAGAGGTCCTTTAGTGAAATTGGATCTTAAAGTAAACTCAAATCCAAAATGCAAATAGACAAAAATAGAAAAGCCATAGATAATTCAAGCTTAGGATGAGAGAAACCCTAAAGGGGGTGTTCTCTTTCTAAAACCGAACCCTAATAATGTTTCTAAAAGAAAATTTTACTCATAGGAAAAATGGGCCAAAATGGTAAAAAACGCTAATTTCTAGGCTTTCCGACGTCGTCATGTCGCGACATGTAGGCAGTGATGTCGCGACATCATTGAGTGTGTAATTACAACATTTTTTCTTTGATATCATGACATCGCCTTCTCAATGTCGTGACATCACTGGTATCAGCAATTCAGATTTTTGCACCGAATTTCCTAAAGTGTAACTTTCTCGTGGGACTCCAAAGGTGGAAGTGTTCTTTGTAATAAATGGCTCTTAGACTCAGACGCATTTCTAAGTGGAGCGGTACATTTGATATCGTCATTAACACAGAAAAATTAAAAGATCAGATGCTTGCTGTGTGTGGTGGCTTCTTAGTCTTCTTGGGTTCAATTTAAGCTCATTTTTGTTCTTTTTTCTCCAAAGTTGACCTAATTACCAAAATGAGGTATTTAAACATAAAAGCATTAATAATCATCAACAAAATCATTAAAATGCTTAGAAATGGGATTATGTTCATGGTATGAGTATATGCACTATTAAATACTGACTTGAAAAACGTCCTCAAGCAAAAAATACGATCATTTCCTTTATTTATGTAAAAAACTACAATGAGTGAGTTTCATGGGAAGAAAATTTGTGATGATTTGCCTCAGGGATCATGCCTTCAAACAACATGGAGAAGACTTTAAGATAACATTCTTTCAATATAATAGATTGACCATAAATCAAACATATGTAAACCAAAGTTCTTGAGTGTGTGTGTGAAGTCTTCTCCCATTTAGCTAATTGCAGCTTAAATGGAATTAGATGAACTAGAGTGAATGAGGATCTCTTACTCTCATGGTGCTCCCATGATGTTGAGTGCATAAGACTCAATAGGCTTGTTGGGCATACCATTCTCAACTGATGTAGGCAATTCACAACTCTTAGGATCGATTAGGTCTTCAATAGCTTGTAATGTATGACTTAGGTAAAGGGTAGTTGTGTAAAACCCGAGAAAAATCAAATTTTTATGAAAAAGGGTAAAATGGTAAATTGCCAGAATAGTACAGGTTGAAAACCTGGAAAATTTCTAGATCTTGGACGATGAAATGAAACTCACCGTTGGATTCGTCTTGCGAAATCTAGTTACCTAAACGAATTTCGTCGAATTCCAAGATAGTCGGATTTTCACGTTTTTCTGGGTGATGGATGTCCAATGGCTCCCAGGGATAAGATTGTTTACAAAAATCTCGAAAGTTGGGAAATGACTTGAGTTAAGTTCATGGGATATATTTTAAACTTGAACGAAGAAGAAATAAATCGCTTTAGGTTAGAGAATCGGACCGACGAGGGGTGAACATATGTACGGCGTGAGCCGTAGCAAACTTAAGTTGGGACAAAAGAGGAATGAGAGCTAGAAGAGCCCATTTTTCCTAATTGACCGAGAGAGAGAGGAGAAGAGAGAAAGAGGAGAGCCAAGGCTACTGATTCGTGCCACAGTAGGGTGATCCAAAATCAACAATATTTGTATCCTAAATTTCCTCCTACTGCCGTAGTCAAGCTACTGCAGTATAGCGGTTCTAGGGTCGAACTCAGGGATGGGTTTTCTTCATGCAAATGACTCACAGTAGGCTCAAATTGGTGAATTTAATTTGGATTTTGGGGTTTTGATAAAAACAGGGGGTGTAATGGTTGTCAAACTGAAATTTAAATAAAATAAAATGTAAAAGTCTCCGCCAAAGTGTCGAGACTCACCCAGTTTAGGTTCAAAGGTCAGCTGAGTTTCTCGGGTCCATTTCTTATGTTGGGGAGGATGACATATAGTCATCTCGAGCCAGGATCTTCATTAAGCTAAAACCTAACCCAAAATAATTATCCTTTTGAAAGATGGTGTTCTTGGGCCGTGGTCACGACAGTGAAAAATTCTCCACGACTCGCACTTACAATGATTAATAGGGTAACTAATGAATCTCGAGTGGATCTAGCAATAAGCATCCACTTTGAACCCTAAGAATTACCAAATAAAAGGTCATTGAGGTAAGATCCTAGGGATTTAAACCTAAGTTGAAGGAAACACAAGCGCCAATCTCACGTACCTGGCGTGAAAAAGCGGGGGGAACCTCAGTGACCTCTAGATCTTGCACCAATGACATATCTTCCAAAGGAGGAAGGGTTTTAGCCGCTCATCCTCCGAGTTGTCATCCTCGGAGGGTGTTTGGCAGCCCAGAAAATAGAAAAGAAAGGGAAAGAAAATGAAACAGAGAAGAAGCGAGAACGGAAGAGTTGAAAGCTTATCCAAAAATTTATTGCCAACTTGATTGATTGTTACAAACCTTGACTCTAGCTTATATCGGCTCGAGCAAGGAAATTACAGAAGCAAACAAAACAAAAGCTATTACAAGGGTAAAAGGAAAAACCAAGCGGAGTCGTTTGGATAAAAACGAGGAGCGAGCGATTTCGCTATGCATAGTGATTGTCGCTATCATAGCGAAAATTCAATCATAGCGAAAATTGAAAATTTCGCTATGCATAGTAATTTTCGCTATGATAGCGAAAATTCAGTGATAACTAAATTTTAACCTTTATTCATCAACTGTTCCATTGCTTCTATGACTGCTATTCCCCCTTGCCTTGTTCCATTTCTTCTAAGCTTTGATGTTCTTCATTCCCGGCTTGCTGAAATTGATAAAAATACTATGAGTGATGGAAATCAGGCTTTGTTATGATTGGATTGACACGGCCAGTTTGGCTTCCAATTCCTACAATAACTACAAAAACAGCCTTGGAATGCGTCGATTAGAATGGTAGGGACCTTAATGTACCAAATTAGGTTAATTAGAATGATTAGTACACAAAAGCACTCCAAAACCTATAATAAATAATTTCAAAATAGCACTTTTTGGGCACTAATCATACCAAACCTACATTGCTAGTCCCTTAACAATGAAATAAAGAAAAGAAGAATTAGCATACAAAACAATAACAAAATAATGTTCACAAAAATGGTATTTCAAAAGGTTGTGAATTAGGTAATGCCTAACCTAAGTAAAAATCATCAGCCTTGTCGATAACTATCATGAGAGAATGAATGCCATACAAAATTGAGTATTAAAAGAGTCTCCTTCTTAGTGAATCAACCAGAAACTTCCACCAAAATCTAAGTGTTTGTTTGATCAGTTCTCAACAATAAACTGCTAAACTGCACTCTCCCCCCAACCTAGCTACTACCACAGCTAGCATTAACCTGCAGGCGAATAGATCACTGACCTCTTATTCACAGCTTTTGTGTTGGCCCAGGGGTGTAAATCTTTGAGGTCGACCTCACCAAAGTCCATGCTTGAGGATCTACCGATGACTCGACCAATTAAGGCTTAGGGCACCAAGTCATAAGGATCTTTTCGACCGCTCTTGAGGTTTCAGCCGGACTCAGGTGGTTGAAACTCGGCACCTGGCTTGCTAAGCTCACCATCCACCCCCGTGCTGTGAAGCACAAAGTCGGTGGCTTAACCAGTTGGCAGGGCCTTAGGGCTTTAAGGCTTTCGCCCTTATACCCCGGACCGCTCGGGTTTTCAAGGAAAAGCGTTGCAATTTTCTTCTTTTTCTTTTTCTTTTATTTTTCCCTTTTTCACTTCTTTTTATTTCTTTATATTTTTTATTTTTTTTGGAAGACGCATTGGCCTTCTTTTCACAGGGGTCCTTAACCTATTAAAGGTAGTCAAAGACACTAGGATAGGTTGTGCAAAGTAAAGGAGGTTGCCTTGAGTTTTCAAGTTATTGAAGAAACCTGATGTGCAGTGTGTGGTTAGCTAAAGGTGGAAGAAAAAGGTCGAAATTAACCAGAATTTAACTAATAATCCACTCAATTTGGCATGGAACCAATCTAACATTAATAGAATTGGACAAAGTTTCGATTTTTCAAACCACAGGTTAGGCAAAACAAAAAAAAAAGGGTGAGTTTTTGAACAAAATAAGCTGTATAGTATAACAACTTCACAAAAAAGAACCAACAAGCCACTGAACATCAAAAAATGGGCTTGCTCAAAATAATAACAAAAATATAAATGCAAAAGCCAGTTCAACTGCGCTAACTCCCCTGACAAATATCACCATTGTCCATGATAGGGCTCGAGTTGGAAAGTTAGGGAAGAAGTGTTACCTCCCTTGATGAGATGTGATCGTTTGTTGGATAGGAGACTTCTGAGCTTTCCATGACACCTTATTCCTCCGTTTGGGCTTCAATGAACAAGTTAGAAGAAAGAAAAGAGAAAAAAGTGACCAGTTGGAGCATTTTGGTTCACCTTCATAAAAATTTCAAAAATGTTCTTTCTAGCTATTTTTGAATTCTACACTCTCTAAGATTTCCAACGGTACCAAAAACGCCTAAAACGGAGTTCGGATGAAAAAGTTATGAGCGAAACAAAATCAGGAGGCAAAATAGTGGGGCATAGCTAAAATTTCGCTATTATAGCGAAATTTCGCTATGATAGCGAAAATTTCACATAGCGAAAATTTTTTTTTAATAAAATAAAATCATTAATAATAATAAAAATAATAAAAATAATAATAAAATAAAAAAAATTTTAAAAAAATAAAACATTTTTTTTTAAAGAAAATTTTTATAAAAATAAAAATAAAATAAATTTTTTAAAAATTTATATATATATATATATATATATATATATATATATATATATATATATATATATATATATTTTTTTTTTTTTTTTGTGAGAGACTATTTTTGATTTTTGATTTTTTTTATAAAATAAAATAAAGTAAAGTAATAATAATAAAATAAATAAATAAAAACAAATTTTTTTACTTACCTTATTGTTCATTTTTGTCTTATATGGGGGGACAATCCGTACACCAATTTCGCTACATAGCAAAATTTAGCTACGATGCGAAATTTCCACTTTGCGTAACATTTAAGCTATAATTGCGAAAATTTCACTATGCTCTACTTGAGGAAATTTTTTGCTCCTCTAACTGGCTGTGATCTTCGTTTACACTTCAAAATTCCTCATTGCAAAAATTAAGACGGGAAAAATTAAGAAAAATTACGAGAAAAAGTGACAAACAAGCTAGAACAAAGATTAACTTAAAATTAGGAAAATAAGAAAAATTATAGAAATCCAAATAAAATAAAATAAAATAAAATAAAGCAGAAAAATTAAAACAAAAAGTGGGGGAGACTGTGCTCCCCCCAAACCAATTCTTTAGGCCTTTGGAGGCTGCTGGAACTGGCGGAGCTTAGAAATCTGTAGGGGTTGGGTGCTCAAATCGAACCAGCACCAACTCATCACTATGCCATGCAACATAAGCAAGCGCAAAGTTTTGATGTAGTGGCTAAAATTACGGCTCTGATGGCCACTAATCTCTTGAAGTTTGCATGGCCCGAACGGTGATGGATTTGGCCTTAGCTTTGGGTGCTTCAAGGGTTGGTCGTGCTTCAGGTGTAGGCAGAATATACACTTGGTCAGTGGAGGGGGCTACTGGCAGTGGGCATTTGGTGGCTTGGGTAGTGGCACTAGGATTCAGTTTCATGGGAATTGGTTGAAGGAGTAAGCTGTGGCTCTTTCCACTGCTTCTATTCCCACGCCCTCCTCGATCCCGACAAAACGATGATTTCTTCTTCTTTTTCCCTTGGAAAAACAACATCACACATATTTGAGGATTCAGATAATCCTTCAGACAATTCAATGAAATCCTCTATAAGCCCTTGGTGTGGCTGTTGTTGACACTGCTCCTCTGCCATGGTGTCACTTTGGCGCCTCTTCTCCCAGTGGACATTCTTCAGCTGCATCATTAGTGCTCAGTGGATCTGGGTTGATATTATCATCAATCATTTCAATCCATCCCAATTTCTTGTTCAAATTGTCTTCCATAGTGACAATTCTCTGATTCGAATGGGCATTAATCCCCTTCTGCTCTGCCACAAAGTCATCCACTATCAGATGCCCAGGTCAGAAATGGCTTGTTCAAATGGAGGATTGGCTTTGTAGTGGGTGAGGTAGGCGGGAAGTTGAAACATAAAATGGAGGTTCAAGGGTGCATCTTGTGGAGGTCTTGGTTCCCATGAGGGAATTGGTGATTCCCAACTATGGTTGTAAGTACTACCATATGGTGAACTCATCCATTGGTTTCTATAGTCCCTCATGGACCTTTATTCATTTGGATTCCTCTCCACAGGTTGCTGACTTTGCCATGGAAGGTTCCTATAGTCCCTCATTGTCATGTATGCTCTAGGGTTACTTTCCATTGAATACTCACTATATTGTTCTCCTCTTCATTTTGAATTACAATTCAAACTGCCCCGAACATGCAATCCTGCGGTAGAAATAAGGCAACACAAAATGACACAAAAGCAGGTCTTGCGAAATTTTTTTTTTTTTTTCACAGTAAATGAAATAAAAAGCGAAGCGATAATATAAAAGAAATTCACAAAACTTGTGATGATGATCTCGCGTTTCCTGTTGTCAGGCCTTGCAGGCACCATCCCAGAAACAACGACACCATTTGAATTTAGTGCCACGATGGGGTGATCAGGAATCAACAATATTTGTATCCTAAAATTTCCTCCTGCGTGGTCAAACTCACTACGATATAAGCGGTTCTAGGGTCGAACTTCGGGGATGGGTTTCTTCATACAAATGACTCACAGGTAAACTAAGCCTGTGAATTTAATTTGGATTTTGGGGTTTGATAAAAACAAAGGGTGTAATGGTTGGCAAACTGAAATTTAAATAAAATAAAATGTAAAGAAGTCTCCTTAAAAATTAATAGGGCTCACTGGATTTAGTTCAGGTCAGGGAGGTTCTTGAATCCCATTTCCTTGCGTTTAAGGGAGGATGACATATAGTCATCTCCCAGAACCGGATATCTTCATTTAGCTATAAGAACCTAACTGAGAAAATAATTATCCTTTGAAAGATGGTGTTCTTGGAGCCTTGTTGGTCAAACAGGTGAAGAACAATTCTCTGACTCACCTTACAATGATTAATGGGAGTAACTAATGAATCTCAATGGATCTGTAATAAGCATCACTTTGAACCCTAAAATATTGCCAAATAAAGGTCATTCAAAGGTCTAGGGGATTTAAACCTAGAGTTCAAAGGAAACCTGGCTGCCGGTGCGTACTGCGTGAAAAGCGGGGAGCCTCAACGGCCTCGGATCTTGCACCCATCAACCTTCTGCTTCAAGGAGGAAGGGTTTTAGCCGCTCATCCTCCGAGTTGTCATCCTCGGAGGGTGTTTGGCAGCCTAGAAAATAGAAAAGAAAGGGAAAGAAAATGAAACAGAGAAGAAGCGGGAACGGGAGAGCTGAAAGCTTCTCCAAAAATTTATTGCCGACTTGATTGATTGTTTACAAACCTTGACTCCTACAACATATCGACTCGAGACGGAGGAAATTACAAAAACAAACCAAAACAAAAGCTATTACAAGGGTAGAAAGGAGAAAAACAAAAAACGGAGTCGTTTGGATAAAAAACAGGAGCAGACAATTTTCGCTATGCACAGTGATTTTCGCTATCATAGCGAAATTTCAGTCATAGCGAAAATTGAAAATTTTGCTATGCATAGTAATTTTCTCTATGATAGCGAAAATTCCAGCGTAGCGAAATTTTGGCACTGTTCATCACTGTTCCATTGCTTCCTGCGGCTACTATTCCCACTGCACTATTCCATTTCTTCTGCTTTGATATTCTTCATTCCGACTTCTTAAAAATTGATAAAAATACATATGAAATTGATGGAAATCAGCAGACTTTGTTATGATTAGTTGACATGGCAGTTGGCTTCCAATTCACATAAAAACTACAAAAGCTGACTTGAATACGTCCATTAGAATAGTAGGGACCTTAATGTGCAAATCGGGTTAATTAGAATGATTAGTACACAAAAAGCACTCAAAACCTATAATAAATAGGGTTCAAAATAGCACTCTTTGGGCACTAATCAGCTTCCTCCCAAGATCTATGGAGTTCCGTTGGTCGGTTTTCGTCAGGCTAAGAACGAAAGTTCATCACATCAACGAGGGGTATGTGTGGGTACCTGGAAAGAGGGATTTCGTTGAAGATCCAAGAGGGGAGATTTCGGGAAATCGAAGTTGTCGGGTTTAGAAGGCTTCCTGCAGGTGTATCACGGCCTCCTGAGGTAAGGGATTCTTCCTAGCAACACATTCCATTTTTGGGTTTGGAAAAGAGGGTTTTCTTTAAGGGCTTGTTTAGCGAAGAAAAACTAGATTTTCGGGTTCTGTTTGATGTTTCTTCACCTAGGTGAACTGAGGTTTGCCTAGGCGAAGGTGTGAATCTTCTTAGGGAAGGTTGGTTATTCGCCTAGGTGAAGGGATGGTTCGCCTAAGCGAAGGGGTCCGCCTAGGTGTGGGCATGTACGCCTAAGCGAGCCCAAGGACAGAGTTGCTCACTGATTCGTGCCATAGTAGGTGTATTGGAATCAACAAAATTTATATCCTAAGCTCCTACTGCCGTAGCAAAACTACTGCAGTATAGCGGCTCTAAGGTCGAACACAGGGATGGGTTTTCTTCGTACAAATGATTTGCAGTGATTCAAAAATGATGAATTCAATTTGGATTTTAAGGTTTGATGAAAAAACAAGGGAGTTGATGGTTTGTAAACTGAAAATAAAATAAGAAAAAAAATGTAAAATAGAACCCCTTGAAGTATCAGGCAACTGGTTTAGGGTTTTAAGGCAACCAATATGTCCTCGGGTCTTTTTCCTCGCATTGGGAGGATGATATATAGTCATTTCCCGAGTAGGATCTTCATTAACACAAAAACTAAACCCTATGATTTTCCCTTTTGAAACATAGCATTTAAATGAGCATAAATGTCACAATAGGTGAAAACACAGCTCAAAAACCCCTGCCCTCTGATAACTAATAGGAGACAGCTAGCGGGCATCGAGGATCTAATGAAAGTATCAGACCCCGAAAAGAAAGCTGCCAAATACACACAAAGGAGCATGCTTAGAGATTTTAGCACAAGTGAGAAAGCGAGGAACGTAAACAACCATAAATGCGTGGGTTAAAAGCGGAGGCGGAAGTAGGTTACCTCCACACCACTGGCAACCAAACCCTCCTCTCCAGGAGGAAGAGGTCTAGCCAACCATCCTGCGAGTTGTCATCCTCGGAGGAGTGTTTCAGCGGCGAGAAGAGGAAAGAAAATGAAAGAAAATGGGAAAAGGAGAGTAGCGGCGAGCGCCTCCCTGTCTGCTGTGTCTAGAGCGTGAAGTGAAGTGAGTTGCGTTGATTGTTTTGTACAAACTGAGACTTATATATGCTCAGAGTCAAGGGAAATTACAAAAGCAACCAAAATCATAAGGTATTACAAGGGTTAAAATAGGAAAAAAACCAAAAATTGTAACAAAAAAAGTGGCGTCAAAAAAGCGAGAGCAGTCTCTTGAAGGAATAGTGCTGAGGATGCAAATTAAGCGTGTGAGCACTCCTACAGTGCTCTATTTTTCTTCACATTTTGCTCTTCTTTCCTTATGATCTTTGATTTGTAATGCTGATTTTGACTAGAATTCTTCGTGCTTGGATCGACTCAACAATTTCGGCATAATTAGCTCGCAAATTGCAAAATTTGCCACAAAATGCAATCAGTAAAATAGTAGGGACCTTAATGTGCAAATCGGGTTAATTAGAAAGATTAGTACACAAAAAGCACTCAAAACCTATAATAAATAGGGTTCAAAATAGCAATTTTTGGGCACTAATCACTCGCCTAGGCGAGGATGTTGCTCGCCTAGGCGAACCACGTTGCCTAGGCAAAGGGAGGCTACGCTTAGGCGAGTCTGCGATTGTGAGAATTTGTGTTTATGAATGCTGTTTGAGATTTGATCTAGTGGCTCGGTTTGTGATTGTTTATGGCTTGCTTTGGAGGCCATTATTGTAAGCTTGTTTGAGTGTCATTGCTTGACTAAAGAGTGACATGTTTGGATGTCAATATTGTGTGTTCCTAATATATTGACAGGTGATAAATTGTTATGTGCAATGGCCATTACATGGCTTGCTTGTATTTGTGTCATTGCTTGATAATAGAATGATATGTACAGGGTCACCCTTTATGAGACAACCCTTTTAGGTGCAGGGTCTACACCGGTGGATGACGCTCAGACGAGGTCATGATTGCAAAGAAGGTTGACATGTGGCCTTGATAAAATCCTTTGTAAAAAGTGCATGAGACAAACTAGTTCTAGCATGTGTTTTTGTATAAAAGAATTGTAATTAAATTCTTTTGGACTATTACTTGGCAATATAGTCGAGTATGTAATAATGGTAAGAGGGTCGTGATCGGACCCTTACGGACTGTATTTAAGTGTATTATTCTCATATTTTTTACTTAAATATGAATAAATGGGTCTTGGTGAAGGGGCGTATCGAGGTGGTGCTTAGTAACTCGGTGTCCACAAGTAATTAGTATCGGTCCGGTACCAAGACTTAGGTGCGCAATGACCTAAGGTAGAAATTCCGTAGGTTGATGGCTAGTCAACGGGACCCCCGGGTTTTGGGGCATCACAAGTTGAATAAGTCATTTTAGGCTTGTGTTTACCCAAAAACTTACATTTATATTTTTCTTCAATGCTTTCTTTCCATCCTTTAACAAAATGAATTTATACACAAGTGATCTTCTCATGGCTTCCCCTAAACTTGTTTTATTGCATCTCTTTCATCATATAACCCCCAAACTTGTTTGATTTTCACCTTCCTTGCAAGATCACCAAGAAGCTTTATTCTTTATTTTTCATGAGCCATAGGGTATGGAGTAGTGTAATGTTTGACCCCTTTAAGTTTTCTACCTACTCGTAGCGAGCTTTAGGCCTACAATTCCCAAACCAGATAGTCTTAGGGTATGAGGTGTTGAGACACCCCTTCGGACTTAATCACTCAAGGTAGGAAGGCTACAAGGCCAAACTTACTCCTCCTTGATTTATTCTTTCATTTTGTTTCTTTTGTTTACTTTTTTCACTCCCAACTTTCTTTGATTTTCATTAATAGAACAACCACTACAACCAAACTCCTAATTGATACCACATATGTAACACCCCGAAATATACCTACGGTTTTGGGACTTGTTTAGGAGTATATTAAAATAAATGAAATTTTCGGAAATAAAATAGAGACCAGGAATCAATATTAGAGACAAGGAGTAAAGTGGTCATTTACCACTTGAGGATCAAAAGGAATTAATAAACCAAAAGATAATATACTAACTAAATTTTAGAAAATAGTTATGGGATTCAAGGCAATTAGAGAAAAGATGGAATAGAAATAATAAAGAATGGAAGGGCTTAAGTGCAAAAATGAGAAAAGTGTTAAAAAAATGTAAAGGCCAAACATGGCCTTAACTTAAAATGGGATTTAAGACCAAATTTGGTCTCATTTTGGAGGAGACCAAAACGGTGAAGAGAGGAGGAGGAAAAGAGAGAAGAAGAGGAAGAGGAAGAGAAGAAGAAGAGAAGAAGAGGTGAAGCCAAGATAAAAAAGGTATGGAACTTTGGATTTTTGTATGGAAATCATGAAAATTAGTATGGATCTATGGAATTCTAAGGTTTTGTATGGTTAATAGCTTGTCTCCAAATCTAGGGTTTTGGTAGAATTCATCCTAACCTTAGATTTCTTGAAATTAGGGTTGGTAAAACCCCATATGGAACAAGAGGAGCATGGAATCCTCCCTTTGAGGTTGGATTCATGGTTAAGGGCAAATGGTGGTTAGAGCTTAAGACAAACCTAACTAATCCTTGTGTTTGGGTTGTGTATGGAGTTATATTATATTAGAATGATTTTAGGAGAATTCATGGAAAAGTTTTGAAGAAAGATATGTAATGAAGATGAATTAGGTGAAATTGAAGAGATTACAAGATGAATTTGGGTGATATGACGTGTTTATAGAGTATTGGGTTGATTTGGGGTATCGACGGCATGGAAAAATGGGAGAAAAACACACATTCTAGGCATTTTTCGGTGACTTGTACCGGTACACCTTGTACCGGTACACCCCTTCAGAACCAAACCTGTACCGGTACAGGTGCGGAATAGGTGCGGTACACCCTGCTCTATTTTGACCAGTTTTCGTATTTTAGATATAACTTGCTCATTTCTTATCCGATTTGAGTGATTCAAGTGGATAATTAAACTAGACTTCAAGGAGAACCAGACATCCAGAAATAGGTACCTTCAAATTCTGATTCTATGTGGCCCAAATATTCCTCAAAGTGGGACGTATTTCAAGCCAAGTCACAGTTAATTTTGAACATAGAGTAGTGGGTTGTTTAGGACATAACTCGAGTGTCGGTGCTCCGATTTGGTTGATTCCAATTGGAGTAGAACCTTAGCACCTTAGCTTTAAAGTACAAAGAGAAAAGTGTCGAAATATGGAGTCAAGACACTGGAAAATGAGTATTTCAAATTGTCCCAAGTGTAATGTCGAGTAAATTGACTAGTTTGGCATGAAATGCCATAACTTTAGTTTGGATGATCCGATTGGAATGATTCCAATTTATAAGTAAAGTAAATTCATAAAGGAATAAGAATACAACAATGAGGTGTGATTTCATAGACATAATACTTTACAAGTATATGAAGTGCCATGTGTAATAGGCATGAAACAAGGAAAATATAGAAAATGCAACATGTATAAATGTGTTCATGGAACATGAATGTGATATGGAAAATGAAAGCGGCCGAAACATGAATGTCACGAATATGAAGGGTAATATGTCATGAACACATAATGGTTAAGTTATATATGATTATTATCATATATAACCAGAAAAGGCAATAAAGGATATGAAAACCAGGGAATGTGATTATAATCAGTTATGAATACTATTTGTGAAATATATAATTATATATATATTGATTTGAATTATTGTTATTCGAAATGTTTGTCGCTACACCAAATGACATGAAGGCAGAATATTACATGATCGATTATGAGTTTTATTTGTGAAATATGCATATGTATGCATATATCGATTGAATTATTGTTAGTCGAAATGTTTGTCACACATATGCATGTGTGTATGTTGAACTATAAGCGAGAATTACTGCATAAAAGTAAATTGATTGAAATGTATCATTGAATAGCTGAACATATTGGGATTCACCAGCCAGATGCCGTCATAAGTGTCGTAAATATTGAATGTGAAATCACATTTTTATTGAATGACCAACATGGCCGGGATTCACAGCCCCGAATTCGTCATGAAGGTAGCCGTAATTGCTAAATGTTAAATCACATTACTCTTGAATGACAAACGGGGACGGGATTCCTCAAGTGAATGCATGCGTGAATGTAAAACTTCTATACCAATATGTGAGATGGTGATATTGAATGCCAAATCAAATTACTCTTGAATGACAAACGGGCTTGAGGCTGAGTGAATACGTGCGTGATATCGAGCTTCTATAGCCATATGTGAGATATGGTGATATTGAATGCGAAATCACATTGCTCTTGAATGACAAACGGGCCCGATTCCCCCAGTGAATCTGTCGTGAATATCGACCTTTATGTATGTGAGATGGTATTGCTAAATGTGAAATCACATTGCCTCTTGAATGACAAACGGGACGGGATTCACGGTGAATCTATCGTGAATGTCGATTTTCTATAGCGCTATATGGCGGGAGTGGAAATAATTGATGCGAAATCACATTGCTCTTGAATAATAGCGGGACGGGGATTCCCCAAAGTGAATGCATGCATTGATATCGACTTCTATAACCATATGTGAGATGGTAATAATTGAATCTTTTGAAATCACGTACTCTTGAATGACAAATAGGACGGGATTCCCCGAGTAGATGCGTCGTGAATATCGACTTCTATAGCCATATGTGAGACGGTAATAATTGAATGCGAAATCCACATTACTCTTGAATGACAAACAAGGCGAGTTCCCCAGTAGATACGTCGTGAATGTCGACTTCTATAGCTATATGTGAAATCACAAACCGAAAAGTGAAAAATGACATTAAAAATTGTATTTGTTTAAGTATCTCTTACATTACACAGACATAGTAAAAAGACATTATTTTGTAAATGCATTTTGTTAAATGTAAATGTTTATGGGATTGCCCGAAATGAAGTGCTTTCGATTAATTAAAAGGTCTAAAATAGAATAACATAAACAACATGTTTTGGGAAGATAATTGAAAATGTCGGAGTAAATAGGGCTCCGGCAGATCTGCAGCCGGGTAGTCGAGAGTTAGATTCGCGACACTTTGAAAACAAAAATTTAATAAAACCAAACAAAATGTTTGATTGAAAATGTCGAGATGCATAGGGCTCCGGCTTGAGATCATGGCCACGAGATTAGTCGGGGATTCGGGTTGCGACAATTTTGAAAATGAAAATGTAATAAAGCGATAACTAAAGAATTCGCGGGCATCTCGGATCATGAAATGTAATTGCTAAAAGAGATTTGATTAATGGCTTATTGTATTAATGAGATAGTCCCAATATGTATCGGTATCGATCACGGAATTATTTGTGTGTATTTGATATGACTTGATATGTTTCGATTTGCCATTGCCATATGCATAAAGTTTGTTTTGAATATGATCGACATGCCAGCACATGTAGAAGATATGGAATTGAAACTTGTAAAAGACATGACACATGGAAGTAATCTGAACAAGATAATAATATGGAATGCGAAAGGATAAGAATCTACATGTATAATATGATATGAGTTAGAAGTCACATAAGAATAGGCTTCGTTATATGCATAAAGAAAAGTAAATGTAAAAAGATTGTGACGACGATTATTGTTATTGGTCGTTAATGTCTATATGTTCCCACTAAGCGTAAAGCTTAGCACGGGTGTCAGATGCAAGTCTTGAAAGGAGATAAAGGACGAGGACATTCCACGCAGCGATGCAGACTGACTTCGAGAGGAGATAGGTGCTACGTACTTGTTTCATGATCTACGATGTTTGTATTAGGCATATATGTAAAGCGTTTGTATAAGTAAATGGGACTTAGTATATGTGTATAGATTTTGATGGACAACACTCCGGTGGTAGTTCTATTGTATATGTAAATGATTTTTGGCTATTACAAAAATTGTTTGTATACCCACAAGTATAAGTTCAGCTGAAAAAAAAAAAAAATGAAGAGGTAAAGAGTGCCAGTATATGGTTTCGCACCCCGAAACCGGTTCGGATTCGTCAATCGGGTTGGACCGGGAATCGGGGCGTGACAACATATCTTTGCTAGATATTGCATTGACAACAACATGTTGAGGGTAAACAAGTGTTCTTTGATTGAAGGATACTTAACAAAAGGGTTTAAGGTGCTCAATCTTGGTTCTCAAGAAAGACAATGGTTAATATGGTGCAATTTGGGTGACTAAGGATAGTGGCATAAAGGGTTAGCTAGATAGGCTCAACCAATCCAAGGATGGCCTATATTATTTCCTAATTGTTGTGTTGCCTAGGATTTCGCCTCAAATGATAATTGAACAAGTTCTAGAGTCTTTAGAGATCAAAATAGGTGGTGTTCACATAATTCTTCTTTAAATCAAGCAAAATTGACTATCAAGGTTATATTATGACTTGTGTTCAGAGTGATAAGAACTTTTGGTTAAAGAGTTAACTATAAGGTCAAACCATTATGTTTTAAGCCTATCTATATCTCATTTTCTTCATGTGATAGAAGGTTCAATCATTATTCTTTGTAGGCATCACAATCAATCCCAAAACAAGCTCAACCAAAAACCAAAGCAAAACTTTTCAACTATTTAAATTTTTTTTTTTCAAATTTGTATAGATTTTTGTAATATGCACGATTTATTCATACTCTTAGATCAATTTTGAACAACTTGATGGTAGCTACAAGATTGATGATCTCGAACATTTAAACTAAGAAGGGTGTTCTTTCTCAAAAATCTGAACCACAAAATGTCTAAAGAACAAGTATTTATAAGTCTTTGAAAATGGGCCAATGATTGGGCTGGAAGTATTCTTATCCCACTCGACATTCTTCACCGTGGTGAAGGGTCCTTCGTCATGGTGAAGACACGTGTCTTCATGTTGCTTATTCTTCCTTCGCCATGGCGAAGACTAGTTTCGCCTTGGCGAACCTCTTCGATATTTATTAAGTCTTTTCAGCCCATGATAGTGAGCTCGCCGTCGTGGCGAGAAGATTGCCCCCTGCCTTGGCGAACCCATAACTTTAATTTTTACATACTTTAGCTTCGTAGTGGCGAAGCTCTTTCTTTGCCAAGGCGAACCAGTGCTTCAGACAACATGTGGTTCTTCTTGCTTAGATTTTTTTCCCTTTCTTTGCTTGATTTTCTTCCAATGCTTGCAAAACATCAACAAATGAGGGATTCGTGTAATCTTTATGAAAATAGGTGTGAATCTAGCATTTAGGTTACATAAACACATGAAAAACACAATATAAATGCTAAACATGAAGATTCACCTTATCATCACTACGATCTCCCAATTTCTCCACACCTAACTTCCTATTCTTTGTTAAGTCCATCTAGATGGGTGAATGTGATACTTTTCTAAGGCAATTTTCCTTAGGTGTTCAGTGGTCATCGCCAAGTCCATCTGATAAAACAACCTAAGCAGATTATGCGAATCGATCAATGCCAAGTCCGTATGGCTCCCCTGATGTTAATTGATGTTGTACCCCAATAAAATCCATTTACTACTAGACGTTTCTAATTCCCTAAATTTCTTTGATTCGGTTCATTAGATTTCCTCAATTGAAACTTATTACAAGAAAGGTGAGACCCTCAGGTTAATTTCTAGCTATCACTATGGAAACCCTAGATAATTCATACACAAATTAGATCTTAAACATATTTCCCAACACAAATCAATTAAGAGAAACTAATATCAACAAGATTTACATCAATAACATCAACACAAAGTATATATCAACAAAACTATTCTAAAGTAATATAAATCAAACATCAAGTCTAACAATCAACCCTAGAGGATGTTTAGCCTCTTATTATACCTCACAAATCCATCAAAATCATGTTTATTACAACAATAACAATGAAAGAAATGAGAAAGAGTGGAGTTTGAAATACAAAACGAATAAAAGATAAACAGTTCTTCAAACTTTTTTCCAAGGGAGAATGAGGTCCTCTATTTGATCAATTCTTTAAGAACAACCAAATCTAAGGTAAAATGAACAAAAATTGAAAACCCTAAATTTATTCAAGCTTTGGATGAGAGAAACCCTAAAGATAGTGTTCTCTTACCAAAACCGAACCCTAAAAACATAAGAATGTGAGTTTATATAGTATCCTAGAAAATGCGTTACAAACAAGGTCGAAAATAGTAAATTTCTAGGGGGCCCGACGATGGATGTCATGACATCGTAGGCTCTAATGTCGTGACATCACTACAAGGTTGATTCAACATGATTCTTAATGTCACGACATTGGAATAGTAATGTCGCGACTGTTAGAGAGGTGCTCTAAAGGCAATCACCCTTATCACTTATTGTATGTAATACATATTATTTAATATGAAAGACTTCTTCATTAATTTGATATTCATTTGTTGAATTGATTTAGATCTTTAATCGGATTAATGAAGTCCATGATACATAACATAACATAAAGGAAATCATGATGAGATCGTGATAATAAGTTCCTATCATGTGCAATTATGTTAGTATCTAAATTATCCCTAGTCATAGGATCAACAAGATTGGACATTGTTGTCCAGATAGATACAAATGTCATACTCCTTGATTGGATTGAGCAGTAGATCTTATAAACTGTGATCATGAGTTGATTAGAGTTGACATGTGGATGCTTGCTAATGGTAGCTAAGTACATCGAAGACCTGCTATAAGATAATCCTATGAATTATCTATTTACGTGTAGATGATAGTCTCATCATAACAAGGGTGCAAGTATCCTTAGACTTGAGGTAGTTAAGGATATCTTGAATATTGATTTTGTGCTTCGACTTCATTCCTTGTTACCTTTCAAAGGTTGCTCATAGGGTGATTGATTAGGTACCACGGTAGAGTTTATGGGAATCAACAAAATTTATATCACTGGGTGTCCCTCTTTGTCGTGCGAGAACTACTGTGATATAGCGATCTAGGGTCGAACAGGGGATGGGTTTTATTCATGAGATGAGGAAGTGCATTTGAGTTGAAAATGGTATTTCTCTTGGATTTTGGGTTTTGTTCAAAAGCGATTAGGTTGGATGGTTATATTGCATATAAATTAAAGGAAAATTTAGAAAGAAGACTCCTTGAAGTCTTGGAGTCCTTTGGATTAGATTTTAAGGGTGTATTCATGCCCACTCGGGTTTGTTTCCTCGCGTTGGGGATAATGACATAGTCATTTCCCAAGCGGGATAACAATTGGCATTAAAACCTAAACCACAAATTACTCCCTCATGAGATATGGCATTCGGTAGGCATTCAAGTCCCTAACCGGTGTGCATATGGCCTCGAAAAGAGGTAACCTCTGTTAACTAATAGGAATGACTAAGTGGATGACCAGTGGATCTAGATTAAGCAACCACTGTAACCCTGAAAGCTTGCCCAAATACATTAGCGAAATTTGGATCTAGAGGTTTCAACCTAGGGTGTGAGATACGGGGGCTTAAATGCTTTCGCCAAATCTTGATGTGATAAATGAGAGGGCATGAAAGCTACCTCCAAGCCTCCACCCAGTGACCCTCCTCCCTCTCAGGAAGGGGCTTTTAATCAAGCATACCTTGGTTTGTCATCAGCAAGGTATGTTTGGTTGTTGAGAAAATGAAAGAAAGAGGAGAGAGAAGAGAGCAAAATAAAACCTAAAAAACTAAAGGCTGGGAAAGCTTGCATAAAGTGGAAGTTAGGGTTACAAAAGTTGTAGGGGCTTATAGCCAACTGATGTGTGAAATGGAAAAAATGCCTAAAATATGAGATTCTGATAGGGACAAAATGGTAATTAATCAAAGCGTGGTCGTTTGGAAGTCAAAAACATCAAAAACACAGGCGACCATTTTTAGCTATGCGAGAATTTAAGCTAGCATAATGAATTTTAAGCCTATGATAGCAAAATTTCGCTATCATAGCGAAAAAAACAAGAGCATGTGAGGAATTCAAATACCATCTTGCGATAATTTAAGCTAGCATTGCGAAATTTCGCTAAGCTAGCGAAATTAAGCTAACAGCGAAATTTGACATGGCAATTTAAGCTGGGATTGCGAATTTCGCTAGGATTGCGAAATTTTAGCTGCTGATGCGAAATTTTCGCAATGCATAGCGAAAATTACGCATTCACCATTCCTCAGTGTTGCCTCTGCATTGCTTTACAACTCATTTTGCCTTCAATTCTTCAATTCAACTTGACATTTCATCGCCTCAGCTTGGTGAAACCACCAAGGATTCTCACATTCATCACCAATACGAGGCCAAGCTTGCCGACTGAAGTTTCCAAGACCTGCAAAACTTCTGTGAAACAATCTCGAAACGAATCGGTAGCACTAAGTGGACATGCACATGACAATTGGCTCAATTCATATGATTAGTGCGCAAAAAGCACTCAAAACCTATCTTGAATAGGGCTCAAAATAGCACTTTTTGGGCACTAATCAGTGATGATTAGGTACAACTTGAGGTGTTCGAAGATAATTGAGTAGCCAACAAGGGACTCGCCACTCCTGTTAAAGGGACAGTATACCTATATGACCTTTTGTTGGCATCATTACTCAGGAATCTTTAGCCAAAGTGGAAATTCCATGAGGTGTCTTCAGGTACATAACTGATGAGTAATGAGTCCGGGGACAAGATCTAATATCACTTGGGCTTATTGTGGCGTAATTGGTCTAGTGGGAGCTACACCTTGTCCATGCTCTGAACCGAGTGGGGTTTAGATTGGTGAAAGGATGAATTGCGTGATAATTGTCTATGGAAGGGTTTGCAGTCAAACCACTTACTCTTGATCAATTTGGGGTTATGATGTGTTGCTAGATCCCACTCATGACTTACTTGGATTCAATAATTGAATCAAGTGGCCAACATAATTGGGAACCTAATGAGTCACATGCATAGAAGGTGTGAGGCTGATATAAACGAGTTTGGATGGTGATCGAAATATGAGGGAATTAATGTAAGGAATAAAAGTCATTTTCTTTATTTTTTTCTTTTATTTTCTTTATTTTTCTTTATTTTTCACATAAAACTTGTTAAGAGACCAAAACACATGTACAAATTTATGACACTATCACCAAAGGACTATTGTCTAATCCGCCTTGAGCGCCATAAAACTGTTAAGACGAGCGTGTTGCACATTTATGCATTAGTTATGCATGCAAGATTATGGCGTTATTACCAAAGGACTATTGTCTAATCCGTAGTAAGCAAACTTGTTGACATTATCTTATATAAACCACCCGATCTCTTAGAGTAAATCATTTTTCAAAGTTGGTTTTGGTCGATACGCAAGTGCAGTCGACAAGTAATAAAATGGATTTAAGTCAGATATGTCGATCGCGAGAGATACCGAAATTTTAAATCGACTACCTAACTACTCGATTTCCATACTATTTGGACCCGCGAAATGATAGTAGAATCCGGCGTGAGTCTTTGGAAAATTAAGCGAACAAGAGAAATTAGCGAACTATCAACATGCGGAAAATAAAGATTTAAAATAAAGAATTTCTATAAAAAAGGCGAATCTTGAATAGTTATCCTCGGAGGACACATCAATAGAAACGATGATAGTGAACTGCTCGATTCACATGAATTTACTCGATAAAATTTCTTGATTAATTCCAGGTTTCAAAATGTCCAAAGCGTTGTAGTGCAGCGGATCTCTCCGCACTCCACATTTCATTATCTAATTTATGACTTTGATTCTTTCGAATACGGGAATTAGATAACTACTTTTAAAAGGGACTTCCTTAATCACGGATATTTTTCTTTTTCAATACTTCATGCACCCATTTTATGGTGTAAACCTTAGCTCCCCGAGTTATCGGTCAAGCAAGGATATACAACTTCGAATTGCTCCTCCTCGAAATTAGAATAGATCAGCCTTTCCTTGATTAGATCACGGCTAACACGGGATTAGTCTCATTTATCAGAATTGAGGTGAACTCTTTCTTGTTTAAATAGATAACTCATTGACTCGTTCTTGATTTCAAGTGAGAAGGATTTATCTAAGTGAACTTACAAAGCTCAAAAGATCCTAATAGCGGAGTTAGTATACCTTGAGAAATGCACGTTACTCTCGGAATGTCTTCCTGTGTCCTGGAGGACCTCCTTGAAATCGGAAGCGTGTATGAATCTTAGCGGGTATAAGAGCGGTGACGGATCCCCAGACAATAAACCCCAAACCGAAGTAAATTCATTGGCCCGAAATTAACAAGGCTGGCCCGAAAACAATACGGGAAAGATAAATTCGACTATCATGTTCATAATGGAAGTGGATTCCTCGATTACGAATCACCGCGATACATCATTCTCGATCATAAGAATAGTTGCAAATAGGCGGAACAATCAATTTAATTTGTCACGAAATTCCATACGTTCGGTGGCCTTGAAAGAAATTGATTTGACGTCGACTTGACGCGATAACATTCGGATCAGTGAAAACAAAGCGAAAAGAAAAGAAAAAGAAAATCGAAACAATGCGATGCAAAATGACGAAAATGAAAATAAAGAAAAATAAAAAGAAAATAAAGAAAAATAAAGAAAATGGCTTTCGGCTATCGGACCTCTTTCGTGCATGGCCTTGGTTGCTTGAATGAGTTGGATGATATAGCGTATTTATAGGGTTCCTCAATTTGGGCCTAATCCCGATATGGCTATTTGTGGATTTTAGAGTAGCCGGGCCCAGTGCACTCGATTCGAGTCTCAGCTACTCTTGTCGCGACTACTTGAACTCATGTCGCGACATTGACAAAGTTACGCTACATGGGCCCAGTGCGTTCATGTTGTCACGACACCAATCTTATGCCCTTGCAGGTTTCAGTTGATCGCTTGTGATGTCGCGACATCATGGCCTTGTCGCGACATGCATTACAGTCGCTGCGGTCTTGATGGTTTGTTCCACGATGTCGCGACATGGGCACCGAGTCTCCACGCACCCTTCCAGTTGTCATGATGTCGCGACATCAACCTCATAGTTTAAACCTTGATTGATCTCCCTCTTAATGTCGACTTCAGCGTTAAGTCTGTGCCTTAACAAAACGGTGTTCTTGGTGTCCACGACATCGATCTTCTTGTCGCGACATCAAGTAAGTCGCTTGTTGTTGTGAATGGGTGCTTCTTGGCGTCGACATCAACTCCCTTTGTTTGAAGCCTTGAGATGTTACCTACTCTTTGTGATGTCTTGACTTCATCACGTAATTCTGCCCGGTATCGATTAGTTTGTACTTGGTGTCGCGACATCATTCTTCTTGTCGCGACATCGCGATCTTTGATGGAAGTTGCACTGGTTGTTTATGATGTCGCGACTTCAGACTTCCTGTCGCGACATCACTCTTTTAATTTCTGCTCATTCCTCAGCTGCCTACGCTGTGATCCCTGTCGCGACCTGCATCAAATTCCCTTTAATCTTCCTGATGTCGCGACCTCAGAACTGGACTGTGTAGACCTCAAGACTGCATCAATAGTTCAGCCAATTGCTTTTATTTCTGCTCTACTATCGACTGCATTTTTATCCACTTATTGCTGCATTTTTCGTCTTTCTTGCTTCCTTCCACACTTTAATGACAAATTGGTGAGTTTCTTCATAATTCTGTATATTATATATTCAATTTTAACTGAAAATCAAACAGAAAAATGGACTAAAAAGAGATGACTTTTAAGCTCATCAAAAGGGCACACTAGGAGAAAAGGAATGATTGGAGAAGCCCATGAGGATACATGATATATGCATAGAAATACATACACCTTATCCCATCTCTAGGTGAGGGCCCTTTGATCTTTTCAAGGGGTAGGGTTTTCCTATATAAGGGTTATGAAAGGAAAACCCTGACCCTAGCCTTCATTTTCCACACTCTCTCAAGACGAGTCTTGTTGAGAGCTTTCTTGTTCTTGTGAAGAACAAGTCTTAGAGAAAGAGAGAGAGAGAGCTTTGAGTGTCAAATCTCTTCTCCTTCTTCCCTTGTTGAGATTGATCCTTGTTAGCACTTGGATCCTTCATGCAGTGTCCTTGAGATGTTTTTCGATGTCTCCGCTGTGTGAATCATTAGAGAACTGAACCTAGGACTCCCAGTTCGTTTTAAGAAATTTGTTGCAAATCCATCCTTTGAAGGATCCATCCCGATTTTCATCTTTGGAAGGTAAAACTTGTGGTCCTTTTTTGCTCAAACCGATTTTGATGCTACAAGGGGTCCTTGGGTGGGGTTTTTCTTGAAGTTTTTTTTAATGTTTCCATTGCTTTGGCATGAGATGCTACCTTCTAAAACCTAATAGTGGTATCAAAGCACACTTTTGTGCATCAACATCATTTCTTGGATTACTTGTTTTGAGATTTTGATACCTATGGTTCCAAGCTTCAAAATGAGTTTTGTAGCTTGTAAATCTATCATCTTGTGTTTTCCTTCATGTAATCGGGTCATGGGATGATCTTTGATGGTTATAGTGAGTGAAAAACGTTTTGGATGAGATTCATATTTAAAACTAGAATGGTTCTTGAAGAGTAGAAACTGGAAGACATTCCAATTTATCTACACAACGATGTGGAATTTTTCACACTGCAACATAGATGCTTTTCAGGTCTATCTCGCTAAAGCGTGATGGACATCACACTACGACACACTATGACGTGATGAACATCACGCTACAACAAGATGAACATCATGCTACGACGTGATGGACATCGCCATAGCGTGATGGAGATCACACCATAGCGTGATGTCTTTCACTCTATAGTGTGAACTGTCCTTGGAGGATGCAGTAAGCCTGTAAATTGCTTTGTCTTGAAATTTCTCATGTGTTCTTGCATTATTTTAGGTTCTAATGAATATTATGACCGAGAAACTAAATGCAAGATGAGATTGAACTTTTCAATCTTATTTTTCTGTATACTTGTACTTTGACATACATGTTGAAATTACCTTCAAGACATCTTGGACAAAATGTATACCTCAAGGGAGTTAAGATTCAAGTGTTGAATAAGTTTTGCGTTCAAGTGTTGAATTGGCTTAGTTGAGGGTGTTGAACAAAGTTATGGTTCAGGAAGTGTTGAACATAAGTTTTTGAATCATTTTGAGGTTCAAGAGTTGAATTAAATTTTAGTTCAAATGTTAAACAAAGGACTTTAAATAAAGTGTTGAACTAACAAGGTTTTTGAATTGGTAAACGATTCAAGAGTTGAATCAATTTATATTTCAAGTGTTGAACAAATGAATTTTCAGTTCAAGTGTTGAACAATAATAATTTGGTTTCAAGTGTTGAAACCATTGAATGTGCTAAATGAACCATGGGATACCATTATTTATTACTTTTAATCTTTGCATTAGAGAATGCATGTTTAAGGGTGAATGTTGGGATGATGGAGGATTATGGACAATGCCCAATGGTAATTGAGCATATTGCATTTGATTATTAATTCTTTTTTTGGGTAAATAGGGCCTACTTGTCCCTGCCTGTCTCTATTTTCTCGATGTATTTTATTTCTCATCTAGATCCCCCTCAAATGTAAATTGAAGTTCTTCTTTTGAATGTATGTAATTAGATTAGATAGGATTAGGGTTAGTTGGTTGAGATACAAAGGAGAAAGGAGCATGGAGGAGGAGCCAAGAAAGAAGACATTGAAATGTAAATTTGATTTATTTTCAAGGGTTGTAAAAATCATGCATGTCCCTAGGTTTGACCTAGTAAATTCCATTTTGGCTCTTGGAATTGATTTTAGAATGTCCATAATCATGCCATATAGTTAGAGTAACTATCTTTATATTTTCATGAGATGAATGGATAAAGCATGTTAATGAAATAATGAGACTAATATAAAGAATTCCCTCAATAAAATAGATTAAAGCTAACGTCTTCCACTAATATGGTGTGAACCAGAGTTCTTCTGGAGTTGTGGTTATTGGGTAAACCCAAGCCCTCTTTACAAGGATATGTTCTATCCATAGAAATAAGTTTTCCTTATTAGTGTGCTAGCCTTAACTAGACTCGTTAGTTTGTTGGGCAAACCCAAGGTTAATGTTGGATAGAGACGCAGTTGGGCAAGTGTACATGATATGCACACACATCAAGAGTTGATAACTCAATGATGGTGCATACATCAACAGTTGATAACATTGGATTTGATAATTGCATGGAATTGCAATTGGTATGGACAAGATACCTACCATTTGACCCAAGGTGGCTTGCTGGGTAAACCTAAGGTCACTTGGTGATATTGGATATCAACTCACTAAGAGAACTTCCATAAAGGTTCTCCCAGATCAATAGTGAAGGCTATTGATTCGTAGAACTATAATGCGTAATTATCAATCTGTAATAATCATGAATTTTAAAGTATAATCTAACATGATCCATTTTACACACCATGTCGACAACAATGAACTTGTGATCAATATTGGATGCCAATAAGTTGACCGATGCCAACTTCATGGACTGGCTAAGGAACCTAAGAATTGTTCTCAAGGCAGAAAGAATAACCTATGTCCTTGATGGCCCACTCTTAGAATCCCCTACTGTTGATGCATCTGATGAATATCAAAATGCATATTAGAAGCACTTGGAAGACAGCGTGATTGCCACATGTATCATGCTCGCATCTATATCACTAGAGCTTCAGAAATAGCATGAGGCTATGATAGCTCATGCCATAGTCTTCTATCTAAAGGAGTTGTTTCATGAGCAGGCGAGATTCAAAAGGTCGAGGTCTTTAAACCGATCTTTCGCTCAAAGATGCAAGATGGGACATCTCCAGTACAGTACGCACTGAAGATGAATGGAAATATTGTGAGGTTGGATTAGCAGGGTTTGGGTATGGATAATGAATTAAGTATAGACTTGATTCTGGCTGGTTTACCTGATAGTTTTGCACAGTTTATGGAAGTGCTCAATGCTTGTCCTCACCATGGAATGAATGGAAATTCTATGCATGCTGGGAGAGATATATGGAAGTGCTCAATGCTTGTCCTCACCATGGGTTTGACACATGGGCATTTGGTCGACTACTTTTATGATAAAATTTCTTACGCCATGAAGCAGCTATTTGGAGACCATGTGGAGGAGACTGCCCGAGCAAACATCGAAGGAAGCTTTGGATTTCCTGAGTTATTATGTAGCTGAAGCTTCAAAGGTTGGATAGGCCTAACCCGAGGAGATGGAAAGAATGAGACCTGACCCGGTCTGAGGGTGGCATGTACTATATTCAGGAAGACACGGGCGTAGAAAGCCTTGGTTCTGACCTTAGCTAAAGGTTGGGCCAATTGGAAATGAGAAACGTTATGAGGTGCAAGCGGTGGATTGAGATTCTGGGCGAACAAAGTAAATGCTTTATTGTCATTCAACGAGCATCTGGGAGAATAATGTCAACTATTCCCAACAAGCTGAGGGAGATGTTAAAATTGGAACAAGCGAATGTTGTTGGCAGGTCGGTCGAGCCATCGACTAATGAACGAATGGCAACACTTACAACCCTAGTTGGAGAAATCACCCAAATCTCTCCTGGAAGCCAAAACCTCCACAATGTGCACCTACTGCTCCTCCACAATATGCTTCAACTTCTTAGCCATCACAACCACAGTCAACTTTTCCAGTTGAGCAAGCCAATCTAAATTTGAGCAAAGTGGTAGGTAACTTTGTTGAATGAAACGTGAGATGTGCGATTAAATCGGAGGGTTGACATTGTGGAAAGCAAGCATGGGCAAGAGAATAGATGGGTTCTAGAATGAAATTGCCCAGAAAATTGACAACCTACAGTATTCCATCTCTAGGTTGACTAATCAACATCAAGTGCAAGAAAAAGGGAAGTTCTTCTCACAAGACTCGGAAGCCCGGAGTTCATGAAATAAATGACTTAGTGGCTTGCTCTAAAATGGATGGAAGTAAAGCGATTTATCACTTTGAGAAGTAGTAAAAAAGTTGAGCAACTAATGCCTAAACCACTTGATGAATCTAACGAAGGGCAAGATGAGGAGCTGGAAAGGATAGTGATCAAGGAAGACATGATGAAGAAGAGCATGCCTCCTCCATTCCCTTAAGGCAGCTTTCTAGACATGATGAAGAGGAGCATGCCTCCTCCAATTGAAATTTTTGAAGTGATAAGGCAGGTGAAAGTTAATATCCCTCTTCTAGACATGATCAAGCAGGTCCAAGCATATGCTAAATTTCTAAAAGACTTGTGCACTATAAGGAGAGGACTGAATGTGAATAAGACAGCTTTCTTGACAGAACAGGTGAGCTCTATCATCCAATGTAAGACCCCAGTGAAATACAAGGATCCAGGGTCTCCTACCATTTTAGTGAACATTAGGGGAACTTGCGTAGAAAAAACATTGTTGGATTTGGGAGCTAGTGTAAACCTGTTACCCTACTTAGTCTACAAATAGTTAGGGCTGGGAGGATTAAAGCCTACCACCATCACCTTATCTTTGGCAGATAGATCGGTGAAAATTCCTAAAGGCATAGTTTAAGATGTTTTGGTGAAGGTGGATAAGTTCTACTATCCGGTAGACTTCGTTGTTCTTGATATCGAGCTAATGGCAGTAGGGGCCAATTATGTGCCCATCATACTTGGGAGACCATTTTTGGCCACATCAAATGCCATCATCAATTGTCGGAACGGGGTCATGCAGCTCACATTTGACAATATGACACTGGAGCTCAACATATTTCATTCAAGTAGCAAGCATGCCAATCCAAAGGAAAAAGGTCCAGAGGAAGTTTTCCTGATTAGCACTAGTGCGGGGGAACATTTTGCTCATAAACTGCAAGGGGAGTTGATGGAGAGTTTAGAAGAGTTTGATGAAGAATTATCAACCCCACGATCACCAAGTGGCTCACGATTCCTCTAGCACCGCAGGCAAGGCTTGAGAAGTGGAGTTGAATGGACCCAGTCTCCCTTGAGATTGCAGAGTCCATTTCTTTTTGTTTGATATTTTATTTTATTTTATTTTTATTTATTTTTCTTTTTCTTTTTCTTTATTCAAAAATTTCCTTCAATTTTCCTTTTCTTAACTTAGTCTTAATTGTAGCTTCCTTTTCATTTTCCTGCTATGTTTATGAATTTTCCTGTGTTTGTTTTTGCAGGGTTATGTTACTTTTCTAAAGCGGGAGGTCCAGTAGATTAGAAGGAAAATCAAAGTTAAATTATGATTTCTGACCCTATGAAATTTTGTAGGCCAAAACATTTGCGAAACATTTTCGCGAGATCGGCTTTATTCCTAGGATTTTTTGCTAGGGTTGCGAGATTCGTGACCCTCGGCTGAATACTACATTCCTTGCCTTCCTAAACACGACCTGCCAGTTACATCCCTTCTTTGCCAGTTCCCTTCACATTCCATCCCACACTGTTTTTGATCCCCCACCTCTTAAAACCCTTCACATTCCATCCTCGACCACCCTCCCTGCGAAATCCACATCTCCCCTGTGAAACACCAAGCCCTTTCCTACGGAAGCCTTTTGTGCCTGCGAAACCCTCTTCTATCAATTTGGGCTCATGGAAAAGACTCGAGGAGGCCACGGTTCTTCGTCAACGGGTGCGAGGCTCTCGCTACCTGCCCGAGGGCCTTGAGTTCTTTGCCCGATGCCATCGGCCACCGCCGATCCTACGAACTCTTTGCAATCTCGGCTGGCACTTTGCCCGGTGCCAACAAATCCTCCTCACCCATGACTAGGGCGCAGACGACCTCCACCCAAGCGGGCTAGGACTTTTGGCCCCGGAGAGTCTTCACAGTCATAGCCGCAGGTACCTCCACAGTCTCCACCACCTTAGGGAGCCTCAACCAAAATTCCCTTTGTCCTTGACTCTATTCTCTCTCTTGTGATGAGGCCACTTTTCTCATGTGCTCTAATAGAAGGAAACATTAAGCTGCGTGATAAGGATTTCCCTGCTTGAACATACATGACATCCAGGCTTTTGCGTCTGGCAGGAGCTTCAGGATTCAATGGGGCTCGTAGAGCCATTTATGACTCCACATCGATTTTTCTATTCGAGAGTAGTGATTGATTTTTACCAGACCATGACTACCCGAGGTGAGCGCCACCCCACTGCTATTCACTTCACTATTGATGATTGTCAAGGCATCAGCCCCGACGGTAGATATTGCTGTAGCTTTTTAGCTTTTAAATTGGCCTTGGTGATTGACGAACTATAGGTAGTGGCCCCATCCTTTACCCCGGGAGATGGCCCGGATCCTCTCCCGAGACACATCGGTTGACCCTATTTTGTTCAGGAGACAGTTTCCATCAGGGATACTTTTTGTAGACCACATCACTGCGATCGATTTGTTTCTCTCTTGACATGTTGTCGGAGCGACGCCGTCTTAGAGCCACATATCGCGTTTCTGAAGACTTTTAGTTTATCCCCCCTGAGCTTATTATGACATCCCTTTTTCACTTTGAGGAGAAAATTCACAGAAAGCACCCTAGTAGAGCCGAGACCATTCCACTGCTGTTTTTGAGGTTGCTTTCTCATGTATTGGAGCACTTAGGTTTTCCAGCTGAGCCCCATCGAGAGCGTGGCGAGGCCACATTTACTGTTGAGAAGTGGCAGTTTGTGCCCAAGGCCTCTCATCTTCCTACATATCCTCCTGCCGAGGTAGATCCCTAAATAGATCCCCCACAGGTCTAGAGGCCTCCTACTCAGGAGCCCCACATCACAATGTCAGCAGCCCCTGCCTCTGACCCAGTGCCTGTAGCTCTTCACCTCCAGCTCCTACTACTCTAGCTGGCCCCAGCTTATCTTCACCACCAGTGGCATCTATCCATATCACCGCTCAGGATTTTCTTGCCATCATGGCCACTGTCCGCAATTTTACGGTTACATCCCAATCCTTTGCTTTGCACAAGTTGCCATGGCCTAGTGGATGGCTCACACTAAAGCCATCCTTGCTTAGAATACCACCATCCTGGCTTAGGTTCAGCAACACCTAGACTTACCACCTATCCCTCTCACTCCAACCGCAGCAGCCACAGGATCATAAGCTCCACCACCTACAACTTGTGATAATTCTACTTTGCGGCCGCCTGCGCGATTCAGCTCCGGTACCACGCGGCTTGATCGCTCCACGGTACGCTCATCCTTCCGCTCATGCTCAGTCACAGGATGAGGATGAGGTTCCACCCTCCACGACTACTTGAGGAGGTATCACTTCCTTCATTAAGTTTCCGCTCTAGACCCCATTGAGGACAATGACAAATTCGGGTAGGGGGAGAGTTAATGAAGGAAGTGGTGTTTATGTTTTGAGCAAGTCTGTTTTGTTTAGTTGAATGACTTGTTAGTTAGTTCTTGCTAGTTAGTTTGTTTTTTTTTATAGTATAAGTATATGTTTTTAGTTTTCAACACATGCTTTAGTTTTTGTTTATAATTTCTCATTTATGATTTTTGTTTTTGTAATGCTCAACTTACTATATGAGAAATTGAAGTCTTGCCCCAATGCTGTTGATGTTAGAATGATGTTATGCTTATTTGAGTTGATGAACTGTTGAAAATCTTCTTGTCTTCAACCTTATTTCTTCTACTTTGAACTAACCACTCACTGTGCACATTAGGTTTCAATTATAAGCTGAAAACTGCCTTGCTTCCTAATCCTTGCAAAAGTTCGACCTAGTACCTTTGACCACCTTTAATAGGCTAGGACCCTTGAATAAAAGACTAATGAGTCTTTCAAAAAAAGAAAGAAACAGAAAAAGAAAAGAAAAAATTTGTGACACTTGGCAAGAGCGAAGCACGATTAGGGGGTATATAGGCGAAGTCTTTAAAGCTTTGTGCCCTAAACCAGCGGATTTAGGAGTCAAACTTTGTTGCTCGTTACAGGTGGATTGAAATTGGAGTCTATGATTTGTAGGCGGCGAGATTTCGAGCTTATTAAGTCACGGGAGTAAAACTTTGAAGAGTTAGTGGTTAAGAAATCCTTATGACTTGATGCCTTAAACCTTAATTGGGTGGGAGTCATTGGTGGAACCTCATTACATAGACAATTATGAATTCAATTCCCTCAGCATTGCACCCTTACAACACAAAAAGAGTTGTGAAATAAAAGCGAGTCCTGATCTATTAAGGTTAGTTAGTCTGCTAGGTATAGAAAAGAGCTATGTTGGGGGGAGAGAACAGTTTGGCAGACTATTTTTGAAAACTAATAAAGTTAACACTTAGGTTTTTGTGGAAGGTTTTAGGTTGGTTCTCTGAGGAGTTGACCTTGTTTGATACTTGGTTACCATGCTTTACACTATTCCTGAGATAGTCTTTGGGTAGGATTTTGGTGACTCTTGTTTAAAGTTGGACATTATCCCCTCATTTTTGAAAAACCATTTTTTGTGGGCATATATAGTTCATCTTGCTTTTGATTGCTTTCTTTTTCTTTCATTGTTAAGAGACTAGCAATGTGTCAGTTGGGGGGAGTGATTACTACTTAAATAGTGTTGTTCCATACTCTTAACACTCCGGGTTTTGAGCACTTTTTGCATAGTAATTAGCCAAATTGACCCAATTGGCACGTTAAGGACCTAGAAATGCTTTTGATAAAATTTTACAGTAGTTTTTTTAGTTTTCACAGGCTATATATATTGAAGATAGGGATGGAGCTCAAGCATGAAGAAATCAATCGGAACTCAGAGCTGCAGAAGGCAGAACCGTAGAAGCAGAAAACAGAGAACAATTTCGTAAGGGTTGCAAAATTTCACAGCCCTGCGAAAATTTAAGTAACTGTGAAATTTACGCGAGTTCTGGAACTTTCACGCCATCTTTTTTGACTTTTTGTCTTTCTTTTTGTTTTCTTCGAATTCTCCCATTATGCTAGTGTTTAGTTTATCTGATTTAGTAATTTGTATTTTTTGGTGGTATATAATACCTACACGACACTTTGTAAAAGAAAGTTTTTGATTTTGGATTATTGAATTTTGGGGAGGCTTATCGAACAAGCTCCCTGTTTTTCATTTTCTCTCATTTTCATTTTCTCTCTCACTAGCCAAACACCCTATGAGGATGATTTCTCAGTCGATGAGTGGCTAAAATCCCTTCCTCCTTGAAGTAGAAGGCCACTGGGTGAAGGATCCTGATTCGCATGGAAAGTAGGTGTACCGGAATCAACAAAATTTGTATCCTAGGGTTCCTACTGCAGTATAGTAGTCTAGGGTTGAACACGGGGATGGGTTTTCTTCGTGAGAGAAGAGTTGCAGTGGATTGAAAATGGTGTTTCCTCTTTGGATTTAAAGATTTGTGTAAAAAGCAGTGTGGGTGAATGGTTAAAAACTGAAAATAGTTCGAAATAAAGTATAAAAGAACTCCTTGAAGTCTCGGGCCACTGGGCTTAGGGTTCTAAGTCAACCGACATGTCCTCGGGTCTTTTTCCTCGCGTTGGGAGGATGACCTATAGTCATTTCCCGAACCAGATCTTCATTTAGCTTTAAAACTTAAACCATAAAAGTTTTCCTCTTGAACAATGGCATTTAATGAGCATAAATGTACGGACCAGTGAACACACCTCACAAACCTACCTAGAGTAGCTAATGAGAGACAACTAGCGGGTATCGGTGGATGCAGTGATAAGTATCCACTGAACCCCGAAAAGCTGCAGTACACGTTAGTGAGGACATTACTAGGGAGATTTTAACCTAAAGGTGAAGCGGGAAACGCAAACACCATAAATACTTACTTGAAAAGCAAAGAGCGACCGGCTTACCTCAGCGCTTGGTGGCCTTCCGGCTAAGGATGAGGGGTTTTAGCGAACATCCCTTGATTTGTCATCGATAAGGGTGTTTGGCTGGTGAGAAAAATGCAAGAAGTGAAGGAAGGAGAAAATCACACGACGGCGGGAGGAGAGAGCTTTTGGCTGATTTTATTGAGTGATTGATGGACTGAAAAGTTGATTGATGTTACAAGCTTGATTGAGCTTATATAGATGCTCAGTACCAAGGAAATTACAAAAATGTATAAAGGGTCCAAAATTACATCAAGGGTAGATTTGTACAAAACCTGGCCAGATTAGCGAGTCGACAACATTATGACACTTTGCTCCCTGCGCTCCACATTTGTTATTTGCTTTTTGACGGCTTTTGTGATTTCTCTAAATCTAAACGATGCTATTTTGATCACTATGCTACATTTTTGTAATTTCCCCAATGTGGCATCTGCCTTCGGTCGAGCAGCGGCATCGTCAGCTTTTCGAGTCCATCAATCTTCGACCTCAAGTGGGCGCCAGTGCCACCACTGTTTGTGCTCTCCACTTCTTGCATTTTCTCACCAGCCAAACACTGCCCAGTGAAGAAAAACAAATAATGTTGACTCGCCCTCATCTGAAAGGAAGATGATGTACGAATAAACACTGTTTTAGCACTGATGTGTGTTTGCGTTCTATTTCTACTAAATTAAAATATATAAACATGTCTCCCACTGCGTGTATTTGAAGATTTGGGTTCGAGTGGTACTTATCACTAGATCAGTCTACAGTTGGCAAATAATTCTTTGTAAGTGAAAATGTTCTCGCAAATCAAACATGCTCGTCGCTCTGTGTTCAAAGCTAGGAATTTAAGATTTTAAACTATGAATCGTCGGAAATGACTATCAGTATCCTCCCAACAGAAGAAACTTCAATGGTATGTCGATGTTTCAGAACTAAGCAGGCTGAGATTCTTTGTAAGCCCCGGCAGTATTTTAGTTACGCTACCTTTGTTTTACAAAATGCTGCCGTCGAAAACACCATTTCAATCCTTGCAGCTTCACTATAGAAAACCCATCCCAATTGACCACAGACCCTTTATGCTACCGGCCAGCTCTACTGTACGGCTTTTGATGAATACAGGATATGAAATTTTGTTGATCGATACCTACATCTTGAGAATCAAGCTGTCTTCATTATAGGGGATGGTGCCCTAGTGAGAAAGAGAAGCTGTGAACTTGTGATCCACATCACAAGTATTGGTGAATTCTCATTTCTTTTTTATTTTACCATTTTTCCCATTTACAGTTCACTGTAGGGGAATTTGGAATTTTGTACTATTCATACAGATTTTTCCTTGTTTTTATTTTAACTAACATCAACCTTTTTGGTAGTCTCGTTTTTGTTGGTTTCTTGCTTGTTTGTGTGTGTTCATAGTAGCTTGTATACGGTGGGACGGAAATCTTTTATGACCCGATTGGAAAGGCTTAGTGCTCGATTGAACAAAGGGTGTGAAATCGGTTGCCGCAGCAACCGGATGGAGCCCTACGAAGAAGCGGCGAGCGACGGGTGGTTGGGGAGCCCGATGCCTACGAGGTCAATGAGGGATCACATACACCTGGGGTGGAGTGCACCCTCATTAAACCCCCTGCTGAGGATGTGGCAGTGAGGCCTTATCTAGTGCCCCTGCTCCTAACTTTTCATGGTATGGAAAATGAAAATCCATACACGAATATCCGGGATTTTGAGGAAGTTTGCACAACTTTCAAAGATGGTGCAACCGATATGGAGCTACTAAAGTTGAATGCTTTCCCTTTGACCCTCAAAGACAAAGCCAAAATTTGGCTTAATTCACTAAGGCCAAGACCATCGAGGCCCGGCGGCCCATGCGAAATTTTTGAAGAAGTTCTTTAGTGCCCACAAGACCAACAATTTGAAGAGGCAAATGTACACCATTGCAGCTCATGACAGTGAAAATTTTTATCAGTGTTGGAAAAGGTATATGGAGACCATCAGTGCCTGCCCTCACCATGGCTTTGATACTGGATCTTTGGTGAATCACTTTATGATGGGATGTCCCTGCTTGTAAACAATTATTACAGAAACCATGTGGAGGGGACTTCCTCGTGAGAATCGAGGATGAAGCCATGGTTCCTTAACTATGTGGGTCTGAAACCTCGAGGGATGGGATGGTAGAACCCGAGGAAGTGAAGAATGAAACACCTGACAAACCAAGGGGAGGCTTTATATATATTTCTTGTCGGAGGCGTGGAACTAAAAATTTAAGTTATCCGCTGACGGAAGGATGAAAGAACTTGAAATAAGAAATCAACGGGGAGAGTACGGCGGTGGGCGGAATTACACGCCTGGCCATGCTTGGCTTGCCAATCCCTTTGGTCACCAAGGAGAGCGTGTCTAATTTCTCCCTCGGTAAGGGATTTGTGGTTGAACATGCGCATGTAGTGGGCGAAATAGCCTTGGGCGGTGAGTATCGCGACACCTCTGATCCCAAGCTGGAAGAACCACCTAACCTCTCCTGGAAGCCTAAACCTCTAGCATATGTTCCCAGTGCCTGATAAGCGACCTTGGTATAGGTCCACCTCAGAAGCCTAACCTAAATCACTGTTGAAATGACTATCATGAATTTGAGCAAGGTGGTGGGGAATTTTGTAGAGGAGCAGAAAGCTATTAATGCTCAATTGAACCAAAGAATATAAAATGTAGAAAGCTCCATGAACAAAAGAATTGATGGGCTCTACGATAGCCTCGACAAAAAAATTGATACCCTACAGTCATCCATCATAAGTTTTGACGATCGCCGGTGACGGACGAGGAATTCCCTTCCCAAAACACTGCAATCCGAGGGAGTGCATGAATTAAGCTATCTGGTGAGCTTGCGAAAATGGATGAAGTTAAGGCCATTATCACCTTGAGGAGTGGTAAGGAAATTGAAGCTGGCTAGTGCCCGAGCTTCTTTGGAGAGACTAGAAGAAAATAAGTAAGTAAGACACTTATTCATTAAAAGAAGATTCGATGAAGAAAAGCATGCCTCCTCCATTCCCCGAGCATTGAGAGGCGAAAGAGGCCTCAAGCGAAGGCATCTACAGAGTGCTAAAGAGGCGGGTAAAGGTGAACATCCATTGCTTGACATGATCAAAGCAGGTTCGACCTATGCTAAATTTGTAAAGGACACATGCCGCCGGTCGAGAAAGGGTTGGGCATTAACAAGAAGGCCTTCCTAAGCCCGAACAAATCGCTCCATCGTCGGTCTGAAACCTTGGTGAAATACAAAGGGTCCCAAGATCCCCCATGATCTCAGTCAACATTGGAGGATGTTGCATAGATAAGACAACTAACTGGTTGGGGCTGAGTGTCAACCCTCTTGCCATACTGTGTACAAGAAGTTAGGTTTGGGGGCGACCTACCAACATCACCCCATCCTTAGGCGGTCGATCGGTGAAATCCCGAAAGGGAATAGTGGAGGATGTTTTGGTGAAGGTGGATAGTTTTATTATCCAGATAGACTTGAAGTGGTTCTTGATCGCAGACTGCGAGGGCATTAACCAAGTGCCCATCATACTTGGGAGGCCATTCTTGGCCACATCTAATGCCATAATCAACTGCCGTAATGGAGTCATGCAGCTCTCCTTTGTCAATATGACCTTGGAGCTCAACATTTTTCACTTGAGCAACAAGCATAAGTCAACAGAGGATGAGGAGCAGAATTCAGATGAAGTATGCCTGAGTGGTACAAGTGTGGGAAAACACGATTGCCTGAAGCTGCGGAAGGCTGGCGAGGAACAGTAAAAGCGGTGTGAAGAACTAACTACACTGATGCTCCATGCGCCCGCGGTGATCCCACCACCACCACCAACCAGTAGGATGCTTGTCTGAGGGAAGGCGGAAAATTTGGATTGGTACGGCACGCCTGGCTTACACCAAGCATGGAGGGCTTCTCCTCCTTGGGCTATGAAACCCTCAGGCTACACATTTGGGAGTGGCTTCTGCAGTATCTCAGAAGTCACTAGATTTTTTCGTTATAATTTAATTGCTTAGTTTTGTTTTAGTTTCAGTTTTGTTAATGATCTTTTTGTGATAAGTTGTTTGGCTTGTTTTTCTTTATCTTGGTAGGCTAGTGGCATCGACCATTCCGCCGTGGCACCTCGGCTGTCGGGCTGGATGATTCTTCATCAGCCAGGCTGAGAGTACCTTCCTCCATAACTTTCAATCTACACCCCATTGCGGACTGATGGCATACTTGGTTGGGGGAGAGTTAGTGTTGGAAGTGATCTTCACCACCTACTAATTTCGGTTCTTTTTTGTACCACACCGCTCGTAGAAGCCCATTTTTGTATGTTAATGGCTTTACGAATACTTCATTACAGAAAATTTGAATATTTGTGAAATACAACTTCATTATATATTTCATCTGACTCCATGTTTCTACTCTTTTCGCGGCTGATTTTTGCCCCCATTTTTTTTTGTATGGTTTGCCTCTCCTGTGGGTTGAAAAACTGAAATACTTAATAATACTATTAATGCTAGACTAGTTCCATACATGATTGAGTTGTTGGTCGGTTGAAGACTCTGGTATTCAACCCTTGTCTTCCACCATTAGCTAACGAACACCGCGGTGCATGAGTTTTCTTCATTTGGTGAGAAAATTTGCCATACCCCCACTTTCTTTACCAAGTAGGCCTTAGCCGTTGGCGACCTTTAATAGGTTAAGGACCCACGTGAAAGAAGGCGATGTCTTCCGAAAGAAAGAAAAAGAAAGTGAATAGAAAGGCGGGCGCTTTGCCTTGAAGCTCGAGAGCACGGTCAGGGGTCTGTTGAAAGCCTTCTTTAAAGCCTGGTGCCCTAAACCAACTGGTTGGGAGCCACCGACTTAGTGCTCGCTACATGGGTGGATGGGTGGAGTTTAACGAGTTGTAGGTGCTGGATTCTCGAAATCATTCGGAGTCCGGGGTGAAACTTGTGGAGTTAGTGGTCGAAAGATCCTTTTGACTTGATGCCCTAAACCTTAGTTGGTTGGGAGTCATCGGTGGATTCCCGTTACACGGACTTTGGTGAAGTCGAGTTCTCAGCATTGCATCCTACAATACAATAGAAGTGTGAAATAAGAGTGGAGCCGGATCTATTTAGGTTGGTCAACAGTATAAGGCATTGGTAGTAGCTTGGTTGGGGGGGAGGGGGGGAGAGTAGCTTAGCAGCTTATTGGTAAAAACTATCACCTAAACACTTAGATTTTGGTGGAAGTTAGTTGATTCCTATTTTGGTGAAGTTAGGTTGATTTCCTTGGAATGGACAACGCTGCGAAACTTGTTCTGTATGGCATTTATTCTCCCAAAATTTGGTTTTATCACGAGTCCAATTTTCATCACTGGTAGGCGTACTTATACACACACTTTTATGAGACAGTCCTTTTTTTTTCATACCCTAGCACATGATCTTCCTTCTTTTTATCATTTGCTAAGGGACTAGCGATGTGTGGAATTAAGGGGAAGTGATTGGTACCCGAATAGTGTTATTTTGAGCCACATTTATAGCGGGTTTTAAGCACTTTTGTGTACTGTCAACTCAAAATAACCCGATTGATACATTGAGGTCCCAGACTTTTCTGCGATCACATTTTGCTATTTTTGTAGTTTGCGGGCGAATATCTCATTATCTTCAATTTGATTCCAAACCACGATGAACCAGAGCGGGTCGAAGATGCATGGTCAGACCAAAGGAGATTTGGAGCAAAAATGCGAGAAGAGAAAGAAGACACGATGGAAATTTAGCGAAATTTGTGATTAGTACTCAAAGTGCTATTTTGAACCTGTTTTATTTCGGGTTTTGAGCACTTTTTATGTACTAATCGGTGTAATTAACCCGATTTGCACATTAAGGTCCTGTTATTCACGATCATTTGTGGCAAATTTTAGGTTACTGCGCGACCTTCATATGCGAAAATTGTTGACTCGATCAAGCACGAAGAATTCGAGTCAAACTCAACTTGATGCGAATCGAGGCTGAGAAGGAAGAAGAGTAGAAAGTGAACCAAAATTTGGAGGCTGCGGGAAATTCCTAAAGTACCTTGTTCATGCTCATGACACTATTCACCTCTGAGTCCTTTGTTCACTTGCTTTTGGCTCTCCACATTTGTGTCAATTTTTGTTTCTTCCCATTTTATCCCTTCTAATACCTTATGATTTTGGTTGTTTTGGTAATTTCCCCTTTGTTATGAGCATATTTAAGCCTTAGTCTGTATCAACTTGCAATCAATCAATAAAACTGATGGGAAGCTTTCAACTCCCCCGCTTCTCCTCTTCTTTGCTTCACTTTCTTTCATTTTCTTTTCCATTTTCTCGGCTGCCAAACACCCTTTGATGATGACAAATCAAAGGATGTTCGGCTAAACCTCCCATCATGAAGGGAAGACCCTTTGGGTGCCGAGTTTTAAGGTAAACCATTTGTTCTCTTGCTTTTCATGTGAGCATTTATGGTTATTTACGTTCATGCTTTCTGCCAGGTTTAAATCTTCAAAATTGGCCCTCACTAACATGTATTTAGCGAGTTTTGGAGTACGTGGATGTTGCACTAGATCTCGCATTTATCTAGTTAGTTATCTTCTGTGGATTCTTGTAGGGTGAGTTTTGAGATGTGTTCTCACTTGATCGAGTTGTTTATGCCCATTAATGCCTTGTTTCAAGAAGGAAAATTTTAGGGTTTAGGTTTTAAAAGCTAAATGAAGATCCAGTTCGGGAAATGACTATAGGTCATCCTCCCCTAGCAGCGAGAAAAAAGACACGAGGACATGTTGGTTGCCCTAAAAAACCTAACCTAGTGGCCTGAGACTTCAAGGAGTTCTTTTCTTATTTTTCTTCATTTTAATTTCAATCTGCACACAACCAACCCTCACTATTTTTACCAAAACCCCCCTGTTTTTATCAAACCCTGAAATCCAAATGAAATTCACCATTTTTGAACCTCACTGTAAATAATTTGTATGAAGAAAACCCATCCTTGTGTTCGACCACAGGAATCTAGCTATCTTTGTAGTAGCTTTGCTGCGACAGGTAGGAAGGAATGGGATACGAATTTTGTTGATTCGGATCACTCTTGTGGCATGAATCAAATGGCGGCTGATGTAGGATGATTGCCTAAGTGCATTTGACTGACGTGGAACACTTGTGATCCTCATCACAAGCAGCGAAATTTTCTTTTATTTTTACATTTACGGTTTCACAGCGGTTGCCAATTTTGCTTCTACATTTATTTTTTAGTTCACATTACCCCTTTTTAGGTAGAATTGTTCATCTTATTTTCCTTGTTTTGTGTTTTTCTCGTAGTGATGCAGTACATTTTCGATGGATAGAAATCAGAGAAGGCAGGCTACTCCTTTGTATTGCATATATGTCAATGAGGGTTCTGAGAAACCTCCCATGGCGAGAATCAACAACTTTGTGGAGAAATCCAAACCCATATAGGTCCATGAGGACTATAGGGACCAATGGATGAGTGCACCGCGCTACTGATGTTCCCCCGAGCTTATGCACTTCCTGCTTCTCCACTTATGCTTCAACTCCTCAGTCTCAACCACCACAGTCAACCTCTCCAATGGAACAAGCCATCCTGAACCTCACCAAGTGATTCGTGCCACAGTAGGGTGATCCGGAATCAACAATATTTGTATCCTAAATTTTCCTCCCTACTCTTGGTATTGTTCTTTGCGGTATAGTGGTTCTAGAGGTCGGGCGGGGGATGGGTTTTCTTTTTGTGCGAGGAAATGACTTCACAGTGAAGTGCTTAAAATGGTGAATTAATTTGGATTTTGAGTTTTGTGTGAAAACAGGGGGTGTAATGGTTGTAAAACTGAAATTTAAATAAAATAAATGTAAATAGAACTCCTTGAAGTGTTAGGCGCTGGGGTTGGATTCTGCCCAGGAGCAGGCGAGGGGTTCCCGAGGTCTTTCCTCGCGTTGGGGAGGATGACATATAGTCATTTCCCAAAAATCGGATTTATTTAGCTTTAAAACCCTAACCCCAGAAATATTTATCCTTTTGAAAAATGGCATCTACTGCCCATCAGTGGTCACTGACAGTGAAGAATGAGTCTCCTGGACTCCCACTTTCAATGGAGTGCATGGGGTAACTAATGAATCTCAGTGGATCTAGCAATAAGCATCCACTGAACCCTAAAAGCTTACCAAATAATAGCCATTCAAGGAGATTAGAAGGGATAAAAACCTAGAGTTAGAAAGGGAACACCGGTGACCGGTGGATACAACGTGAAGAACGGGGGAACCTTCGACAACCTTGAGATCCATCCCGACGGCCCATACGCTTCAAGGAGGAAGGGTTTAGCCTCTCCTCCTCAGAGATTGTCATCATAGAGGGTGTTTGGCAGCCAAGAAAATAGAAAAGAAAATGAAAGAAAGGGAGGCGTTGAAGAGCGAAAGCGGGGAAGCGAAGCTTCCCCAAAGTATTTATTACGAAGTGATTGATTGTTACAAACCTTGACTCCCAGCTTATATATGGCTCTCGAATGAAATTACAAAAACAAACCAAAACAAAAGCTATTACAAGGGTAGGAAAGATAAAAAACATGAAGCGAGACGATTTTTCGCATGCAGGTGAATTTCGCTATCATGGCGAGGCCAATATCACTCGCGAAATTTCGGTCATAAGCGAAAGTGAAAATTCATTATGCATAGTAATTTCTTTATGATAGCGAAAATTCAGTATGCTCACAAAATTTTAGCCTTGTTCATCAGCTGTTCCCATTGCTTCACCTGTGACTCACTTATTCCAGCTGCACTATTCCATTTCTTCTTGCTTTGATATTCTTCATTCTCGGCTTGTTGAAATTGATAAAAATACATATGAAATTGATGGAAATCAACTTGACGTTGTTATGATTGGATTGACCGCGACGATACGGCTTCAATTCTGCCCAAAAACTACCAAAACAACCTCGAATCGCGTCGGTAGGGCATTAAGGCCTTGTGCAAATCGGGTTAATTAGAATGATTAGTACACAAGAAGCACTCAAAACCTATAATAAATAGGGTTCAAAATAGCACTTTTTGGGTACTAATCACCAAGCTAGTGGGTGACTTTGTGGAAGAGCAAAAGACAATCAATGCTCAATTAAGTCAGAAAATTGACACTATGGAAAGCATTGTGGACAAGAGAATTGATGGACTTCAAAGTGAAATGGAGCAGATTTTTGACAACATGCATAAATCAATTTCAAGCCTTGTTGATCAACATGTTCATTAAGAGGAAGAGTGCCTAAGTGACACCATGGTGGAGGAGCAGTGTCTACAGTAGGTACAAGAAGGCCTGGTAGAAAATTTTGAATCCTCAGACATTGGTGTTCTTTAATACGTCCATGGGAGAAGAAGAAGCCAATCTCCTGAAGAACACCAAGAGTACAATTTACCCTTGCCCCTACTGACTTAGTCTACATACTGCCTTCACCTGCACCACAATCCCAACCCAAAACACCTACCACAAAGGCCACCCCATCTGCACTGCCTGCGCTGCACAACATTAGAAAATTAGTGGCCACTATTAGAGCCTTTGCCACTACATCCAAGACTTTTGCGCTTATTTGATGTTACATGACACACAGATGGTTCTGGTAATGGTTTGGATCTGAGCACCAACTCTGACATTTCTAAGCTCCGTCGCTTTAGCAAACTAAAGGCTTAAGGAATAAAATGGGGAGCACATTTCCATGATCTCAATGTATCAATTAGGTTATTTGAGTTGATTAGTGCACAAAAAGTGCTTAAAACCTGCTATAAACAGGGCTCAAAATAGCACTATTTGGGTACTAATCAGATCTCTAAGATTAATTAGTGAGCCATGCTGTGCCAGTAGTGTACTCACTATCATGACTATGCCTCTTCCACTTAGTTTCGATTCTTTGAACATTTCTGAATGTTAATACTTTGCAAGCTTCATGCCTTACTGATGCTTAATGCTAGATCCGGTGATGTTCGTTAGTTATCATTTATGAGCCATTGGATGGTGAGTCAATGAGACGTTTGTTTTCAATGACTGAGAGCATTAATGAGCAGTGAATGCCATTTTCAAAGATATGTAACAAGGGTTAGGTTTTATAGCTAAATGAAGATCCGGCTTTGGGAGATAACTATATGTTATCCTCCCTAATGCGAGGTAACAACCCGGAAACCCCCTCATTTGCCTAAAGAATCCGAGCCTAGTGTCCTGATATTTCAAGGGACCTCTTTCCATATTATAATATGTTTTATTTTCAGTGACAACCATTAAAACCAACCCCTTTTATCACAATCCTAATATCCAAACTGCAATTACCAGTGTAGACCTCAGTATTAGTCATTTCTACGAAGAAAACCCATCCCTGTGGACGATCCTAGAGCCGCTATACTATCTGAGCAATGCTACGGTAGTATGAGGTATTAGCTTATAAATTTTGTTGATTTAGAATACCCTACGGGCTGCAAATCAGCAGCAATTTTAGAACTTCAGCGTGCACTACCTCTTACATGTGGGGATTCAATCGTCTTTATGTAAATGTGATGAGTGCAAACCAAAGGGCTAATTCCCTTTAAATAAGAGATTTTCCATTGATTAGTACCCAAAAAGTGCTATTCGGTCTCTATATCGATAGGTTTTGAGTGCTACAGACTAATCATGCCAATTATACCAATTGAAGTGTTCAGGTGTTCCTAGTATCACTTATGTCGTTTAGAGGTTATTTTTGGTTGTTTTGTTGGTTTTTGCATAATTTGAGAGTTTAATATCGAGACATATGCTAAACCATGAAGATTGAACCCATTCATCAGCCATCAAACATACCAAAAATCAAAGAAAGAATGAAGGCAAAGTGATAAAAGTTGGTGCGGAGCAGGAGGCCATGCAGTGAAGATCAGCAATTCCAGGGAATTTCGCTAAGATTAAGTAGCTCGCTGGGATTGCTAAATTGCAATCATAGCTTAAAAATTTCGCAATCCTAGCTAAATCGTGAAATTTCGCAGACCTGCAAAAATTTCGCTAACCACTGCTCCAGAGAAAAATGCGCTGTTTGTCACTAGTACTCTCTCGCTGTTGGGCTAAATTTCGCTACAGCGAAATTGCCTGCCTAGCTAAATTTCTCCGATTGCTTATCTTCGTACTACTTACCTAGCTTGGGCCCTTTCGGGCCGTCTAGCGAAATTGTCTCCGCCTCACATCCAATTAATGCAAACCGACTTCATTTTGGTGTATTACTTCCTTGTCCCTTATTTTAGCCAAAATGTTAGGCTTTATTGTAGTTTCACATAATGGGTGGCTTATATAAACCCCCATAGTTTTTGTAACCCTAAGCAAGCTAACTTGGGAGACAATCTTTTGGCACAAATTTTCACTTTATGTAAGACTACAGTTTTCTAATTTAGTGGTTTGGTTTTCTCTCTCTCTCTCCTCTTTCTCTCATTTTCTAGGCTACCAAACAACCCTCTTGAGGATGACAACTCAAGAGATGCTTGGCTGCTTCTTTCTTTTGAAGAGTGAAAGGCAGCTAGCTTGGCTGCGGGGCGCTACTGTGTTGTCCTCATGTGTCGAATGCTACAGTAATCGTATTTATGGCTCCCATCTTCTCAAACTAGGTTGAATACCATTTAATGTTATTATCAATAATACTACCATGTTTTAGGATACAGCAAGGTATACTTATTGCCAGATGTACTGCGGGTCTCTTTAGATGGCCTTTACGAGCTATTGAAATGATGTCAATGTCAGGTTTCAAACTGAAGGCCAGATGCATGTTACCCGTGTCACTAAATAGGAGTGATTATAGGTTAGTCTGATGTTAAACAAAGATCCGTTATGGCTTGACTATAGGTTGCTTCTTGTCATAATGCGAGAGGATAAACCCGAGGACACTTGTTTGCCCTATGTTATCAAGTTAGTGACCTAAATCTTCAAAGTTACCTTTTCACACATCACTTTCGCCCTTACAATTATTCCAAGCCAAACTACTCACACTGCTGAAAAACAAATCCAAAAATCCAAATAGAAAGCCTTACCTTTTCACACTTATGCAAATCATTCCTAGGATGAAAACCCATCCCCGTGTTCGACCCTAGACCGCTATACTGCAGTAGCTTGACTACGGCAGTAGGAGGAACTTAGGATATAAATTTTGTTGATTCCGCTCAACCTACTGTGGCACGAATCATCCATCCATTGGCTTGTTTGCACTTCCTGAGGATTCCAAGAAAATTGTCTTCCTGTGAGGCATTTAAAGATGAAGAAATAACCATAGGGCATTGGTCGCCCTCTTCCAAGTATGCATATTTCAATTCTGTGGGGAGGGGTTTGAGATCAAGCTTTAGGGGCTCTTCCTTTTCTTTGTCTTTCTCAGTCAATAAGGGGAGAATTTCTTCCTTCTTTTTGTAAGGACAAAAAGCAGCACATAAATCTGAGGGTTCATCCAGTTTTTCATGAAGATCTGCCAATTCCTTTATCAATTCTACTTGTAGCTGCAGTTGCTCACACTGTTTTTCCACAATGTGGTCAATCAAACACACCTCTTCTAGGTCTTCTTCCTTAGGGTGAACATGCTTTTTGCTAAGATGAAAAATGTTGAGTTCTAGTGTCATATTGCCAAATGTAAGCTGCATAACCCCATTTCGACAGTTAATGATTGCATTTGAGGTAGCCAAGAATGGTTTCCCAAGTATGATGGGCACATAATTGGCTCCTTCAGTTAGTGGCTCAGTGTCGAGAACAACAAAGTCCATTGGGTAGTGTCCACTTGCACCAAAACATCTTCAATAGTGCCCTTGGGAATTTTTACGGACTTTCATCGCTTTTAAAGAAAGGGTGATGGCTGTAAGCTCACTCTAGCCCCGCTGTTATAAACCCAGTAGGTAATAAGTTGACACTAGCTCCCAACGGCCGCCTTCTCCACACAAGTTCCTCCAATGTTCACTGAAATGGTGGGACACCCTGGGTCTTTGTACTTCACTGGGGTCTTGCACTGGATGATGACACTGACCTGTTCTGTCAAGAAAGCCTTTTTTGTTCACATTCAACCCTCTCTTTACATTGCACACGTCTTTTAAAAACTTAGCATAGGTTGGAACTTGCTTAATCATGTCTAAAAGGGGAATGTTGACTCACTTGCCTCAACACTTCAAGAATCTCAGTTTGGTTGTTCACCTTATTTTTGCCTCTAAGTGCTTGAGGAAATGGTGGAGGCATGCTCTTCTTCATCATGTCTTCCTTGATCACTATCCTTTCATTCTCATTTTTCCCTTCTTAGCTTCATCAAGTGGTCGTCAACTTTACCACTTCTCAAGGTGATAACCGCTTACTTCCATCCATTTATGAGTTTCACTTGAGTCGGTTTATCATGAACCCTAGGGTCTGTTGTTTGTGAGGGGAACTTCCCTTTTTCTTGCACTTGATGTTAATTGGTTAGCCTAGAGATGGAATATTGTAGGTTGTCAATTTTCTGGGCAATTTCATTCCGGAACCCATCTATTCTCTTGTTCAAGGTGCTTTCCACAATGTCAACCCTCTTATTTAACTGCACATTCATCGCTTTTTGCTCTTCCACAAAGTTACCTACCACCTTGCTCAAATTTAGAATGGCTTGCTCAACTGAGAAGTCGACTCAGACAGGATGGCGAGAAGTCGATACAACGCGGAGGGGCAGGGGTGCATATTGTGGAGGTTTTGGCTTCCAGGAGAGATTTGGGTAATTTCTCCAAGTAGGGTTGTAAGTGTTGCCATATGGTGCATTAGTTTATGGTTTGAATTGACCAATGACATTTTCTTGTTCCACTAACATGTCCCTCATCATTGAATAGTCGACATTGTTCTCTCGCATGCCCGTTGGACTAACAGAAGCATGACTCTATTTGGCATAGGAATCTCGGGCCACGCCTGCACCTTCATGCTGGTTTCTCTCATTTCTAGTTCTTCCAACCTTCAGCTAAGGCTGAAACTTGGCTTTCATGTCCATGTCCTAAAGAGAGTACATGCCACCCTCAGACCGGGTCGAGGCCCCATTCTTTCTCATCTCCCTCGGGGCTAGGTTCATCCTAACCTTTTTGATGCTTCTCGGTTACATAACTCAAGAAATCCAAAGCTTCCTTTGGATTTTTGCTTAAGAAGTCTCCTCCACACATAGTCTTCTAGCGCTTGCTTCATACAGAGAAATTCCATCATAGAAATAGTTGACCAAAGAATACCCATGTGTCGTAAACCCATGAGAAGGACAAGCATTGAGCGCTTCCATATATATCTCTCAAAGATGCATAGAATTTTTTCATTCTCATTAGCTGAAGGTGAAATTTGCCTTTTCAAGTATTTGTTATGTGAGTGGAGAAGAATTCTTCAATCTAGCCTACATTCGCCAACAATGCAACTCTGGGCCTCACTCTGAGTCGAGCCAAATTTTGCTTTATCCTTCAATGTGAAAGGGAAAAGTTTAAGCCCTCATTAAATCCACATGATGCCTCCTTGAAGGTACATAGACCTCTTCAAACTCCCTTATGTGCGAGTAAGGGTTCTCACTCTCCATGCCATGAAAAGTGGGAATAAGTGGCACAAGGTAAGGCCTAATAACCATTTTCCCAATTGGAGGCACTTGCAGGAGGGTGCATTCATCCGAGGAGGGTGTATGTGGTCCCCCATGGATCTAAATGTATTGGGATTCCTTTCCACTCCCTACTGACTCTGTTGTTCTTCCGGTGGAGGTTCCATTGGGTTTAAATTTAGGCCTAATTCAGAATCTGATTCTTGTGGAATACTAATTTTGACTAATATGCCTTCTGAATTCTTAAACCATTGGAACATATACTCTTACATGAAAAAAAGGACAACACCAAAAAGAAACAAAAAAAATTCTACTAAAAGGATTAATGTTAGCTAAAAAAATAAAAAATATATAAACAGTGAAATTCACCAGAGAAAAGAATGATAAGAGAAAAGAAATTACCAGAGCTTGTTATGAGGATCACAAGTGTTCAGCACATTGTCATTTGCATAAAGGCACCATCCTCGGCAACGACGCCATTTGATTCGTCGCCCGTAAGGTATTAATCAACAAAATTTATAACCTAATACCTCATACTAGCGTAGCATAGCTACTATAGTATAGTGGTTCTAGGATCATCCACAGAGATGGGTTTTCTTCGTGGAAATGACTTAAAGTGAGGCTTGTACAGGTGATTTCTCTTTGGATATTGGGGTTGTGATAAAAAGGGTTGGTTTTAATGGTTAAAACTGAAAACAACATAGATTAAAATATGGGAAACGGTCCCTTGAAGTATCAGGACACTAGGCTTAGGTTCCTCAGGAAAATGAGGGGTTTTTCGGGTATTTTCCTCACATTAGGGAGGATAACAGATAGTTATCTCCCAAATCGGATCTTCATTTAGCTATAAAAACTGACCCTCATTAATTATCTTTGAAAATGGAATCACTGCTTACACGTGTCTCAAGAAGTAAAACACATGTCTCCTTGACTTACCTTCCATTGGCGCATAAGTGATAACTAACGAACATCACTAGATCTTGCATTAAGTATCCAATGAGCCCTGAAAGCTTACCAAATATTAACCATTCAAGGTGACTCGAAGGGATCAAAACCTAGAGTTGAAGGAAAGAACATTAATGACAGTGAATACCTGCGTGAAAAACATGAAAACCCTTAGTTTGCCTTAGGATCCTTTGCCCAATGGCCTTCTACTTCAAGGAGGGAGGAGTTTTAGCCACTCATCCTCTGAGAAACATCTCTGTAGGTGCTCAAGAAGTGAGAAAGAGAGAAAGAAAATGAGAGAAAACGGGAGCTTGTTCAGCAAGCTTCCCCCAAAACTTCAATAATCAAAATTTTTTTTTACAAAGTCTTCTTTGGGGTATTATATACCACAAAATCAATACAAATTACCAAATTGTGCAAAATAAACACTATTACATGGGGAGAAATTAGGAAGAAAACAAAAAGAAATAAAAAAAGTCAAATGTGGCAGACAATTTCGCAACCCTTGCGAAATTTTCGCAGGGTTGTGAAAATTTTGCAACCCATGCATATTTTTGCAAAATTTCGCAAGGCCTTGCGAATTTTTGCAAGGTTGCTACTCGTATCTCTTTCAGTCACGCTTTTGCCTTCTTTGCCTCAAGCCTCGAATTTCTCCCGATTTCTTCCTCAATAAGTCGAATCCTATCTTTAAGATGTATAGCCTTTAAAAACAACAAAACTTGTCATAAAATTTGATTAGTAGCTTTTCTAGGTCCTTAATATGCCAACTGGGTTAATTAGGCTGAGTACTATACAAAAAGTGCTTAAAAACTGGAGTGTTAAGGGTATGAAATAGCACTTTTTAGGTAGTAATTACTTTCCAAGGGGTAGGGTTTTCCTATATAAGGGTTATGAAAGGAAAACCCTAACTCTAGCCTTCATTTTTCATACTCTCTCAAAAAGAGTCTTGTAGAGAGCTTTCTTGTTCTTGTGAAGAACAAAGTCTTAGAGAAAGAGAGAGAGCGAGAGCTTTCAGTGCCAAATCTCCTCCTTCTTCCCTTGTTGAGATTGATTCTTTCTAGCACTCAGATCCTTCTCATAGCCGTGTCCTTGGAGGTTTTCGGCTTCTCCCTTCGTGTGGATACTGTTAGAGACAAACCTAGGACTTGGTTCATTTTGGGTTGCTGGAAATCCATCATTTGAAGGATCCATCCCGGTTTTCATCTTTGGAAGGTAAAACTTGTGGTTCTTCTTTGTTGAAACCAATTTTGATGCTACAAAGGGTCCTTGGGTGGGGTTTTTCTTGAAGTTTTTTAATGTTTCAGTTGCTTTGGCATGAGATGCCACCTTCTAAAACCAACAACGACATCACATCAAAGGAGTCTCAACAAGCAATCTTGATATCGCAACATTGACAATGTGATGTCGTGACATCACTACACGGGAACCTCAACAAGATTCTCCTCAATGTCGCGACATCAAGGTTGATGTCGCTACATCAATTGTCTCAACAATAATTCTCCATTCTTCACAGTTTTCATTCCATTTGTTTGCTTTTAATTCATCATCTACAAAATATAAGTTGAGAAGGGATTTAGCATAAACTTAAATGATTAAGATGCGATGTTAGCATCAAAAGCTCATAATACACATGAAATGCATGCTATAATGCTAATAAGAATCACACCTAACAGAGCCCTAACAGTTTCAAGGAGGTGTCTATTTTTCCTTTCAGCAACTCCATTATGAGAAAGTGTATGAACACAAGACGCTTGATGAAGGATACCCTTTTGAAGCATGAGTGACTGAAACTATTCTGAAAGATATTCTTTAGCATTATCACTTCTCAGACTTTGACGAGAAGCATGAAATTGAGTGTGAATCTCAGCACAAAAGGCATAGAAGTGAGAAAATTACTCAAGAACTATTTTTTATTAAATATAACTAAGTTGTTTGCAAATAATCATCGACAAAAGTAACAAAGAATTGAAACCCAATTGGGGACACAACTGGACAAGGAGTCAACACATCTAAATGAACTAACTCAAATGGAGCACTAGCTCGTTTATTAACTCTAGGACTAGAACTAAGACAATGATATTTTGAAAATTGACAAGACTATAATCTAATGACAATAAACTCGAAAACTGGGGACACAACTTCTTCAATAAGGGAAGGGAGGGATGGCCTAATGGGCAATGGGTCTCAAAAGGTGTAGTCAATCCAGAACAGGCAATAGGTCTTGGTACCGTAGGATCAAGAATGTAGAGACCCCTAGACTCACGTTCTCTACCAATAATTTGTTTCGTCATAAGATCCTGAAAGAGATAAAAATCAAGAAAGAATGAGATATAACACTTAAGTGTTGAGTTAATTTCTCATAGACATCAAATTAAAAGAAAATTTTGGTAAACTCAAGACGGATGATAGAGGAATAGATGGAGTGGCAAAGATTGTGCTTGACCCAAGAGAACATGACTGTGATCCATCTGCTAAAGCGACAATGGAAGTTGAAGGTTGTGACTGAAAGGTAGAAAATAGGTTAGAATTACTTGTCATGTGATATGTGGCTCTAGAATTAATGGCCCATTTGGATGACGAAGAAGAGATAAGACATTTATTCGGGTTACTAGACTTAGCAATAACAGTAATTAGAGTAGATGGAGACTTCAATGATTCCTGATACAAGTGGAACATGGCTAATTCTTTCCTCACCGAGAACTCAACATTGATTTGATGCCTGGCTGAGGTGCTATATGAGCATATGAAAATCTCTAATTCATGTTCTATAGGTTCTTATAGTCTTGTATCACATGTCTAGGCTTATGACAGTAATGATTAGTGCCCAAAAAGTGCTATTTTGAACCCTATTTATTATAGGTTTTGAGTGCTTTTTGTATACTAATCATTCTAATTAACCCGATTTACACATTAAGGTCCCTACTATTCTACTGATTGCATTTTGTGGCAAATTTTGCAATTTTTGCGAGCTAATCATGCCAACATTATTGAGTCGATCCAAACATGAAGAATACGAGTCAAACTCAACATCATAGATCAGAGACCAAGAGGAAAGAAGAGCATAAAATAGAAGAAAAATGAAGCAGGAGCAATAGAACAGTAGCCATGGAGGAACAGTGCTGAACAGTGCCAAAATTCACATCGGAATTTTCGCTTATCATAGCTGAAGATCAGGCATAGCAAAAATTTCAATTTTCGCTATGCACAATTATTTTCACTATGATAGCGAAATTTCGCTATCATAGCGAAATTTCGCTATGATAGCGAAAATCACTGTGCATAGCGAAATTTATGCTTCCTTTTTTGTGTTCAAACGATTCCGTTTTGGTTTTTCTCCTTTCTACCCTTGTAATAGCCTTTGTTTTGGTTTGTTTTTGTAATTTCTCGTCTCGCACACTATGCTTAGAGTCAAGGTTTGTGAACATCAATCACTTCATAATAAATTTTTAGAGAAGCTTTCAGCTCTCCCGTTTCTTGCTGCTTCATTTTCTTTCCTTTTATTTTCCATTTTCTTAGCTGCCAAACACTCCTCTGAGGATGACAACTCAGAGGATGTTTGGCTAGACCTCTTCCTCCTTGAAGAGGAGGGCTGCTGGCTAGGATTTAAGGTAAACTGACGGTTCCCCTGTTTTTAACGCACGTATTTATGGTTGTTTACGTTCCTGCTTCTCACTTAGGTTAAAATCTCTTAAGCATGCTCTCTTTAATGTGTACTTGGCAAGCTTTTTAGGTTCAATGGATACTTTCACTAGATCCATTGAGGCTCAGTTAGTTGTCTCATGCTAGTTATTGTGGAGTAGGGTTTTTGAGATGTGTTTTCACTGCTAGGAACATTTATGCCCATTTAAATGCTATGTTTCAAAAGGAAAATCATAGTTTAGCTTTAAAGCAACAAAGATCCGGCTCGGGAAATGACTATATGTCATCCTCCCCAACGCGAGGAAAAAAAATTCGGGACATGTCGTTACCTTAAAACCCCTAAACCAAGGGCTCGACACTTCAAGGGGTTCTATTTTACATTTTTTTTTTATTTTAGTTTCAGTCTAGTGAACAACCAATCTCCCCTATTTTTACCCAAACCTAAAATCCAAATTTAATTCACTCATTTTTTGATTTCACTTAAATCATTTTGTACAAAGAAAACCCATCTTCGTGTTCGACCCTTAGATCGCTATACTCAGATTTGACTACCAAGTAGTTAGGAGGAAAAACTTAGAAACACTAAATTTTGTTGATTCCGGATCACCCTACCGTGGCACGAATCAAGTAATAAAAAACAACTCCTCCAAAGCTTGGCCCACTATTGTTATCGCCTGCAACATTATTTTTCCACTTTCAATATGTTTATCAAAAATCCCGTTTTTGGGTTTCATTGGACACTCGTTGCCTCGAAAAACTTGAAAATTCTGATTGTCTCGGAATTCAACAAAATTTGTTTGGGTAACTAGATTTCGTGAGATGAATCCAACAGTGAAGTCTGTTTTGTCATCCGAGATCTATAAAAATTCCAGGTTTGCAACTTGTACTGTAGCGACAATTTATCGTTTTGCCCTTTTCGAAAAAATTCAAATTTACTTGGGTCTTACAATTTTTTCTTATACACTTGTTACTTGTATTCATCAGCTTATTTTTCTTGATAAACTTGAAATAACTTTGAGTACTAAGTAATTGTAAGAGAGATTTGAGTACAACTTCTAAAGAGATTGAATAATACTCTATCATGTGTATTAAGAAAGATCCTTGGGGTAAATAAGTAGATTTTTTTAAGAATAAAATACATTTTTGGGTTGATGTCTCCTATATGACCTATGGTTAGGTTTGTATATTGGAGCTCCCACCATTTGTGTGCTTTAGGTCGCACGATCTGTTGACCTGTATGAATAATTCTCTATTTGAGTTTGAGTTATTGGGATGACGTTTGGGATGAGCCAAGATTTCTATGGGCAAGTTAGAGATTCTGGGTTATATGTCTTGGTCGCCCTTATAGGCTTAGATAAATAAAACATGTTCATAAAAAACTGTAGAGAAAAAAAAAAAAAAACTATATCCTCTCTTCCATATGTGATTCTCTTTGGAAAAAAAAAACAATCTCCATTCCAAAGTTCATTCAAGAGAATTGAAGGTGTTCGTGTTGTGGAAATCACTCAAGATTCTAGCTATATGGTGTTCTTGAAGCATTGAACGCACATAATTATCGCTCAACAAGTAAGTTTATGCTTATGTATTGTTTAACAAAAAAACAAAAGATTGATTCTCTTACAACCCTAGTATCTCTTCAACTTTCATTCATTGTTCTCATTCAAAAGGGGAAGAAAAACTTGTTGAATTCTAAAAACCCTAAATTCCTCCTAGCCTTAGACCCAAAAAATCCTAAAATCCTCGAAGGTGAAAGGCGTTTTTTGTGTGGGGAGGATGAAGAACGAGAGGTTTATTTTGAGTCTTTGTATTGGTTAAGAAATCGTTTTGAAAGAATAATAGTTCATTTAATATCAATGAAAAATGATATAAATGAAGAACTTTTGTGATTATTTTATGTTTAGTTAAATTTGGAAAACGAAGTTACATTAATGAGAAATTTGTTACACTATCGTTGTGAGCATGTTATACTAACATATAAAGAGTTATATTTAAGAGAAAGCCTTCATGGCGCACTTAGGAATCATCCAACGACATTATGCAACCAACAAGTCATAGAAGGCCAATGTGTCGGATGTTGATATTGATATTAATAAAATTTTCAATTAAAAAAAATTCAAATAACATAATAGTTCATAGGATTTTTTTCTCTTGGAAAACGGACCAATGAAAGGAAATCATCAACACACCAAATGTGAATGAATACTTTTAATGTGATTAGATAATGAATAGTACTTTTCATTAAATTAGATTCACATAATTTGCCTATTCATGTGGAGTTAATTACCATAGTGATAATGTTATGCTCTTATAATTAGGCAAATTAAAATTTTTAAGAAAAAATTGAATTAGGGTTATACTTAAATAGGGCAATCTCTCTTGGTTTCAGTGAATAAAAAAAAGCAAAGGAAACTTAAGAGTTCATCAGAGACATGAATCCATAAAGCGTATTTTATCCTCCTATCAAGTTATTGAAAAAACACTAGTACAAAATATGTGTAATTATTTCAAATTTTTGTTATACATTTATTTAAAGTTTCATAGATATCCTTTTCTATTTAAATGGAATCAACGCCGTATAACAAAGAAATACCCTTTGAAAAAGATTTGTCTTATTACAATTGTCCATACATTTTTTTTTTAACCAATAAATTTGAAAATTTGTCAAGAAGAATCGTAGTCATGTATAAACCATAACATTTATGTTTGGAGCTAATATTGTAGTAAAACTTAAACTGATCAAACCCTAAGGTCAATCAATCATGTTGAATCATTAAGAATCATAAACATTCTTTTAAGGAAGTGTACTTTAATCCATTGGAGATGAATGAACCTGAATCCAAATGGTTTTGACCTTCCAAATTGCAATGCAGTTCTAGAGAGAGTTTCCTCAGTTTCTCTCTTTTCTTTTTGAATGAATCAGGATTTCAGAATAATGGAACTTACGTTTAATTTAGGGACCAAGACCATCTTGTGTGAGGAAAGTGACGCTTCACAAAGCTTCACTTCTCTACTAGGGTTTTCTGTTTTGGCCCATCAACAAAATAGAAAAACAAAATGTCTCTACACATAATTTGAGGACCACATTTTAACCTAGATGCATAAAAGGCTATCAAAAGATAAATTGTAATAGATAACTTAAAAAAAAGGCTAATATTTTTATTTGGGTGCACAACACATAATAACTACATATAAACCCATTATCGGGTTAAATAACCTAACAATCTCTCACTTAGGCTATATGTACAACCTTATAATTATGTATTGCAATGAATAAACAAATGAGCTCAAACCTTATTACCCAAAACATGCATCAAGAAACCAATCCAGTCCATCAATTGTATCAACACATGATCATAGTGGCCTTTGTCACACTTGTCGTAACTCGACCTATCAATGGTCACATGTATTGATATGATTGAATGAAAAGGATCACAATGTGGATGTGTAGCATGGAAATTACATGTAATGTGATCTTAACATGCCTATTTCCAATTGGTCCAACTTTATTCTTTAGTGAGATCAAACCAAAATTAGTTTAGATTGTCAATAAATAAGAAACTTAAGTTTTGTAGAACACAAAACCTCAAAATATTTATAACAAAAATATATGGAACTATATCTAGAACAAAAAGCTGTCTCAAATACAGACTCCCATTAAAACCGAATATCCTCGTACAATATGACACCCATACTAGCAATATGCTGGTGAAAGACCTTGGGTGGCAATCCTTTAGTAAGAGAATCAACAATCATAGAGTTTGTCCAAATGTGCTCTATAGATAACTGGCCATTCTAAACTATTTCTTTAACAATAAAAACTTGATGTCAATGTGCTTTGACTTCTAAGAGTTGTTGTTGTTAGAATATAACATTGCAAAGTTATTGTCACAATATGACTTTAATTGTCTTTAAATTTCTTTTACCACACGTAGCCCAGTGACAGTTTCGCAGCCATATCACATGGTTAGATGCCTTATAGCAAGCTATAAAATCTGTTGCCATAGTTGAGGAAGCTATAAGTGTCTGTTTGGTACTCTTCCAAGATAGAACTCCTCCAACTAGCATTAAAACACAACCTGATGTGGATCGTTTGCTATCTTGACATCCAGCAAAATTAGAATCATAATACCCAATGATCTCTAAACCGTTTGATCTCCGATATGTGAGCATGAAACCTTTTGTTCCCTTTAAGGACCGCATTACCCATTTGGATGCTTTCCAATGGTCAACTCTAGGGTTACTCATATATCTGCCCAACATGCCAACTATGAACGCAATATTTGGACGCGTACATACTTAAGCATACATAAGACTCCCCATGACTGATGCATAAGGAATCTTTTATGTTTCCCCAATTTCAAGATTATTTTTAGGGCACTGAGTGAGACTAAATTTATCTCCTTTAGTTACGGGCATATCTCCCTATGAACAATCCTTCATGTCGAATCTATTCAACACTTTTTCGGTTTAGATTTTTTTTTTTGATAACCAAAGAATATCCTGAGAGTGATCTTGTAGTATTTGTATGCCTAATACAAAAGAGGCATTCCCAAGATCTTTCATCTAAAAATTCTTTGAGAGAAATTTCTTAGTTTCATGCAATAAGCCTATATCGTTACTAGCAAGTAGAATATCATCGACATATAAAATCAAGAAGATAAATTTACTCCCACTGAACTTATGATATACATAATCTTCAACCAAATTTACCTCAAAACCGCTAGAGGTACTAACTTGATGAAACTTGTGATACCATTCACGGGAAGCCTGTTTAAGACCACAAATGGATTTCTTTAATTTACAAACTATTGACTTTGGATCCCCAAATACAAATTTTTTTGGTTGTACCATATAAATAGTTTCATCAATGTTACCATTGAGAAACATTGTCTTTACATCCATATGATGTAGCTCTAAATCAAAATGAGTCACAAGTGCCATTATAGTCCTAAATGAGTCCTTTGTAGAAACTGGGGAGAAAGTTTCCTTATAGTCTATGCCTTCCTTTTGAGTGAAACCCTTGGCGACTAGGTGAGCTTTATATCTTTTGACATTGCCATTTGAATCCCTCTTGGTTTTGAATATCCATTTACAACCAATAGGTTTATATCCTTTAGGTTTTTCAACAAGATCCCAAACGCCGTTGTCTTCCATGGATTTCATCTCATCCTTCATAACATCAATCCACTTGTGAGAATTAGAACTTTGTAAAGCTTGCTGCAGATTTATTGGATCATCTTCTGCTAAGTTTACATCAACCTCATGTTCTTGAAGAAATATGATATAATCATCCGGAATCGCACTCCTCATTTCTATTGTGGATCTCCTTAATGGCACTTCTTGAGGTTGTTGAGTTTGTACTATAGGTTCTTGAGGAAGAACTTCATTGTTGTCTTGTGCATGGAGCATCATCTTGAACAATACCGGGTAAAATAACTTGATCAATATTATCTTGTTCTGGAAGAACTTCATTGTTGTCTTGTACCATAACAACATCTTGAACAATGTTAGGTAAAATAGTTTGAGCATTGTCAAGAGAAATATTAGGACAAGAAACAACATCAGGTATGAGAACTTAATCTTGATTGTTCTCTTGTTCTTCTTCAAAACCAACACTCCTTATGTTATCTTCCCCTTCAAACTCAACATCCTCAAAGAATCTTGCATTTCTCGTCTCAAACAATGATCTAATAGTGGGATTGGAAAACTTAAAGCCCCGAGAGCATTCAACATAACCAACAAAGTAGCGGTTAACTTTTCTTTCGTCCCATTTCTTTTCATTTGGCCTATAAAGCCGTGCTTGAGCTGGACAACCCTAATCATGTAAGTGCCTAATACTAGGCTTCTTTCCAGTCAACAACTCATAAAGAGGTTTTAGCTACTGTTTTACTTGGTACCCTATTAAGAATGTACACTATAGTCTTAAGTGCTTCTCCCTAAAGCGATTTAGGTAAAGAAGAATGACTAATCATACTTCTCACCATATCCTGAAGTGTTCGGTTTCATCTCTCTACAACACCATTGATGCTAGGCTTACATGGCATTGTGTATTGAGTGGGATCCCAAATTCATGTAGGAAGATAGAGAAAGGTCTTGGACGTTGTTCTCCTGAGCCATCATATCTGCCATTGTATTCACCACCATGGTAAGATTTGACAGCTTTAATCTTCTTGCCAAGTTGGAGTTCAACTTCGGATTTAAAAGATTTGAATACTTCCAAAGCTTGAGACTTCTCATGAATCAAATATAGGTACCCATACCTTGAATAGTCATCTATGAATGTAATAAACTATCGTTGACCATTCCCATAAGCTATGGGGAATGGTCCACAAATATCGGTATGGATTAGTTATGAGACATCTATAGATCTATTGAACCCACTTTTCTGTCGCGTGTTTCCCCTAATGCACTCAATAATTTTGAAAATCTGTCATATCAAGGGAATTAAGAATTTCTTCTAACACAAGCCTTTGAATTCTCTATTTACAGATATGGCCTAATTACTTGTGCCATAACATTACAGAATCCTTATCAGTTAATTTACGTTTTGTACCACGTGTACTTGTATACAAGGTTTCATTAAATGAGGCAACAGATATCCAACAAATAAAGGTTGTCATGCATAGATAAAGAACCAGTACCAATAACTTTTGAATTTAAAGAAAGACTAAATTTCGAATTTCCAAATGAACAATAATATCCAGATTTGACCAATATAGAAATTGAAATCAAATTCCGTCTAAAGGATGGTACAACATAAGTTTCCCTTTAAATCCAAATAAATACTAGTTTTTAATAACAACCTAAATGTCCCTATTGCCTCTACTTTTTCCGTTTTACCATTGCCATTTTAACAACATAGATGAATCTTTCAGCATCATTTGGCGCCCAACTCCAAAGAAAACCCTGTAGGGACATACTTACATGAGTAGTAGCACCAGAATCTACCCACCAGGTATGAATAGGTACAAAAGTTAAATTAACTTCAGAACAAACTAGAGAGAGAAGAGTACCTTTCTTAATACTCCAAGCAACAAACTTGGGACACTCTTTCTTGATGAGACCTTAATTTCTTCATTTAAATAACACAGAATTCCTTATCTTGCATCTTTCTTCTTCGTCAGATATACCTTTTCAGATTAAGTCTTATTAGAGTCTTTAGCTCTCTTCCTTTTCTTCTTATGAGAAGTTAATGCTAAATGAGCACTTTCTGTCTTATCATTCTTTATCCTTTCCTCTTCTTGTACACAATGAGAAATAAGCTCATTCAAAGTCCATTTATCCTTTTGAGTATTATAACTCACAATGAACTAACTGAATTGTGCAAGAAGAGATATAAGAACTAAATGCACAAGCAAGTCATTAGACAATTGTAACTTTAGTTTTCCTGCTGTGATGCCCTAAAACCCAAGGGTCCCATTGACTAGGTGTCAACCTATGGAATTTCTACCTTAGGTCATTGCGCACCTAAGTTTCGGTACCAGACTGACACCAATTACTCGTGGACACCAAGTTACTTGACACCACCTCGATACGTCCCTTCACCGGGACTCATTCATTCATATTTAAGTTAAAAATATGAGAATAATACACTTAAATACAATCCGTAAGAGTCCGATCGCGACCCTTTTACCATTATTTCATACTTGACTATATTGACAATAGTCCAAAAGAATTTAATTACAATTCTTTTATACAAAAATACATGCTAGAACTAGTTTCTCCCAATCACTTTTTACAAAAAGATTTATCAAGGCCACATGTCGACCTTCTTCGCAATCACAACCTCGTCTGAGAGCCGTCCATCGGTGTAGACCCTGCACCTAAAAGGGTTATCTCATAAAGGGTGAGCCACGCCCAGTAGAGAATACCTCCTACAAGGGCTACTCCCCACATAAGTGCACATGCAATGTTCACTCAACATTCATATTCACATTTCAATAAGAACATGCTAATTCTATATGGAATCCTACATGTCATGCCATGAAATGAGATGAAACTCATCATGTACTTTGCGCCCGAGTCCTCACACAACACCTAAGCCTATGTGTGATAAACCGTAATTCTGGATGACATCCAATGATCATTTTCAAAACAAATTTCATTTGTTTATAAACCAAAAGCTTTTTGGATGATACATCACAATGATAATTTTATATTCAAAACCATGCGCCAGGGTAGCGAATTTGGTGTCCCCACCACAGCTCGCAAAACCTGTACACTTTTACGCTCTTCACTATTGCAAGACTATCTCGACCATTATTACGTGGTTTTTCTCACCCGAGGAGATCTATCCCTACTTTGGCCGGGACACTGACACATATTTTCTTTACCATTTTATTCAACCGTGCGACTCTGTTGGACGCAGTGTCGATTCACCAACCATGCATTCACACCCACTTAATGCGATGTCCCCGTGCATATGCAATGCAATATGCCATTGCGTGTTATATCATGTCACATGAATAATGAATGCTACATGGACAACACAAACCACACCACTTACCAGTGTCATGGACAATCACATGACTAACATATGATTTCCATACATCATTTCATGCATGCCAATATATCATACAAGCATATATCAACATTCACATTCAACATGTCATTCTATGATCAAGCAATGACACACACACAAGAAAGCCATGTAATGGCCATTGCACATAACAATTCATCACATGTCAACATATTTGAACTCACACATTGACATCCAAACATGTCACTCTTAGTCAAGCAATGACACACTCAAGCAAGTCATACAATGATCCCTGAAGCAAGCCACAACAATCACAAACTAGGCCTCGAAATCAACCTCAAACAGGCCATAACAAACCACAATTTCAAGTTACAGTCTTGCCTAGGCGTAGCCTTCCTTCGCCTAAGCAAAGTGGTTAGCCTAGGCGAGGGCCTAGGCAAGGGCATACGCGGACCAGAAAGTCCCATTTTTCTATCTTTAGGCTCACCTAGGCGTACATGCCAACTCCTAGGCGTACATGCCAACTCCTAGGCGGACCCCTTCTCCTAGGTGAAGAACCAATCTTCCGTGGGAAGATTTACACCTTCGCCTAGGTGAACCTCAGTTCTCCTAGGAGAAGAAACATCGAGCAAAACCAGAAAATCCCTTTTTTCTTCGCCAAACGGGCCCTTAAACTAAGAACCCTCTTTTCCCGGCCTAAAGATGGAAAGTAGGCCAAGGTAGGAAGAATCCCTTACCTCTAGTAGAGTGATACACTGCAGAAGCCTCCCAAACTAACAACTCGATTTCCAAAATCTCCTTCGGATCTTCGGCCATCCCCTTCGTGTACCCACGCGCGCACTGCCGATGTGATATGAACTTTCGCTCTGACCTGGATTTAAACCTAGACCAACGGAATTGTAGAGATCTTATAAAGCTTTAGCTCACCTCTTCCTCTCTTCTCTCTCGGTCAACCGTAAGAAAATGGGCTCTTTGCCCTAATTCCTTTGTCTCAACTTAAGTTTGTTGATGTGGCCCACATTGTGCCACGGCCACCCTTGTTTGGGTTTGCTTTTGGCTCAAAAGTTTATTTACTGGCTCCGTTCAAGTTCAATTTATCCCATGAACTTGACTCAAGTCATTTCCCAACTTTCAGATTGTGAATACTGCATATGGAGTCACTAGACAATCTATTACCCGAAAACGGAAAATTGATCGACATGGAATTCGACGAAATTTGTCTAGGTAACTAAATTTCGCGAGACGACTCCAACGGTAAGTTTCGTTTCATCATCCGAGATATAGAATATTTCCATATTTTCAACTTGTATTATTCTGACAATTCAACAAGCTTTGGATCTTTTTAGAAAAAATTTGACTTTCTAGGTTTTACATTCTCTCCTCTCTTAAAAGAATTTCGCCCCAAAATTCCTCACATAGCACAATTCATGTGCATATGCAACAGTCATTTAACATGAATGACTAAAACATACCTTCTTCCTTGAACAAAAAGGGATAGTTGGCACGTATAGTGTCTTCACGTTCCCATGTTGCCTCCTCTATTCCACTGTGTTGCCACAACACCTTCACTAGCCTCACGGTCTTGCTTCACAAAACCTAATCTCGACTATCCACGATACGCACAGATCCCTCCTCGAAGGTCCAATCTGCATCAACTACAAGCTCTCCCCAATCCACCACATGATCCCGGACTAGAGTGCACTTTTCTGAGTGCTGGAGACATGGAATATGTACACTGGAGCAACTCGACTAAAGCCAATCGGTATGCAACTGTACCTACCCTCTTGAGTACCTTAAAGGGCCCAATATACCTTGACAATATCTTTTCTCGCTTGCCGAACCTGACCACTCCTCTCTTAGGCATTACCTTCAAGAAGACATGATCACCCACCTCAAAATCTAAAGGCCCTCGCCGTTTGTCGACTTTTACTCTTTACATCGGCTCTGGGGTCGAGAAGACGCCCATATCAACCAATCTTCAGGTGCGTGTCTCTAACCAACTCTGGACTCATGGTGGTTCTCTCTCCCACCTCTACTTAACAACTGAGATCGTTATGGCCTCCAATATAATGCCTTATAGGGTGCCATCTGTATGCTCACCTGATAACTATTGTTTTAGGCGAATTCCACCAAGGGTAAATACTCTTCCCAACTACCCTTGAGATCCAGGACACATGCCCGTAGCATGTCCTTTAACGTATGGATGGTCCTCTTTGACTGACCATCCATCTGGGGATGAAAAGCTGTGCTCATCATCAATCGTGTCCCCATGGCTCGCTGGAATCTCTCCCAAAAATGAGCCGTAAACCTGGGATCCCTATCTGATACTATGGATACTGGTACTCCATGTAACCGGACTATCTCCCGTATATACAACCTGCAGATTTCCTCTAGTGTGAAGGTCATCCGCACAGCCAAAAAATGTGCCGACTTAGTGAGCCGCTCTGCTATCACCCACACAGCATCATGTCGGTGGCAAGTGAGTCACAAAATCCATCGTGATGTGCTCCCACTTCTACTCAACTACTTCCAATGGTTGGAGTAATCCTGTTGGCCTCTGGTGCTCAGCCTTTACCTGTTGACACGTGAGATATCGTTGAATGAAATCTCCTACATGTTTCTTCATCCCACTCCAGTAATACTGGTGACTTAGATCGTGATACATCTTTGTGCCACCTGGATGCACAGTAAAACAAGAGCAATGGAACTCCCTAAGGATCTCCTCCCTCAGATCTTTTGATTAGGGAACCACAACCCGTCCTCTATACCGAAGACTACCATTTGAGTGCACGGTCCAGCCTTTGCCACCTGTACCTGATCGTACATTATCCCTGATAGACAATATCTTTGAGTCATGTCCCTCAGAATCTCGATCACTACTAACAGTAGCGAGCCACTCAAACTTCCCAACATACCGAGCCCGATAATTGTACTACAAATGAATTGTCCTACGCTCGAAAGCATCTTTCCATTCTCGGGAAGCTATACTAGCCAACACTCCCCGTGACTTCTGACTGAGTGCATCAACCACCACATTTACCTTATCGGGATGGTAATGCAAGGTGAAATCATATTCCTCCAGATACTCCACCCACCTACATTGCCTCATGTTGAGGTCCCGTTGTGTAAAAATGTACTTCAGACTTTTGTGGTCTGAAAACACCTCGAATTGCTCACACTATAAATAGTGGCGTTAAGCCTTTAAGGCAAAGATAATGGCCTCCAACTCCATGTCATGTGTAGGGTAAATCTGCTCGTGGTCCTTCAACTTCCGAGAACCATAAGCTACTACCCTCCTGGACTGCATCAAAACACATCCCAATTCATCCTTAGAGGCATCACAATACACTATGTACCTTTGTCCCCTCTTTGGGACTATTAGAATAGGAGCTAAAGTAAGCCTTCTATTTAATTCTTGGAATTCCCTCTCACACAAGTCATTCCACTCAAACTTGACTCATTGGGTTAACTAGGAAAAGTCCTCAATGAACTCAGACACTCTCGCTAATCCCCAAGAACCGCAGATCTCAAAGATTGACTTTGGTCTCTCCCAACTCATAACTGCCTCAACCTTCTCTAGGTCCACGGATACCCTCGAAGCCGATACCACGTGCTTCAAGAATCTCACCTCAAGAATCTCACCTCAGTAAGCCAAAACTCACACTTGCTGAATTTGGCATACAACTGATGCCTTCGTCCGAGAATGACCTCAAGTGACCCTAGCAAGTGATCCTCCCGCACTCTTGGCAGATCAAGATGTCATCCACAAAAACACAACAAACCGATCTAGGTAGGTTGGAAACACTAGCGCATAAGATCCATGAATGTTGCCGGAGCACTGGCCAACTGAATGGCATCATTATGAACCTCGAAATGCCCATGTCATGTCCTCGAACGCTTGTTTTAGGGATATCTGCCTCCCTAACTCTCAACTGATGGTAGCCGGTGCGGAGATCTATCTTGGAATAAACCTGTGCCCCTCTCAGTTGATCGAACAAATCATCAATCCGCGGTAAAGGGTACCTATTCTTGATAGTAGCCTTATTCAACTGCCGGTAATCTATACACAGTCGAAGATTCTTGTCCCTCTTCTTGGCAAATAGAACCGGAGTGACCTAAGGTGAGGTGCTCGGTCAAATGAAACCTCTATCCAACAATTCCTGCAATTGGACCTTGAGTTCCTATAACTCAGTAGGCGCCATTCTATGCAAAGTCATAGAAATAGGCGATGTACCAGGGTGTAACTCAATAACGAAGACTACATCCCTATACAGAGGTAATCCCGGTAGTTCATCCGGAAAAACATCCTCGTACTCACAAATCACCCGAGGTAGATCCAATTCTTGTCTCACCTCGTCTTCCAGGGTAAGGCTTTCCAACCACCCCTTCAGCTACCTAAGCCACCTAGAGTTGTACACGGCTCAAGGTAAAGCGTCATGCTTACCCCCCTGAAACGTAACACAAGTACCATCTAGTGTGTAGGCAGTAACCCTCCTACGATCACAATTAATGACAATTTGATGTGCCGTCAACCAGTCCATCCAAAGGATGACATCAAACTCCGACATGTCCAGGACCCTTAGGTCCACAGTGAGTAGAATCCCCGAGATCTCCAGCTCACAATCCCGACATATCTTATCAACACTCACCCTAGTTCCCAGGGGAGAAGAATTCACATACAACGACTTTCCCAAGTTTCAACCTCTAAGCCCAAATCTTTCACACATAACAACGAATGAAGGAGATGCACCAGAATCAAACAATACTCTTGCACATAAGCAAAAGAGTAGAAATGTACCTTGAATGACCGATTGATTTGCAAGCTCGGTCTGAGGTGTGATGGCGTAGACACGCCCTAGTCCTCAAGTCCCTAATCTATGAGCCTTGTCCTCACTGACCTTGACCCATGCCCGGTCCATGTGGCCTCGTTTACAAAACAAATAGGTGCTTGTGCCTGGGACCTGATACTGCCTTCCCCGGTCCATGCGGTGGTAGGGAGAAGTGAAACCACGCCAGCATGCCCCACGATGACTGACCGGTGCCCCATAACTATGAGATCCCTGCCTCTAAGGGCAATCCCGTCTCAAGTGTCCAGGCTGGTGGCATTGGAAACACACTCTTTACCTTGGTTGGCTAGGAGCTTTGAAGTGTCTCCCATCTTGGGATGACTGATCCTAGCCTTGGCCCTGGTAGTCACGACCCTATCTTTGAAACCCTCGTGGAGCAGAAGTCCTTTGCTTCTTTTTTAGCTAGAAGAAGAGAGTTGACTGACGGGCCGAAAGTGAGTGTGCAAAATCAGGTGGGAAATGTAAACCCCGTGTGCCCAAGTATATGCGTCGAGTTGACGTAGTGTAGTGGTTAGTCAAGTGTCGTTCCCTCGAAGAGAAGCGTGTTGACTACCGATTTAACGACTTAAACAATATTTGGATCTAATCCTAAAGCGAATTACGACTAAATTACTAGAATTAACAAAAACGTAAAATTAAGTGTATTGAATTATATCGATGATAAGAAACCTAGGGTTTTACCATCTCCTACCACACTTGATAAATGTCAATTCAATTAAGATCTTATTGAAGTATTCATACGAAGCGCGCTGTGGGTCGATCTTTCCTACAAGATATTCTGCCTCAGATATATTTGCTTATCTCTCGCCAAGGATGTATTGCATCTCTCGCTCAACCCTCGACTCTAAAACGCCAATGTAAAACTTAGTGCCACACTTGCAAACTGAATATCTCTATTCTTCTCGACCACCCAAGTGTTGCTTTAACCATGTCCCTAAAAGTTATCTTCTCTCGATCTCAAAATCCCAGCTTTAGCATGTCACAGTTGGCCAGATAATAACATGTAATTAAACCAGAATTAAAGCAAACGTATGAACTCATATTAATATTCAAATAAGCCAAAACTGAAAATCAATCCATCAAACTGTGGTTAGGGTTGGAAAAACCCAAGATAAAAGAATTAGTTCATCATAGTATCTATTGGCAGATCAAGAATTCGAATCATGAAGTAGGTTGAAGGAAGAACTACAGAAAACTCCGTCTTCGCAATCTTTCCCGAATCCGTCTATCTTGGATCTCTCCGGTCTCTCCTTCTTCTTCTCTCAATCCAATCCCCATTTTTTGCTTCGAAAAATCTTCCCTCAGATAAGCCTCGAGACGGGCCCTCTTCCAATGGCTCAAAAAATAGGTTCTCATGAGTTCCCATTCGAAAGGGGACTTTGCTCCACAAGCCGGGCAAAGGTTAAGCTTCCCTCACAAGGAAGCCAAGGCCTTTCAACTCAAATCTACTGGTTCGCCGCCGCTCTTTGTCATTTCTCTCGCTATGTTTTGTTTTTCTCGTTTTTAGTTGCCTGTTCTTTTGATTCCAACATCGCCATATTCTATAGAACAATATAATATGAGGGATTAGCTTGATATTAATGAAAAAAACTGTGAACCATGCATTTTAGCTATAAAGAACATCGAGAATTCAACTAAAATGCACGCATGATTCATCCCATCAACAATTTCAAACCCTAGCTTCGCATTCCTGGGCAAGAATAGACTCACCTGTGGTACAAGAATAACAAAAACTATATGACGATATGGGCTAAACACACATGACAACAGCAAGAAGGAGTCCATATTAACCAGTTCAAAAGATCCAGGGACTACCTTAATTGTTTAGCTTTCAAGAACTTGCACTAGGTCAGTCTCGATTGACTAAGTAGGTTAACCCCGTTTTTAATGCTCAATAATTTTTCCTAAGGAGTCTAATTGCAGTTAAAGTGTGATCTTTGATGCATAGTTTGACCAAGCGAAGACCCTAAACTTGAATTGAACTCGACTATTTGGAATAGCTTAACACGGAAGGATGAGAACGCACCAATTTATTCACTTCAGCTACTCCTAAGGGGATTAGCTCTAAGACAAATTCCGGACACAGTCCGAGGGGCTTTTGAAAGCCTAATGCCCTGAACCAACTGGCCGGGAACCATTGACTTCACTGCCCGCTACATGGGACAGAGGATGGATGATCTACACGATTTAAGACCTCGAGGTTTGGTTGAGTGTTTGGGGTGAAGTTCTAGGGGAACTGAATGCCTGGTGCATGATTAGTACCTAAATAATGCTATTTTGAGCCCTGTTTATAGCAGGTTTTGAGCACTTTTTGTGTACTAATCAACTTAAATAACCCAATTGATACATTAAGGTCCTGGCTTTGCTACAAATCACATTTTGTAGCTATTTTTTGTAGTTTTGCAGGCCAAATACCTCATTATCTTCAATCTGATTCAAACACGATAAACCTGAGCCGAATTCGAAGATGTGTGATCGAACTAGAGGAGATTTGGAGCAAAAATGCAGAAGAGAAGGAAGACACAGTGGAAATTTCAAGGTGGTTGTGAAAATTCAACCCGCGAACAGAGGTTGCAAATTTTTTCGCAACACCGCTCCCCAGACCGCCAGCTTGACTGCTGATTCGCTTTTGTTCGCTTTTTGCATAAATTTGCCCTTGATGTAATTCTTGTCCCTTTATACATTTTTGCAATTTCTTTGGTACCGGCATCTATATAAGCTCAGTCAAGCTTGTAACATCAATCAACTTTCAGTCCATCAATCACTCAATAAAATTGGGAGCCAAGTTTCCTCTCCTCCCGCTGCTGGTGATTTTCTCTCATTTTTCCTTCACTTTCTTGCACTTTCTCACCATCCAAACACCCCTTGATGATGACAAATCAAAGGATGTTTGGCTAAGGCCCTCATCCTGAAGGAAGCGCCACAGTACCGCCAGGTAAACTAATCGTTCTCTCATGCTTCTGTGAGCATTTATCGGTGCTTACATTCCGCTCACACAGTTTAAATCTTCAAACACGCCCCTCACCAACCTGTATTTCCGTAAGTTTTTGTTCAGTGGATACTTATCACTAGATCCACTGATACCCAGTTAGTTGTCTCCTATTAGTTACTGTAGGGTAAGGTTATGAGATGTTGTCTCACCGTCAGGGACACTTATGTTCATTAAATGCCATTGTTCAAGAGGAAAAATTATAGGGTTTAGGTTTTAAAGCGAAATGAAGATCCGGTTCGGGAAATGACTATAGGTCATCCTTCCCAACGTGAGGAAAAAGCCCCGAGACTTCAAGGAGTTCTTTTTCTAATTTTATTTCAAATTATTTTCAGTTTTCAACCATTCACCCACACTGTTTTTACACAAATCCTTAAATCCAAAGAGGAAACACCATTTTCAATCCACTGCAACTCTTCTCTCACGAAGAAAACCCATCCTCGTGTTCGACCCTAGACCACTATACTGCAGTAGCTTTGCTACGACAGTAGGAACCCTAGGATACAAATTTTGTTGATTCCGGTACACCTACTTTACATGCGAATCAGTGCCCTTAACCAACTGGTGGGGAGTCACTAATGGATCCCCGCTATAGGAACCTTCACCTAAACCTCCTGCACTCAGTACTCTTCCTAGATTTCGTTTTAGAGCCAACTCTAGAGTAGCTAAAGTGAATAAATTGGTGTGTTCTCATCCTTCCATGTTAAGCTATTCCAAGTAGACAAGTTCGATTCAAGTTTGGGAGTACTGCAGTCAAACTATGCATCAAAGATCACACTTTAATCGCACTTAGACTTGGGAAAATTATCGAAAGCATTAAAATGGGGTTGACTTATTTATCAACCGAGACCACTCAAAGGTAAGTTCTTGAAAGCTAAACAATTAAGGTAGTCCCTGGATCTTTTGAACTGGTTAATATGGACTCCTTCTTGTTGTTTTCTATGTGTTTAGGCCCATATCGTCATATAGTTTCATGTTATTATCAGCTCATGAGTCTTATTCTTTTCTCGTGGAAAAGAAGAAGTTGAGCCTGGGGGTGTTGATCGGGGATAAATCATGCGTGCATTTCAGCCGAGTTACGTGGGCTTCTACCGCACTTGAATGCTATAGTTGTCCTGCTCGTTCAAGATCTGTCTGGCAGCCTTTAGATCTTGTAAATGCCCCGTGGTCCTAGAATTTTTTAATTTATTATATATTCCCGGTATAATTAAGCCAACTCGGGTATTTTCCAGAATTGTTAAATGAATGTTGATTAAATTATTATATGGCTAAAAGCCAAATGCAAATATTAAATGCTAAAATGAGAAATTAATTGAACCCAGAAATAAACCCAAGTGAAAAAGGGCAAAAAAATTGGAAATAAGGACCTAAGGGTCATAAATTAGAAAGAAGAAATGTCTAAGTGTGATTAATGAGAATTTAAATGCAAATAGTGGGCAAGCTAGCAATTAGGAGAACTTAAACCCAAAAAGGGATTTTTAAAGAAGGCCAAACAAGGCCTTATGTGACATGGGATATTTAATACCAAAAGGGTCTCTGGGAAGCTCATTTTTGAAAGGCAAAAATGGCTCGAGAAAGAGGAAGGAGATCTGGGGCTTCGTGTGTAGGAGGAGCCGATTCTTTGCTCCATTAAAGCAAGAGTTTAAGAGATCAAGTTGAAGAAGAAAGCTTGGCATTGAAGATTGAAAGGGATTTAAGGGGCTGACGAGGAGGAAAGCCCACATGGAAGTTGAGATTCTGGATCGGAATCAAAGCAACGATTTTGGTTTGTTCTATCTTCTCCTATTCTCGTTTCAAGATTTGAACTATTTGTTCTAAATGCATAAGGAAAGCATATTGAATTGTTTTAATAAATTTAAGAAATGATTGTGAAATGTTTGCAAATGAAAATTGTATGAGTATTGAAAATGAACCGCGTATACAAAATGTACATATTGTACTGTATGTTGCTATAAAAGATTTGAATGCCCTTAATTGAATGTTACCTGTTTAGTTCGTATGAAGGATAGATTGGTATATCAATAGGGGTCAAAAATAATGCAAGATCAACGATTGTATTGATGTCATCCCGATCACAGCCGATCAGACGCGAGTGTCTACTAATTGATTTTTTCGTAATAACGCCAGCAAACAATGACTGCATCGTGTTATAAAACCTTTTTTATAACGGTCACACTCCCAATGATCGTGTCGCGATTTCGATATCCCGTATATCAAAAACATAGTTAAATTCATTAAGGGCATAACCGAATTCGAATTGATTTGAGATTGTGACAAATTGAATTGAAAAGCATGATTATGAATTGAAATGAAAAGAGTATCAGGAAACGCATGATTTGATTATTAATGACTTATTGCATATGGAAGTGTATATTCAGATTTGATCAATGAACCATAAATGATTGTATATGAAATAAGTATATGTATTGTATTGACATTGATCATCCAAAAGATCTTAAAGTTTGTTTAGTAAACCGCATGATTTGATTTCTAAATCAAAACCGAGAATGGAATTAGATAGAATCCACTAAGCATGAAAATGCTTAGCGTGTAGTTTTATCTATGCACAGGTACTAATTGAACAGGAGCGAAAAGTAAGATCGAGGAGCGTCGAGTCATAAAGAAAGAATTGCGGAGTATGTTCCGACATATGCATTCACCCTTGCGGAATATGTTCCGACATATGCATTCACCCCATATCTCTTTTTGAACATTGATATTTTGTAAAAACAATTTCAACTCTGAATATCTATTTCAGAATCATTTGAAAAGGCTTGATATGCCTTTATATAGTAAGCCTGTACTTTGCACAAAATGAAATGAAACGGCTTACTCCTTTAAAATGCTTCCGCATATTTGAAAAGGATTTATGCCAATCATGTAACGCGCTACGTCGTGTTTTTGATAAATGATTTTGATAAGGTGATTGAGTGACATTAGAGCAACCCGGACTTGGTTCGGACCCGACACATATTTTATTTACCATTTTATTCAATCGTGAGACTCTGTTAGACGTTTTCCCATTTATCGAGCCCAATAAATCCAACACCAAATGCAGTGTTGATTAACTAACCATTCACTCACACCCACTTAATGCGATGTCCCTGTGCATATGCAATGCAATATGCCATTGCATGTTATATATCATGTCACATGCATAATGAATGCTACATGGACATCACAAACCACACCACTTACTGGTGTTGTGGACAATCACATCACTTGCATATGACTTCCGATTCGTACACAAGAGGGTCGAGCTAAATCAACAATATTTATATACCTGTTCTACAACTGTCGTAGTCACACGCAAAGATAGTGGTCTGTGGCCTGAACACCTGTGGATGGGTTTTCTTTCATAAAAATGGTTTGCATTAGGACATGAAGGTAAGGCTTTCTATTTGGACTCTTGGAATTCATTCAAAACAGGGAATGGTTTGAAAAATAGGAAATTGTAAAATCAGTGCTAAAACTGGAAATTACGAAGAAATTACTAAGATTTAGGTCACTAATCGCAAGCTGTGGCAACATTACGTCCTCGTGTTTTATCCTCCTATGTGAGTCGAACACAGATGTAGCTATGGCCCTTTGTTTAAAACCCTAACATTCTTTTATCATTTTTAGAGGCTCGTAAAGATCTAAAGAATCACAGTGCATCTCTCACCCGAGCACTGAACCCTAAAGCATGGAGAGTATTGACCTAGGCTAGTAAAGACCATCTAAAGAATCACAGTGCATCTCTCACCCGAGCACTGAACCCTAAAGCATGGAGAGTATTGGCCAAAACAATAAAAGCAAATGTTATTTAACCCTAATTTGAAGAACCCTAACATGTGAATATTACCTCATAGGCAAGTAAGGACCATCTAAGAGCCACGCATTCGTCACTGCTAATCGATCTAAAGCATGGAGAGATACAAGACAATAACATCCTATGTTATGCAACTGAAGTTTTGAAGATAAGGGCCATAAATACACTACCCGTGAGCTTTTAGTACATGAGACAACATAAGCTTAAGCCCCACTCGCTGCCAGCTTCCTTCCTCTTCAGCGAAGGAGGCTAGCTACATCTCTGAGTTGTCATCCTAAGAGGTGGTTAAAATGAAAGTGAAAGAAAGAAAGAAGAGAGAAAGAAGAGAGAGAAGAGAAAATAAAGCAAAACTTAAAATAAAACAATTTATTTACAAAGCAAAGAGAATGAAAACTACAAATCACCAAAAACTCTGTCTTTCTTCTTCCTCTCTCCACCTCTTTCCCTCTATTACAAACATGAGGGGTATTTATGACTCCTCAAGGTATAAAATACCAAAACCCTAATAACTAAGCTTGCTATAGGATAGAGAGTAATTCACCAAGTTTGAAGGCGGTTGCATTAATTACAAAGCATGACGAGGCATGCATTCGCTACAGGAGAATTCTCGCTAATTAGCTAAATTGGCAATAATTAGCGATTCTACAAATGGCTTAGCTAATTGGCAAGGTCTAGCGAAATTGGCAATGTTGTAGCGACTCATAAGGTTGCGACTTCAAGGTTAGCGAAATTTCGCTAAGCTAGCTTAAATTGTCATGGAGAAGCGAATTTCAATTGCACAAGGTGGTGCTTGGCTAGCTGACTCAATGTGTGCCGAGATTACAATCGTTCATGAATTAGCTTACAAATTCGCTAGATTGCGAATTGATTAAGTAATGTAAAGTTATAAATTGCCTCGTTTTGTCGTTTCGCATTCTCTCGCCATGTCTTCAACCCGCATCTCATTTCTTCCACTTTTCCTTGTTTTTCCATTGATTTTTGGGCTTGTCGATGGTTGAGACCAAAATTCCAACCTCAAGGATCGATCATTCGCATTGAGGTTGAAGTTCAAATGTGTATAAGTCTACAAACAAATCCAAAACACCCTCAAATTGGACATGTTAGCGCAAGACATCTGAACACTTCACCGATATATGACATGATCACGATCAAAAAGTACTCAAAACCTATCTAATATAGGGTTCAAAATCGTACTTTTGGACACTAATCACACCCCAACCCAAACGTTATAGTCCCTTAGCAATGCAAAATACATCTGAGATGCATGTGGTGATTTTCAAAAGGTTGTATTTCAAAAAGGTCACATACTTATATACAAACTAATATTACTTTAAAGTGAACAATTGAAATCAACATTTGAAACCTATATACAAGAATAAAATCCATAAGAGAACAATTTTTAGAACAACACTGTTTCCATGATTTTCAACTTGGATTTCCACCAAAGTCTAATGGTTCATTTTGTATCTAGATTGAGTCAATAAAATGCAAAATTTGTTTCCCCCCCAACCTAGCATTGACATGGCCTTAAACTGTTGAACAATTAAGATAGGGCTGGTTACACTTCTCTTGTTTTCTTAATCATATTGTAGGATGCAATGCTAAAAAAATTCGAGTTCACCAAAGTCCGTGTAACGGGGGTCCACCGATGACTCCCAACCAATTAAGGTTTAGGGCATCAAGCCAAAAGGATCAAAGACCACTAACTCTAAAGGTTTCCACCTCGACTCAACCCGACTTCAAAATCACACCTACAATTCGCTAAATTCTACCTATCCACCCATGTAATCGAACACAAAATCGATGACCCCAACCACTAAGGCTTAGGGCATCAAGCTCAAAGGCTTTCGCCATACACCCCGCGGACCGTGTTTCGTTTCAAAGCAAAACTTCGCATTTTATTTTTTTTCTTTTTCTTCTTTTCTTTTCTTTTTCTTTTCCTTGGAAGACAAATATCGGGTCCTCAATATTATAACTCAAACCTATCCTAGGTTGTCAACATGCCTAAGGCCTATTTGCAAAGTGGAAGGAGGCATACAAATTTACAACCTATCAAGCAATCTAGAGCCGCAAAGGTGTGACATAGCATAAAGGGGGAAATTTCCAAGTTGAGCATGCTGGAACAGTGACTGAACACAAATTGTTTCAAGCATGGCATTCGCTCTAGCATAAAGGTGACAAATATGATGATTCAATTATCCAATTTAAAGCAATTCAATTGTTCAATTTGAAGCAATTCTATTGTTCAATTTGAAGCAATTTAATTATGTAGTTTGAAAGAAAAACACATACTTATACACATTAGACACAAACACAATATGCAAAGTCAATATATATATATAAATTCCAGTTTTGATATAGGCCAAATGGCTTAATACATGCAGAATAGTTACACACAAACATATCACCGTCTTACTATGGCTAATACAAAATCATAATCAAAATTAAGAGGGCAGTTGATAAAGCTCGAACCGTACATAAACCAAAAGAAACCTTAATCCACCTCACCCGCGCGGTGGTGGTGAAGCTACTGCAGCTGCTGCCAGGATATCCAATGAGGCTGCATCCGTGGCAGGCTCCTCTCCGAAGGTGGAGACCAGAGGAAGACCCAGATAACAAGGATCCGATGAAGCATGGAATGGCACTGTCCCAAAGTGGCCTCAGCTCGAGCCAATCTCTGGTCATGTGCTGCATGCTGGGCTGCCTGAGAGGCTGCTAGTGTGCAGATCGCATCCATCACTCCAGCCATCTCCCTCGAGCTGACATGTGTATACTCCGGTGACTGGTGTGCTGAATATGAGGGCCCGGGAGTATCTGTAGGGGCTGCAACTGAAGTAGTGGGTGGAGGAGATGGTGGTGAACGATCTGAAATATGAGTGGGACTCCTCTCAGACCTCCGGTGCGTGGAGCGTGGATCGCCCCCCAGGCATCCTCACCTCCCCCACCCGGTACCTCCTCCTAGTCTCGCCGGCGAGGCGGAATGGACGGGCATAGTCATAATCCGGTCCACCGCTACTACACTGTGAGGTAGCCGTCTCAAGATCTCTATCCTGCAAGCCCTCCCGGGAATCCCATCTCGCTTCAAGAACATAGGAAAGGAGCCTCTGTGATAAGAAGTGGTATGCTCTCGTCAGATGAGGTCTCTCCTCCGGCGGACCTTCTCCTCAAACTCCAGAAGAGCCGGCAATCACCGTACTTCTGAAGGGTCAACCAAATTGTCTGAGATCCGCACATACAATGCTCCAAGATAGCCCCCTCCTCCGCACATACGTCGCAGAGGGAATAAACAGTGTGCGCAGCGTATGGTCGATGAGCAAAAGATATGAGGCGGAGCCGCTCCGATAAAGAACCGTCACCAGAACATCTCGCCGCTCTAATCCATCGCTCGGGCGGAGGGTGGCCCAATCTCTATAACCCCGCATTCGCGCCAGAGGCGCGCAACCAAGGTCGCGTAATAACCACGATCATACACCCCGGGACGGTCATCTATCCTGAAATGGATCTCCAGGGGACCGTCTGCATCCCGAGATGTCATGGAGTGGTAGAACTGTCGGACCACTCTCGGGTAGTAGAACTGTCGTGGAGTCATGAATGGGAGGAGCGAATACCTCTCGATCAATCGCATCGACTCCTGGTATCTGGGGTCGGCCATCACCCAGAACGCCGTGAGAATGACTCCCGATGAAATGGCCTACACGTATATCCGCATTCCCACTGTGTGTCCTACGAACACAGCCTCCCCGATCCACGAGGCCTGATACTGAGAAGGTGTCGCCTCACCGCCGATGCGACCAGACGGTGGCGCTCAGAAGATGATGACTCGCTCGCCTCGGCGCGCCCTCACTGGAAGGCCGGCCCCTCCTAGCCTCTCCTTCCAGTGGTACTCGGGATGGGGCCCGGGTCCCATCCGTCTGTAACGTCAACCCAGGCTCACAAATCTACCAGACATGATGGCTCGTTTACAGTCAGGCCGACCTTCCGGCTCTGCAAGCAAACCTCACTGAGGTCGAGCACCCGACCCACCCCTAATTTTACCTCTACATTCCCGGGATAGGCCAAATCACGGAAAGGGTGGACTCACTCGAATATGTAGTCGTGGGCCTCGTATGTCTGAACCGAAGCTCAATACCTCCGAATCTCTCTCCGAAGGTCATTGACTTCTTCATCAATTTCATCACCCAGGCTCGCGATCGAATCGAATGGGCCCCGACAGATAAATCGTGGCTCAATAGAATACCGCCGACCGCTGTGGTACCGTATCGAACCAGGTTACGGGCAAGGACGGCCAGCCTAAGGCGCTGTGTGGTGGCTGTCGGGCAATCGCCGTGCAAGCCGACTGCGGAGGCTCTGGCCACCGCCGGCCTGATGATGCGAATGCGGACTCGGTCACGGCAAAGGATGAAGCTAGGGAGGGCTCAGTCGTGGTTGAAGCACGGCTAACAAGTGAATAACAGGGCACGCCGAGGTAAATATGAAATGCTTGAGGCCAACCCCTCCCCTTATAAGCGCAAGATGGTACCGAAGAGTCTCCTCCCACCAATTTTTCAAGCAAGCCCAGCGCACTTCGCTCAGATGGTCTTTCGTATCAAAAAATTTTAAAATTAATTACTAATATTAAATAATAATATAACTAAAAATTATTGTTAGCAAATTTACTATAATACTATGATTAATATTTAAAACATACTATTTTCATATACAAACTAAATTATAATGAAAAGAAAAATTGCTAAGTTAAAAATTTTTGAAAAAATTATTAAGACTAACAGAATTAACTAATATAAGACAACAATTAAAAATTGCGGAACTCATAATCCGGCTTTGAAAACACCGAACCGCTTCGAGTTCGGGAATACTCAAGGGTCAAGGAGGATGATCTCTCAACCCATGCAAAGGCCTCGGTTTGGCTCCATGATGTTGCACATAAGTTGGACTGCTCTCGAACGGTCGCGGGATTCGAGCAATCGGGTTTCGCACTGTGCTGCTTCAGAAGACCAATTCTCCTTCATTCCAAGGTTGATCACTCTTGCATTTTCGGGCACCTCTATACTCCGCACACCGGGATCAACTCGAAACAACTCACGCTATGATTTTCTGTGTTCTAATTTTGGGTTGTCATTCAAATTGAAAATGTTCAATTCCAATATCATGTCACCAAATGTCAATTGCATGATTCCATTCCGGCAATTAATAATTGCATTGGCAGTGGCCATAAATGGTCTCCCTAAAATGATTGGCACATGATTTGGTTCATTGGGACCGGGTGCAAAGGTTCAGGACTACAAAATCTACCGATAGTAGAAATCTGTCAATTTTTACAAGAACATCCTCAACTATCCTCGGGATTTCAACACTATCTACCAATGAGAGTGTGATTGAGTGTAGGCTTAAGCTCACCTAAACCTAATCGCTTGTATAACGAAAAATGGCATAAGATTCACACTGCTCCTAAATCTAGCAATGCCTTTTCCATGCAATTCCCACCAATATTAATCGGTATCGGTGGGAGAATCCGTAACTTTCAGACAATGTGGTACTTGCTTTGGATTAGGAACTGATATTTTTCTCAGTGAGTATACCTTCTTCTACGCCTAATCCTCTCTTTATGGCATAGATCCTTTGGGTGTGGCCTCTTGCATGCTGTGTACTGGGTTGATTAGGATCAAGCAAGGTATGTTAACCTTTACTTGCCTTAAGACCTCAAGCATACCTACTGGTTGAAGCTTCCTTTTTCTTTCCCTCTCAATGCTTGTGGAAAGGGAGGTGGTATACGAGTATTTCATTGTGTCATCCTCAGAAGAATATGCTCTGTGTTGCATTTTTCTCCCCGCCTCGATTCTTCAACGTGCTTTTGCGTAGTTGATCAACCTCTTTCCACTTCCTCAAGGTGATTAAGGACTTAACCTCATCCATTCTCGACCTACCATGGATCCCTTAGATTTGGAAGTGTTTGGATGGAACCCCTCTTTCTTTTGTCCCTCTAGCAGCTTGTTAATGTTTGTACTGAATGTGAGGTCATCAAATTTTTATTCGTTATTTTCGGGACAAGATTAATTCTTTGTGCCAATTGCACATTGGTTCCATTTTGGTCATTAACAAAATTGCCCACCACCTTACTCAAATTGAGTACAGCTTGTTCTACTGGAGAAGAGGATGGTGGTTGTTGTGACTGTGAGGAGGAACCAACCGAGGCTTGGCCTCGGTGTATATGCTGGGGTTTGGTCTCCATGCAAGGTTAGATGATTCCTCCACCGATTGTAAGTATTCCCATACGAGCATTTGGTTGTTAGCTTGAATTGTCTCACAAGCAGAAAAATATTCTCGACATCAAATCCTTCACCAAGTAGGGTCATGGAACAAGGTTCTATTGGTTGTGCCGGGATTGGAAATTTGTGTGGGATTAGGTTTGCGGCAAGGTTGTCAATACTGGTCGCACTTCACTGGAAATGCTTTTCCTCCAGCTCCTCTACCTTCTAGCTAGAGTTGATAACCTAGCCCTCATTTCCATCTCTATCATTCAAAGGCATTAAGCATACTCTCACCTCTTTGATTGACTCGGTGGTTTCATCCTATCCGTTCTTCTGTGGTTAAGCTCATCCCAACCCCAGAAGTTTCAGCCACGTATTCTAAAATCCATGGCTTCATCGTGATGCTTCGCTTAAAAGTCTCCCCACACATGGTTTCTAAAAGCTGCCTCATGGCATGAGACATACCACCATAGAAGTGGTTCACTAACATCCATGTGTCAAAGCCATGGTGTGGACATGCACTGATGGTCTCTAAAAACCTCTCCCAACACTGGTAAAACTTCTCACCTTCATGAGCTGCAAAGGTATAAATTTGTCTTTTCAAATCAATAAGTCTTATGAGCACTAAAAAACTTCTTCAGGAACTCTGCTTGCAGCCAGCCCAATTTCTTATGGCTCTAGGCCTCAATGAGTTGAGCCATATCTTGGCCTTGTCCTTTAGAGTCAATGGAAATGCCTTTAGCTTCAGCAATCCATGTCCATCATACCTTCCTTGAAGGTAGTGCAAACCTCCTCAAAATCCCTTATATGAGCCAGATGGATTTTCATTTTCCATACCATGGTATGTGGGAAGTTAGGTACTGAATATGGCCTCACCAAGTACATCATCACAGGAGGAATGATACACAGATGGGCACTAACTCTAGAGGGGTGGATGTGATCCTCATGGCTCTATATGCATTGATTCATAGGTTCTGTCACTCATTGCCTCTGTATGGGATCCATGGTATCAGCTTGTGCACTAACCTCACTAGCTAGGTCAGGCTGTGTACTAATCCTAACTGGCCTCCACCGAAGTGTCCCATCCCATCGTTGCATGTACGCTTGTTACACAATTGTAGAGACAAATAATTAGAACCAACAAAGAGTGCTAAAAGAAAAATTAAACTACAATTAACAAAAAGAAGTAAAATGACTGAAAAATCGAATAACTGCAGCCATCACAAGTGCTAGAAACTCCGGCACTTGTCGCGAATCGCATATGCAAAAAGAGGTAAAAGGTTACCTTCACTTGTAGGATGTGGATCACAAGTACTTTTCAACTTACCATTAGTAGTCAAAGTAATCATCTCTAAGAATCCACGCCATTTGATTCGTGTCACAAGAGTTGAGCTAAAATCAACAATATTTATATACCTAAGCCTCCTACAACTGCCGTGAGTCAAGCATCGCAAGATAGTGGTCTAGGGTCGAACACCTGTGACGGGTTTTCATAAAAATGGCTCGCATTAGTACATGAAGGCAAGGCTTTCTATTCGACTTTTCGGGAATTCATTTTCAAAAACAGGGGAATGGTTTGAAAACAGAAATTGTAAAAACTGAAAGTTAAAAACTGGAAATTAACAATGAAGAAATTTACTTTGAAGATTTAGGTCACTAACTTGGCAAGCTAGGCAAACACATGTCCTCAGGTTTTATCCTCCTATGTCAACACAGACGTAGCTGATGCCTTGCTTAAAACCCTAACATTCTTTTATCATTTTTGCAGGCTCAGAAGATCTGAAGAATCACAAAGGTATCTCTCACCCGAGCACCGAACCCTAAAGCATGGAGAGGCACGACTCAGGCTAGTAAAGACCATCTAAGAATCACAAGGCATCTCTCACCTTAATCGAACCCCAAAGCATGGAGAGAATACAAACAATAAAGCAAATGTTATTTAACCCTAATTTGAAGAACTCCTAACATGTGAATATTACCTCATAGGCAAGTAAGGACCATCTAAAGAGCCACGCACTACAAGCAATCGGATCTAAAGCATGGAGAGTATTACAAGACAATAACATCCTATGTTATGCAACTGAGTTTGAAGATAAGGGGCCATAAATACACTACCCGTAGCTTTTAGTACATGAGGACAACATGCTTAAGCCCCACCGGCTGCTTTTAAGCCTCTTCAAAGGAAGGAGGCTTAGCCACATCTCTTGAGTTGTCATCCTTAAGAGGTATTTGCTGGGCCCGGGAGGTGAAAAGAAAGAAAGAAGAGAAAGAAGAGAGAGAAGAGAAAATAAAAGCAAAACTTAAAAATAAAACAATTTATTTACAAAAGCAGTAAATGAAAACTTACAAATCACCAAAAACTTGTCTTTCTTCCTCTCCACCTCTTCCCCTCTATTACAAAACATGAGGGGTATTTATAGGACTCCTCAAGGTATAAAATAATAAAACCCTAATAACTAAGCTAAGTATAGATAGGAGAGTAATTCACTAAGTTTGAAGGCGGTTGCATTAATTACAAAGATGATTTGTAGCATGCATTTTGCTACAGGGGAGAATTTACACTAGCTTAAATTGGCAATAATTAGCGAATTTGGCAATGGCTTAGCTTAAATTGGCAAGGGTCTACGAAATTAAGAATGTTGTAGCGACTGGCAAGGTCAAGGACTCTACATAATAAATTTCGCTAAGCTATTTAAATTGTCATGAGAAGCTTAATTTCGCACCGAGACAAAGGCAGGTTGGCTAGCGACTTCGCAATGTGTGCTGGGAGATTATGAACTGCTTAAGTATCAGCTTTTGCGAAAATTCGCCAGATTGCGAATTGATTAAGTAAATGTGTTGCGAAATTATCGCTTGTCGTTTCGCATTCCTCTGGCCATGCTTCAACCGCATCTCTTCATTTCTTCCACTTTTCCTTTGTTTTTCCATTGATTTTTTGGCTTGTTGATGGCTGAGACTAAAATTCCAACTCATGATCGATCATTTGCATTGAGGTTGGAAGTTCAAATGTGTATAAAAGTCTACAAAACAACTAAACACCTCAAATTGACATAAGTGTTACTAAGATGACTTGAATATCAATTGGGGATATATGACATGATTAATGATCAAAAAGTACTCAAAACCTATCTAATATAGGGTTCAAAATTGTACTTTTTGGACACTAATCAACTTCCATAGATCATTTCATGCATGCCAATATATCATACAAGCATATATCAATATTCACATTCAACATGTCTTTCTTTTGACTGTTTAAATGATATTACGACACAAGCAAGCCATGTAATGGCCATTGCACAAAATAATTCATCACATGTCAACATATTTGAACTCACACATTGACATCCAAACATGTCACTCTTAGTCAAGCAATGACACACTCAAACAAGTCATATAATGACCCCCGAAGCAAGCCACAACAATCATAAACCGAGCCTCGAAATTGACCCCAAACAGGTCATAACAAACCAATGTTTCAAGTTCTAAGCTCACCTAGGCATAGTTTCCAGCCGCCTGGAAGTAGCAACGATTAAAGTGAATTTAAGGTCCCATTTTTCTGTCTTTGGGCTCGCCTAGGCATACATGCCCACGCTTAGGCGGACCCTTTCGCCTAGGCGAGCCTTCCCTTCTATTAGGTGAAGAACCAATCTTCCGTGGGAAGATTCACACCTTCGCTTCAACTAGGTGAAGAAACATTGAGCAGAACCCGAAAATCTAGTTTTTCTTCGCTAAATAGGCCCTTAAACTGTTAGTAATAGTGCTCTAGGCCTATTGTATGGACATGGTATTTTGACTATTTATGAGAATTAATTATGATGATTTTGCATGTTTATTATATATAATGTCCTTGAATAGTCATTATTAATTATTCTAAATGTCCCTAATCTGCTATTGTTATGGGAATAACAATGAATTAAGATTAGTATAATTTGATTGATATTCACAGGATGAATATGTTGTATGAGATACCAATCAATTTATATTCATTTGTCAGAACAAATATCGATGCACTGCCTCAGGATTAATACATGGATCAAAGTCATAAGCCAATCTCTACGCTTGTGTCATTAAATCCTTTTACCCGAGATCGCTATAGTTCCCTAACATAAGGAATATTGTGTTTTGATATAATCAAACGTTGTCTTTAATCTGGATGACTATAAAGGTTATACTTGAACGACAAGAATTGTAGTGAGATATGAGCGATTAAGATGGAATTTGTCCCTCTTATTATAAGAGAGATATCTCAGGCCTCGACAATTGAGACTACATAGTCGTGCTCAAATGAATTGATGGATCAATGTCATTTGTTTAGTCGGCCTAATCGGTTTCAGTAATCAAAGATAGAATGAGGGCAGTCGACTTTGTCCATGCCTTATATTCTATCAAGATATCATGAGACAAAGGATTATGTCATTAGCTATATTAAGGTTGTCTCGATCGTTTGCTTTTCATTTAACTTGGGTAGTCATAATGTCTTGCTGAGGCCACGAGACTTGTAGGATCAAAATGTGATTTAGGCCTTACGCTAATGTTAATTGAACCTATAGGGTCGTACATTGTCTAAGAATAACGGTTATGGTTTTACTTCTTTGTAGTAATTTAAAATGATGAGATTATTTTAAATTACAAATAACAATTAGTTGTTATTTAAATTCTAATTTAATTTTGAGAAAGCTTAAATTGATTTTAAATTACATATAACAAATAATTAATTTGTTATATTTTCTTATCGATAAGGAAATAATCTATAAAGGGTTTTTTTTTTGGATGTGAATTTAAATAGTTATTATTTAAAAGAGTTTTAAATATATAATAATATAAATTCGTTTCCTTATCTGATAAGGATTTGAATTTAAATTGTTATTATTTAAAAGAGTTTTAAATATATAATAATATAAAATTAAGCTGAATAAAAACCCTGCTTACTTATATAGATATATATATATATATATATATATATATATATATATATATATATATATATATATATATATATAGCAGGAGAGCAGGTATAAGGTGAGACATATATATTTTTGTAGTAGTCGTCTTTTACTCTAAGAACAACCAAAACAGAGAGAAAGAAAAGAAAAACCTTAATTTCGTTTTGAGAAGACGAACCTGAACTAACATTCAACAAAGTCGTTCATTATTTGTTCGTGTGTGGATACTTGTAGAGGGTGGTCGCTTTTCAAAAAGGCAACACCTTTGAAGATCCGAATAAACCAAGACGCATACTTTGAAGGCTTGACGAATAGATCTACAAGAGGTAAGTTTCATTTACCCTTCCTTCGGTTTTTATGAAACGTATGTGATCCTTGGTGGGCTAAGGTATAAAATTTTTAAATTCCGCTGCATTTATGTTCCAATCATATTGGATATTCTGCCCGTAACCCAACATAAACAAAAAACCCTCTTTTCCGGGCCTAAAGATGGAAAGTAGGCCAAGGTAGGAAGAATCCCTTACCTTTAGTAGCGTGATACATGGGTAAAAAGTCTCCTAAACTCGACAACTTCGATTTCCCGAAATCTCCCTTCTTGGATCTTCAGCGAAATCCCTTTTTCCAAGTACCCACACGTATCCCTCGTCGATGCGATGAACTTTCGTTCTTGACTCAACGAAAACCAACCAATGGAACTCTGTAGATCTTGGGAGGAAGCTTTTAGCTCTCCTCTCCTCTCTTCTCCTCTCTCTCGTGGTTAACCAGGAAAATGGCCTTTTAATTTAATTCCTCTTGTCCCAAACTTGTTGGATGTGTGGCCCACGCGTGCCACGTGTCCACCCTCGTCGAGTCCGACTCGCTCATAACGATTTATTCACCCATTCAAGTTCAAATTTATCCCATGAACTTGAATCGTCATTTCCCAACTCGTAGATTTTCATAAACAATCTCAGATTGGGAGTCACCGACACCCATTACTCGAAAAAAATGTGGAAAATTGATTGTCACGTATTCAACGAAATTGCTGGTAACTAGATTTCGCGAGATCTAATCCAACCCAGAGCTCCGCTTTCATCATCCGATATCTAGAAAATTTCCAGGTTTTCAACCTGTACTATTATGGCAATTTATCATTTTGCAATTTTTCAAAAACATTCGATTTTTCTCGGGTTTTACACTAGAAATGTTAGACATTACCATGATGTACTCCCTTATGTTCTCCTTGTTTGTGTATTTCATGCCAACAAGTTTTCTCAAAAGAGTGCTTGTTTCTACCTTTTCATTTTTAGCAAAGACTTGCTCTATATCAAGAAGAAATTTCTTAGCATTAGTGCTCTCAGTGATAGAGCCTCGAAATGCTTCTGGAATGGAGTGTTTCATAAGCATTAGACTCAAGCGATTAGATCGTTCCCACTTCTCAATATTATCCTCATTGAGGTTTTCCGAAGTAGAAGTAGGGCATTCCATCCTTAATACTAGGTCTATTCCATACAACTGAGAACAATTTCTACGTTCTCTTTCCAAATCTTGAAATTGCTCCCATTAACTTGAGTAGATAGATTTTCAGCATTAGAAAGAGTTGAATAGAGAATAAGAGACAAATAAGCATACTCACATAAGTTCGAAAACCAAATCACAATAATAATAAATTCAAATGCAAGTAAAAATCCCATTCCAAGATGTCAAGCACTCCATTAATGTCTTGTCTTTGGACAAAACATTAACTGGTAATTGATGTCTTGTTGTAGTGATCAAACACTGATAATAAGTACTATCAAATAATGAATATTCCTTTGGGTTTATTCATCATTCACATGTAAAGCTAAATGATCATCACATGTTTATCACCACAGCAAGATATGTACATCGCCACATAATCTTCTCGGGCTAATCAATATCATACTGATTTATACTCACACTTCCTGGCCTCGTCTACATTTGATGAAAAACAACTTTCACAAAGATCACTGGGTGACGTTGTTGCTACGACATTAATTCATCAAGAATGTATAACATAATAGTTGAATTTAAATTTACACCCAAATATAAATACAAATAAAAGGATAAAATAGGAAACCAAACTCAATCGGATTTAGATCTCATTATTTCCACAATTGTTCTTTCAAATTATCAAGAGTTTATAGAGGATGTGGACTATTCATCCAGTATCTTAAAAAAAAAAAAAACACAGAGGATCAAATTTTCATGGTGCCTTGTCCACTTTGACTTGGCCCCATGTGAGTATAAAGGAATGGCAGGCATAAAAGACTTATGATAGTGTCGCAAGTTTCCTCATAATTCATTAAAAGGAAATCCTAATTCATTATCCTTTTATAAACAAAACTTGAGCCTAAGATATTTAACCACATCTTGGTGCATTCCAAATCTCAATGAACCCGTTTGATTCAACTCATGAGACCAAACTATATCCTAATGAATATATTTAAATGGTATATCTTAATGATAATATTTTACAAATTATCCAAATAAATGAATATTATCTAAAAAAGAGAAACCATCTAATCTTATGAAACAAAATCGAAAAATATATATGAGATATATATATCTAGTATGTTCTAATCAACTACGCTTTACCGCTTAGTACCGGGATGCAAAGTGTAGAATAGGGCCATGAAAACATTAAAAACAACTCAATCCACAGCAAAGGGCTTGCTTCTTTGATTCACATGATCATCATCAACAAGTTCAAACATGTCTTTACCGCATGAGATTGCCATGTAAAGAACTTGCTTATAATTTAAGTGTCATTCATGTTCACATGTTAACATATGGAATGGACACACATGACATGGCACATGCAATAATCGTATTGTTCGCCATACACTGATCGCTATAACCACAACTCCTTTCGGCAGAGACACGACTATAAATCATGTAAAGTAAATCCAGACATCACGACTATTTTCTTGAATGAATCGAGATTTCAAAAGAATGGAACTTAGAGGTTTAATTGGGGACCAAGACCCCTCTTAGGTTAGGAAGTGACGCTCACAAAGTGCCACTTCTCTATTAGGGTTTTTTGTTTTGGCCCATTAACAAAACAGAAAAACAAAATGTCTCTACACATAATTTGAGGACCACATTTTAACCTTGATGCATAAAAGCCTATCAAAAGATAAATTGTAATAAATCACTCAAAATAAAGGCTTATATTATTATTTGGGTGCACAATTATGATAGATTTGCAAAGCCACAAAAGAGGGTCGAGCTTAAAATCAACAAAATTTATATACACCCAGCCCCATTACTGCCGTAGAGTCAAGCTATCGCAGTATAGTGGCTCAGATCGAACACGGATGGGTTTTCATCCTAAAAATGGTTTAGACTAGTGCATGAAGGTAAGGCTTTCTATTCGACTCTTTTGATTTGGGTTTCAAAACAAGTGGGAAATGGCTTGAACCGAAAATTGTAAAACTGAAAGTTAAAGTGTGAAAAAGCTAACTTTGAAGAATTAGGCTACTAACTCGCAAGTTAGTGGCAAACAGTGTCCCTGTTTTATCTCTGCTATGACATGCAACCCATAGTCCATGGCATAACCGATCTATATTTAACTAGCAAACCTCACCCATGAAACATCTCCTATTTGAGTCAAAACAGGTAGCATGCAGTTATGGCCCCTTTTAGTTTAAAACCCTAACATTAAATTACTACTTCGCAGGCCTCGTGAAAGACCATCTAAAGAACAATACGCATCTTCACCCAAGCACCGTCATCCTAAAGCATGGAGTGAGCACAAAATAATAACAAATGTTATTTAACCCTAATTTGAAGAACCCTAACATGTAACATTATCTCGTAGGCTCGCAAAAACCATCTAAAGAACAACAGCCCTAAAGCATGGAGAGTATCACAATCAATAACATCCCATGTTATGCAACTAAGTTTTGAGAATAAGAGCCATAAATACACTACCCGTAGCTTTTAATACAAGAGGACAACATGCATATGCCCCACCACCGTTAGCTCTCCTCTTCAAGAAAGGAGGCGCTGGCATCTTGAGCTCATCTCAAGAGGTGTGTTTGGCAAAATGAGAAAAGGAGAGAAAGAAGAGAGAGAAGAGAGAAAAGAAAAAATAAAAGCAAAACCTAAAATAAAAGACTTTATTTACAAAATAAAAACTTATTAAAATATCTTCCACAATTTGTTCACCAATTGTTCTCCAATTCTTACAAAACAAGAGGGGCTTATATAGGCCTCCTCAAGGTAAGGAAAATACCAAAAACCTATGAAATTGGCTAAGTTATCGACAATTAAGTAATACACCAAGTTTGGAGGCGGTTTGGCATTAATTTACAAAGCATGATCGAGAGCATCAATTTCGTTAGGTTGAGGAATTTCCGCTTAACTAGCGAATCACTGTGCCTACTTAACATAAAATTTCATGAGACGGAAAATTTCGCTAGCTACGAAATTTCGCTGCTTAGCGAAATTCTTGTGAGTAGAATCAGTTTTTTCACATGGAACAAGAATAGAATTGATGGGTCATTTAAATTTGGTGTTTTCGCGACAGGAATTTTCATTTAAGGTTGCAATTTTCATTCATTTAAAATTTTCTACAAGCTTAGCTTAAAATCTAAATGTTGATCCTTCACCGCATTGCTCTCCTGTCTTCAATCGCATCACATTTTCTTCATATCTTGCCTTGGTTTTCTTTGATTCGGGCCGATTGATACGAGACTTGAGTTCAAACTTCATGATTCATCATTCATCTCGACATTGAACCCTGTAAGTGGCACAAAAGCCCCGCAAATGTACCTAAAAATACTCTAAATGGCATAAGTACTACATTAAGAAGACTAGAACACTTCCACCGGGTATATACGACATTTACACCACAAGAAAAAGACTCAAAACCTATCTAATATAAAATCTGAAATTTATCTTTTTGGGCATTAATCAGCACCCTCAACCAACGCTGCTAGTCCCTTAAAGAATGTAATAAAGAAAGAGACATGTGGTATCAAAAAGGTTATGATTCAAAAGGGTTTATATACATAAACATTATCTAACTGGAAATTGAAATCAAAGTTGTAAACCGATATGAAAGAATCAAACCATACAAGAACAATTCGAGGTCATTGATCCATAATTTTTAACTAATTTCCACCAAGTCTAATATCTTTTTGAACCGTGATTAAGCCAATAAATCTAAAATCGCCACCTCCCCCAACTCCAGCACCGACATGGCCTTGCTGTCGGGAATTAAACCCAGATGGGCTAGTTACACTTTCTTTCTTTATTCATCTACATCGTAGGTGCAATGCTGAAAACCGACCACCAAAGTCCGTGTAACTGGGTCCACCGATGACTCCCAACCAATTAAGGTTTAGGGCATCAAGCCAAAAGGATCAATGACCACTAACCTAAAGGCTTCACCTCGATCTCTAATGACTTCAGGCCACACCCACAAGTCATTAAACTTCACCTATCCACCCATGTAACGAACACAAAATCAGATGACTCCCACCACGCTTAGTATCATGTTTCAAAGGCTTTCGCCATACACCTCTAGACCGTGCTCTGCTCTCAAAGCAAGATTTCAATGACTTTATTTTTCTTTTCTTTTTGTTTTTCTTTCTTTCGCTTTTTCTTTCTTTTCCTTTTGGAAGACAACATCGGGTCTTCTCAAATGTAGGTAACTAAACTATCCTAAATAACATACCTAAGGCCTACTTATGCAAAGTGAAAGGAGGCGAACAAATTCACAGCCTATTGGAACAATCTAGAGTGCAGTGTGTGAATTAAAGATAAGGAGAAATTTCAAGTCGAGCATGCGTGAGTAAACTCACTTGACCAAAATCGCTCTCAAGCATGGAATTTGTTCTAGCATATGTTGACAAATAAAGGATTCAATTTCTCAACATGAAGGTTCAATTGTCCAATTTAGCAATTCAATCGTTCAATTGAAAAGAAAACACATTTAAACCTAGTGGAGGCACAAAACATGATATGTACAAAAGTCAGATATATATATAAACTCGAATAGCTTTTGATATAGCCAAAATGGCTAATACTATCACAAAGTTAAACACAAAACTATCACCGCTACTATGGCTAATACATAAATCCTAAACGTAAATTAGTAGTGCAGCTGTTGATGTGTTTCAAACAAACAAAATCAAAGAAACCTAACCACCTCACCGCTGTGGTGGTGGGCCCAAATCGCTACCGCCGCAAACGTAATATCCAATGAAGCCAGATAAGTGGCGGGTTCTTTCCGACCAGAATGATGGTAGCACTCCAAAGCGGTCATTATCCGAGCCTCACATGCACGGTAATCGGGCCAACTCCGACCTCGGGCGCTGTAGCCGCGCGAGCAAGATGGCATCCATCACACCGCCATCTCCTCGAAATGGGCATGGATGTATCCACAAGTGAATGATGTGCCGAATAAAGGCCCTGAGACTGGCCACGCCGATGTAGTAATGTGGAGGCATGAGGTGAACGATCTCGGGAATGGAGTCCTCCTCAGACTCTGCGCTCAAAGGACGTGCATACATCCGTATGGTAGTCCCCGCCTCCCGACCCTGCACTTCCTCCCGGGTCCCGTGGTCGTGATGTGGGAATGAGACTCGCATAGTCATAACCCTATTTCATCGACACTGAAGATGAAGGGGCATCTAGCTCTCATCTCACCCCCGCTCCTCGGGAATCCCATCCGCCGAGAACATGCTGCAGGAGTCTCGCATCGCGAAGTGGATGCCTCCACCGCCGCCCTTTACGGACCTTCTCCCCAAAATGCAAAAGTGGAGGCCATCACCAAACCGCAGGGGCTGAACCAAAAATCCCGAGATCCCGCAAAGTGCCCCAGACGCCCCCTCCTCCGCACATAATGCCGCCAGAGAACAAACCGGGTAACAGAGTAGATGGTCGATGAGCGCGATCCGAGGCGAAGCCGCTCAGAGAATACCGACCGCCAGCGATGTCTTCGGCCGCTGCTCTACCATCTCCCCGTGAGGCTGTGGGCCCGCGCTCTATAATTCCCCTTTCTAATTGCGCCGCAGCGCGCAATCCCAATGCCGCCGAAATATCGGTAACGCCCGAGTACAATTGTATGGCCATCTATAATTAACTGAATTCTAGTGGACCGCCTGCCTCCCTCGATGTCATGTGAGTGGTAGAACCGCCGTATCACCTCGGCACAAAACTCGCCATGAGTCATGAAGGGGTGAGTGCATCACCTCGATCAATCTCAAAGACTCCCGACATCCTGGTCACCATCGCTGATGTCATAAATGACTTCGATGAAACTCTGGCCGTGGAGTCGCACACCCTGAATCGGGTTCCCTACAAATAAGGGCCCCGATCCTCGACACCGGGCGACACCGCGGGCGATGAAGTCATCACCGGAGTAATCGAGACGGTGGGGCCCTGTGGAAGACGACTACCGGGTCCATGTGGCGTGTTCGCCGATGGCCTGGCCCTAACTTCTCCTCCGTGGTACAAAGGAGTGGGGCCCGGGGTCCCATCCGGAAGTTCGATGAACGCCTAAATCCCCCGAGGCTCCTGAGATCGGCTCGGGACTCGCGGATGGTACAAAGAGCCGGGACTGAAGCCGGGGCCACTCTCTCAGCGCGGTTTAATCTCACCCGAGGTCAAGACGGGGATTCCACCCGAGTACGAACCATTCGATTATCAAGTAAAATACTCGGAAGGCTCGACTTCATCGTAAAATATAATCGCCAGGATCAGAGTACAACTGCAGCTCTCGTAGGCTAATAACCACCCCGGGGCAAAGTAAATCAACCGCCAGTGGCTCATCGATCGTAGCTTAATGGCCCCAACTAACCAGCCAAGGCTCGGAAATGACTGGATGCCGAGGCAGAGCACCAAATGTATCGAACTGGGCACAGCCAGCAATGGTCAGCCAAGAAAGAACAATCAGTAGCTAGTGCGCAGGAAGCTCATCGGCGCCTCTGGCCGTGGCTGCGCGCGGCGTGACCGAGGATGGCCATACTAGAAACTCCGCTAGGGCAAAGCCCGTAGGGTCGGCGCCCGCCCAGCCGCACACCGAACCCCAGTGGAGCCAGAGCGTGCCCACGGGCTACAGACACGGCCGACGCAGATCGGGACTCGTACTCGCTGGAGTCAGGCACCTAGCTTCTGGGAGGGGGAGAATGTGAAGTGGCATTCTAACCAACCCTCCGTGTTTATATAAGTATAGGCATCCAGCAGTCGAAGGGTCTTTCTCGCCTAATTTCGCTTATTTTTAGCCGAATTTAGCTCACACCCAAAGACACCACTCCGCAATTCAAATTTTCAGGATCAAAGAAAATTAATATATTACTAAAAGTAAAATTAAAATTAAAATTAGGAAATAGAATATATCTAAGAATTTAATATAAGCAAGATAATATAAATACTTACCACAACTTGGTAAAATGGAAAGTCTAAATTAGGAACATACTAAAAATAGCTAAAATGGAAATTGACTAAAAATAAAAATAGGTAATTTGTTGAATCGCACTTGGCTTGAGAAATTGACCAACTAGTTTAAATACCAAAATTACTCAAGGAGTGGTCAAGGGCGACGATTCCTCTCAACCCATGGTACAAGCCTGGCTAATTCCTAGCTGGGTTTTCAAGCCCAATCGATGGTCCTTGCCGAGGCTTTGGAACTGACTAATCGCTTGCAGCTTGGTGTTGTTGGCAAGACCAATATATCTTCATCTCCTACCGGGTAATTACTCCTGTATCGGTCACCGTGGTTTTCCCCGCACACCGATCAATCGTAAAACAACCTCTCATCGTAAATTTCCTGATTTTCGCCAGCAACTCATGTTTGTCGCTCAAATGAAAGATATTCAACTCCATGGTCATGTGTGCCACCAAAAAGCACTGCATGACTCATTCCCAAGAATTTATTATTGCATTGGCAAAGGGCTTAAAATGGTTCTCCTAAGATGATCGGGTACATTTATCAGTTCATCAGCAATTGTCCAAGAGTCATACCACAAAATCTACCGGGTAGTGGTGAATTCCTGCTATTCTTCATCTTCACTAAGACATCCTCAACTATCCCCTTAGGGACTTTCATCGATCTATCGGCCAATGAGAGGTGATGTCGTAGGCTTAATTACCCAACCCAGCCGCCCAGATGATCAATACAAGATTAGGGTTCACATCGCCCTAACTGCTAAGGATTTTTCTATGCAATTCCTACCAATATCGATCGAATTGTGGGAGATCCAAAAGATCTTTGTATTTGACAGGTATTTGTTTTGAATTATGGCAATCGACATGTTCAAAGTGGAGAAATGCTTTTCCTCAATGCCTAATCCTTTTGATCAAAAGATCTTTCAAAATTTTCGCATAAGCAGTATCTCCGTTTGATTAGGTCCAAGAAGGCATATTAATCTTCCACTACTTTTAAACCTCAAGAATGCCCGCTTTTGTTGAGTTGCCTTCTTCTTCCTCAAGTGCTTGTGAAATGAGGTGGTGGCGTTATTTTACTGAATCCCTCCCTAGGAGAATATGCTCAGTTAAATTTTCTCTCCCCACTTAAACTTTCAATTGTGCTGCATAGGCTTCATCAACCTCTTTTCCTGTTTCTCAGCAGATTATGGCTTCAACCTCATCCATTCCTTGATTGAATGTAATGATCCCTACTCCTCATGAACCCCTGAGGATTTGGAACTGCTGCACGTGGAAACCTCCCTTTCTCACAGGCACTTCTAGTAACCTGAGTTAATTCCTGGTGATCAACATCAGAGGTTATCACTCTTCTGCTGAGAGACGTTCGCGCCCATCTATTTCCTTTATTCAAAGTTGGTACTTCTATTAAAGATTATCCTTCTGCCATTGTATTATTTATTCCTTTTGTTCTCAATGTTGTCACACCACCCATCAAATTCAATATGGCTTGCTCTTACTCGGAGAAGAGGATGGGTGGGCTTCGTTTGACTGTGAGGGAAACCAAACCTGAGGTTTGGCACCGTAAAGTACATAAAGTCGAGGGAAGGTTGGTTCCTCCATGCTAGATTAGGTGATTCCTCCAATTGGAATTGTAGGTATTACCATATGGAGCATTGGATTGTTGTGGCTTGTATTGTCCTACAGTGTTTGCACATTCTGACATCAAATCCTTCACTGCAGGCCAGCAGCAGGGACACCGTCGCTCTGTCAAGCGTGGATTGGAAATTGGTGCAAGGATTAGACTGGTAAGGTGATTTTCAATCATCGATGCACCTTCGGGAGCCGTGGGCTGCCTTCAAGTTCCTCCACTTTCTAGCTAGGCTGAAATCCTAGCCTCATCTCTATTTCTTCAGCAAGGTATTACATATCCCACCCCTGGGTCGACCCGGGTGGTTTCATCCCATCCGCTTTCTCTAGGTTAAGCCTCATCCCAACTTCTATAGTTTCAATACGTAAATTTAAGAACCATGGCTTCATCAGATGTTTGCTTAAAAGTCTCCCAACATGGTTTCTAAGAGTTGCCTCATGGCAGGAGACATACCACCATAGAAGTGGTTCACCAACATCCATGTGTCAAACCCATGGTGTGGACATGCACTGATGGTTTCCATAAATCTCTCCCAACACTGGTAAAATCTCTCACCATCATGAGTCAAAGTGTAGGATTTGTCTTTTCAAATTATTGGTCTTATGAGCACTGAAGAACTTTTTCAAGAATTCAGCCTCGCAAACAAACCCAATTTCTAATAGCCCCAGCCTCAATGAGTCGAGCCATATCTGCCTTGTCCTAAGAGTCAATGGAAATGCCTTTAGCTTCAGCAAATCCATGTGTCCATCATAATTCCTTCCTTGAAGCGTAGTGCAAACCTCTCAAATCCCTAATATGAGCTTAGAGGACATTTTCATTTTCCATACCATGATATGTGGGGAGTAGGGGTAATAAATACGCCTCACCGGCTACATCTTCAATGTGAGTGAATGATACGTGACGGGCACTAAATCTAGAGGGTGGATGTGATCCTCATGGTTCTATAGGCATTTGATTCATGGGGGTTCCCTGGTTGGCTCATGAACCAGTATGGGATCCATGGTCGCTTGGTACACTAACTTCACTAGTCAGGTTCAATTTGTGTACCCATCCTATTCAATCTACCTCAAGTGTTCTATCCCACCTGTTGCATACACACAGCTACACACCAAAGAGACAACAAAGAGCAACAAACAACCTGCAAAAAGATTAAATTAACTAAAAATAAAAAAACCGATCGAATGAAAATCGAAATCAAATAAAGCAAAAGTATCGCTAAGCGGCAAACTGGCGCTTCCCGCGAATCAGTTGCAAAAAGAGTAAAGAAGATCTTCACTGCGGATGTGGATCACAAGTAATTTTTCAACTTACCATTTGTAGTTTGGGCACCATCCCCGTGCAACGGCGGCCATTTGATTCGTGCTGCGTAGGGCCGAGCTTAAAATCAACAAAAATTTATATACACCTGTCTTACCACGCGTAGTCAAGCTACTCAAAGATAGTGGTCTAGATCGAACACGGGATGGGTTTTCATCCTAAAATGGCTTGCATCAGTGCATGAAGGTAAGCAGCTTTCTATTTGGACTCTTTGGATTGGGTTTCAAAACAAGTGGGAATGGTTTGAACCTAAAATTGTAAAAACCTGTAAAGCTAAAGTGTAGAAAAGTTAACTTAAGAATTAGGTTACTAACTTGGCAAGTTAGGGCAAACAAGTGTCCCTGAGCCTATCCTCGCAAGTATGACATGCAACCTATAGTCCATGGTATAACCGGATCTATATTTAACTAGCAAACCTCACCCATGAAACATCTCCTATTTGAGTCAAAAATGTAGCATGCGCTATGGCCCCTTTTAGTTTAAAACTTAACATTAAATTATCATTTCAGAGGCTCAGTGAAGCACTTCATCTAAAGAACAACAATGCATCTCTCACTCCGAAAGCACCGCATCCTAAAGCATGGAGGAGTATTTGGCCAAAATAATAACAAAGAATGTTATTTAACCCTAATTAAGAACCCTAACATGTGTAAATATTATCTCGCAGGCTCAGAAACTATCTAAAGAACAATAAATTCTAAAGTATGGAGAGTATTACCAAATCAATAACATCCCATGTTATGCAACTAAGTTTTGAGAATAAGAGCCATAAATACACCACCGTAGCTTTTAATACAAGAGGACAACATGCATGCCACCACTGCCTAACTTCCTTCCTCTTCAAAGAAAGAGGCTTAGCCAAGCATCTCTTGAGTCACATCCTCAAGAGGTGTGTGTTTGGCGTACTTGAAAGGGAGAGAAAAGCAGAGAGAGAAGAGAGAAAAGAAAATAAAAGCAAACCTAAAATAAAAGACTTTATTTACAAAAATAAAAACTTACAAAAATATCTTCCACAATTTGTTCCACCAATTGTTCTCCACCATTACAAAACAAGAGGGGCTATATAGCCTCCTCGTATGGAAAATCAAAAAACCTATGAAATTGGCTACACTGACAATTCAAGTAATACACCAAGTTCGAGGCGGCTCGGGCATTAATTACAAAGCATGACGAGGCATCAATTTTCGCTTAGGTCGAGGAATTTCGCCAACTAGTGAAATCACTAGCCACGAAACATGGAATTCTCGCTATGATTTATGCACTTCATATAGCTTAAATTTCGCTGTTACTAAATTTTGGGGAAATAAATCAGCAGTTTTTTCGCTTAAGGAACAAGCAAGAGCGAATTGGGATGGTCTAGCGAAATTGTGTTATGAGGTTGAAAGGAATTTTTCTTGTTGTTGCGAATTTTCGCAATCCTAGCGAAAATTTTCGCAGCTTAGCGAAAATTCCAATTTTGTTGATCCTTCACTGCATTGCCTCCTGTCTTCAACTGCATCACATTTTCTTCATCTTGCCTTGGTTTTCTCTTTGATTCTCGGGTCGATCATGGTCGAGACTTGAGTTCAAAACTTCATGATTCATCATTCATCTCATTGAACTCCAAAGTGCACAAAAGCCTGCAAAATGTACCAAAAATACTTAAATGGCATAAGTACTACTAAGAAGACTAGAACACTCAATCAGAGTATGACATGATTAATGTGCAAAAAGCACTCAAAACCTATCTAATATAGGGTTCAAAATTGCACTTTTTGGGCATTAATCAACATAATAGTTACATATAAGCCCATTATCGAGTTAAATATCCCAACAAATATTACGTCAAGTTTATTAACAATGGATCAAACTTGTCTTTTTGCATATTCTAAATGTTGCATGGCCTTTTTTCCTTCATTTATTGGTTGTCTCAAGCACATAGACATTGAAGTCATTTAAAATTGCGTCCCGAGAAAAATATAAAGTAAATGACGTTCATAACATTTTTCTCTCATATGAAAAACTAATTAATAAGAGGAAATAAGAGATAACCAAATTTTTATGAATTATTTTAATGTAATTATACAATGAATGTTTAATTTTGATATGATCATACTCATATTAGTTACTTGTCTAAAGGTAGAGTTAATCATTTGCAACAAGTATATGTTAAAAAAAAAATATTATAAAGGTGAATTTAATAATGAAATAGTGTTAATTTAGTCTCCTTTTCTCAATATTTTAACTTCTAACATTTTTTCCTTAAGTAAGAATGTGTGATTTTTTGGCTTTTTTGGCTTGAAGTCACTCATCTATACACATCTTTCCATTATTTTCTTTCTTAATAAAGTGCTTATTACACATAGATCTGGTTTTCAATTTGTTTTTTTTTTCATGATTTTATCGTGGTCTTGTTGTGGAGTGTGGTTGTGTTTTCTTGGTACGATTTTTTTCATCATCTTAATGCAACGTTTCTTTGTGCATGAACGATTCAGACGAGCAAAACATATTCGATCAAACATATCCAACAAATCAAATCATAAGGTTGTCAATATGTTGCATAATTGGAGTTATAGATATTCTAGTCTTAGTAGGGTTATCAAATGTATATGCTTCGAGCCGATTCATTATGCTATTAATCTTGATAATTTTTTATCCTCTATTATTTTTAGCAAAGTTGATAGTTTGACTCAATAAAATTATTCTCCTTTAAAAAAAAAAAAGAAATAGTTAATTCTAAAAAATATAAGGGTAAAGTATGTTAACCAAACTGACCAAATATCAATTGGGAGAATGGTTGCATTAGTGAATTAATTATTGTCACTCTTTCAAGTTTGATAATTGATATTGCTTGGTGGTCTTAAATTCAAGTGATGAGTTTAGAGAGGTAGGCTCCAACGTTGCAATAAATAAGGGTTGTGGGTGGTAGTCTCGTTCTCATATTAGCATTGGTTGGTGATTAAGAAATTAAGCACAAGAGATGGTTGCTGCCAATGCATTCCTCATCATCTACGTCATGCTATTCATTCTGCCTCAAATGTTGGTGTTGTGTAACATAGTAAGTTTACACCAATGCTATTCAATAAAGGGTGATTTGATTAAAAGGATTTTTCAAAACTAAATTTCAGAAATCTAACCCTTCGTCAATTTTTGACCATATTTTGACAAAAATGCTTTTATTGTTTTCTTATCAAAATAACCATTTCTTTTCAAAGATATATGTGAACACATGAAATAATAAAGGGTATTTTTGTCCACAATGAGTCATCCTTCAAGAAAAAACATGAAGATGTGCAACTTTACAAATTTTGAGTATGAAAGTCTGAATCAAATTTTCTTCAATAAAAGTCTAACAATATTAGCAAATTAAATGAAGCGGCCATCGTAGCCATGGTTATTAGTGAGCAAAACAACTACGACCTTCAACCTTGTACATATGCTTATGCCATTTAAGAAAGAAATATTTTGTGACACCCTAAATTTCGGGGGTCTATTCATCAATCATCAACCCGCTAAAGACCTGTGGATATCTCGTAACCCAATACCACGTCATGTGTCCCTTTCACCGAGACCCTTCATTTTACAAACTAGATAGATTCCCTGTGGATATCGTGCTAGGAGCTATTCAAAAAACAATCATGCACAATGTACAATGCTGTAGGAAAAACAACACCTGACAGTTGTCCTAAGTTTCACTTAGGTGAAGCTTCTCTTAGCCTAGGCGAGGCAGAACCCAATTTCAAGGCTGCCTCAGGCTTACCCAGAAAATCACCTTCGTTTAGGCAAGGCAGAGCCTATGTTTTCAAGTCAATTTTATGCAAAAATCCATTTTTGAGTTTAATTACACTCCTTTACATAAAAATACACATATGAGTTCAATTTCACTCATAAACACATTTATACATGTCAAAATGGATTTACTTCAAACATTTTACAAAAATGATCACAAAGCCATAAGCTGGCTTTCTTCACTCTTGTGGCTCCGGATGAGAACCGCCCAACGGTGCATTTCCCGCACCTGAAATGTTATCCCATATAGGGTGAGCCACGCCCGGTAGAGTAAATCCTATAGAGGGTAATCCCCACCTAAGTGCACATGGAATGCTTACACTTAACAATTTTCACATTCGCATCAGAATTCTAAGCAAGATTTGCAATCCTAGGTTGGAATCCTACATGCCTTGCCATGAAATGAGATGAGACTTACTCATGCACCATGCCTGAGTCTTTACTAACTCCACCATACTCGAGTCTTTATCGACTCCCATACTTGAGTCTTTACCGATTCCCACCACACAATGTGATGCCCATGTGTGATAAAAACCGTCATTGATGAATACATCTAATGATCCCTTTTAAAACAAAAGTCATGTTTTTATAAACCAAAACTTTTAAGGTCATTCACCATTTTCATTTATAAAACCATTGTGTCTAACCCTTCTTGCTATTACCGGACACAAGTTTTCCGTTTCATGCAACCGTGCGACTCTGTTGGACTTCGTCCAAGGGTACCAAGCCCACTCATCAAATCACCAATTTCGGTGTTTGATCCTAACCATTTACCCACACCCATGAAATGTGATGTTCCCGTGCATATGCAATGCAATGTGCCATTGCAAGTTAATGCTATGTCCCACATGTAATGAATGCCATATGGAAAATATAAACCATACAATTTACCTTGTATCTTGGACAATTATATCACATGCATATAATTTCCTAAACAAACATTCATTCCTAATGTCAATATGTAAGAGCAATACATATCAACATATCATCAAGTCAACATTAGTCCACACAATGTTATTACAAAGGCAAGTAATAACACTCGACATCAAACTAATTGTGGCATATAGCATGCTCATTAAACCACCCACAATAAATTTCAAAGGAAGCTATGTGATAGGCCCCAAACAATCTACACATCGGCTTCAAATAGTCCCCCAGCAAGCCTGTCAAGTAGAACTCTCGTCGCTTTCAGCGAAGCACTCCTTCGCCCAGGAGAAGAGGTTCGCCTGTCCAAAGGTCGCATCCACTTTGCTCCTGCGAACTCCTAAGCAGCCTACCTTCGCCTAGGCGAAGTGTGACGCCCCCAACTCAGCACACGGTGTCAAGCGAGGGTGTCATTTTTTTTCCCTATTTACTATAAACTTATAAACTTTAAGCTTGTTCATTCATATAATGTTAAATATAGGAACTCAGTATATTCTCGTGAGTACGGACATAAAATATATACAAGCTTCATATATGGAAGTCTTAAATATTTACACATTTACATTGCTTACAAAAAACAAAAATACATATACATTAGACCAAATGGTCTTTCGGGTACCTAGTGATGTGTTAACTCTTTGACGCGATGCGATTGTCTTCTTCGCTCTCTTCAGACTCATTAATTCCGATGAAATGACCCGTGCTGTTTATAGCTTATAAATAAATACATATAGACTTTAATTTCAATCAAAGTCACACTTTTAGACAACTGCATATAACTTTAACATTCATTTACATATACACATGCTTATTCATGTTTTGAACATATCACTTATAGATAAGCTTTTACATATATCATACTTATTCGTCTTATCATGTTTCATTCCATATCATCTTTCATTTACGTTTTTGTTCTTATACTTATCAATGTTTAGGTATCATCACATAGCAATGCTATGCTTCTCATATCATGTCATGCCATTTACATATTCTTGTCATTTATCTTATGTTTCATGCCTACAAATACCTTAGAAGTGGATACGGAAAAAACTCGTGATATACCCGGGTTGGGTATTATCACCGCATTTGAGACGCTGATCTCTATCTGTATGACCCAAACGCAATAATTAGTGAATGATCCAAATGGGAGCTATGTCATCACTCCAAATGGGCCTCGATATCTGTAAACTGTATGCTACGACAACTATATCCCTATAGGCATGCCTATCTATCTAACTACCCGGTCATAAGCAGGTAATCAGTTTTATTATGTTTTCTTAACAATCTTTCGGGTATTAGAAAAAGATATCTCATATACATGAATGACTATTGATATCATGTATACTTATGAGATATTCATTATCAAATAATCTCTTATAAGCCTATAATTGTAATTTTTTCATATAACAAAATTATACTTGTATTCTCTTTAACTTTCATATAACATATGTTATCATGATCATATTATTATGATGCATTATTTCGATGGTGCTTTTTCTATCGATTATAAATGGATCTTCTCTGGGTCACCGGGTCGATATGTCAATAATCATCGTATAACCTATAACCCGCAACCTACACCAGCATATTCGACGAGGGTACGACGTCGGCCGATGTGCCTAAGTCAGATTCTTTCAGAAAAGAATTCAACTGTGGATGGCGTTATGATTGAGTACCTTTTTATAGTAGAATGGGTCGGTATTTATAAAGAGAAATTATGGTTACTTTCCTCGTTGGGACAAGGATACTGAGATCTCTCCCATCGGGTGAGGAGTTTCTTCCTTATCATGGACTGATCAAGTATGGATACGGAGGGAGCCATGATCATGCAAGATTCTTCTTTCCTAACTGCGGAGCACTGGGATCGCGGGACCGGTGTTTTTCCCTTTGACGAGAGTTTACGGGTCAGCTTATCGCTTGATTACCTAGCAGGGTGGTTTCAACTCTAGCCCGAAGCCGCATAATTTCTGGGCATGGGTAGGATCTCACCAGGCCGAGTTTCGTCGGGTCTTACGCCCACCCCTTCATGGGCTAAGTGGAGGTCCAATTTTACGCCAGCCTATGCACATATTATTTTCTACCCTATCGCTGGCCCTCAACCTCGGGTCAAGCAAGCGGTAGGCGAGGGCCGGCTTGTTTCGATTGGTCAATTTCCACGTGGCTATCCAGTGATGGTTTGGCTCCAGCTTTGTCGCCGCTCAAACGCCTTGTGATACGACGGCGCTTCTTTCGCCGAGCCCGCTTCCACCGTTGCTTATCATACCTTTAGAAACATTCCTTGTATCACCCTTTTCACTTCTTTACTATTTGAAGCTTCTCTAATCAGTGCTTGTAAACTACTTGTGGTATGCTTTTGTCGCCTGCCTCCCTAGGGCTTGTTTTCCCCGCTTCCATCTTAAGCTGGTGCACCTTCTTCTTCTTCGCCGCTTCTTCCTTGTTTTGAATTCTAGTGGCGTGGTTGGTGTCCCGCTTCTCTCGTCGTTTTGTTCGCTCTTCCTTTCCGTTGCTTAATCATGCGTGCTTCTTCTGGGTCTTCTCGTCTATCACCAAGGTGACAAAGTAAGGCCTACTGAGATTCTAAGTCGACATGACCTAGCTTGGTGGGGCCTAGAGTCCCAGGTTTGTGGTTGCCGGGGTCCTCCCAGCGGTTATCTCTCCGCTCGTGCAAGGGCAAGGAGAAGATTAGAGAGACTAGGGCATCCTTGTGGCTCTAAATATTCAGGGTTTCGAGGTACGCAGATGTCATGGACCTTAGCTCGGTCGAGCCGCTTGCTTAAAACTTTTACTACCAAAGTTATGGACCTCCTTCCTCGGTGTCCCGATCTTTACATCTTATGTTGTTCCCGGTCCAAGATGGTCTACTTTTCGAGGCGAAGCCTTTGAGAACGACCGTCTTACACCTTTCATCAAAATGTCCTACAAGATTTCAATGTACGCCGTCCTGCAAATTTTCTCTCTAATTTTTACTATTACCTTAGTCTACTCTAGTTTTTTCGTGGATAAGGGCCTCGGGGTCCCTAGTATAGCTCTGTTGTTGGATTTCTTCAGCGTGAAAGAGGCTTCGGAAGGCTTCTTGTATATTTCGAAGCGGACAATTGCTCGACCTATCATTTCCAACCTCCCCTCTTCCCATAAACATTGGAAAGAGCGTTATTTCTTTTTCGGGGGTCAACATTGGGAATACAACCCTCCCAATCAAGACGATACGCTGGGGATTCCGATAGTATGGACTGCTCGTAAGAACCTGCGTGAGTTTTATGTCTATGCTAGTAGGGGTCAACTTTTTTAGGAGCCATGCCGTGCCTTGGCTCTGCTTTGTCAAGGCGGTTTTCAAGTATCAGTCCCGACCTTACCCCGGGCACAAGGAAGTAAAGCGCGTCAAGTGTCGCTCGGCATATTCGATCTGGATCAGGTGGACATTCCCGCCTTCAGTGTGAGCCCTTCTTGTTCTTTGCCCGACATCTCCTTCGCTCCCGCTATGGAAATCCCCGGGGGCCTCATTGCGGAAGCCAAGCCTGAGGGAACTTCGTGCCCGTGTCGAAATAGCTTAGGGAAGAAGAGGAGCGTAGCGCAAGGCTCGTGGATTCTCCCGAGAGCATCTTTCCACGGTAGGGTCTTGAAGCCGGGAGTATCTGACTCCCGCCGTGCTCTCAAGTTCAGTGAAAGGTAGGCGCTGCACTCTGGGCCGAGGTGTCCGAGGTGGCTGGTGCCAGCTGCCGCCCTCCTCCACCGTAGGAGTCAAGGGTTCTTTTGAGAAAGGCCGCTCCGAGCCTCCTTTGAAAGTCCTTCCCATCTCTCGCTGGAGCCCTGCGAACTTTGCCTCCTTCCGACACGGGAAATGTGGGCGATGATCGCCAGTCGGCGTGAGGACTCGCGCCGCAATGTGTAGCTTGTCGGGTGATTAATACCTAAATAGTGCTATTTTGAGCCCTGTTTATTGCAGGTTTTAAGCACTTTTTGTGTACTAATCTACTTAAATAACCCAATTGATACATTGAGGTCCCGACTTTGCTACTGATCATATTTTATGGCTATTTTGGTAAGTTTTATAGGCCAAATAAGTTATTTTCTTCGAGCTGATTCAAATAGACAAACCTGAGCTGAACTCGAAGATGCATGATCATTTCAGAAGAGATTTGGTGCAAAATGGTAAGAAAAGGAAGAATTTGGAATTTAAGCAAGAGCAGAAAATTATGAACTTAGGAATTTCGGCAAATATGAAATTTCGCAACACCGCTCCCGCACTCCTATTGTTGGATCGCTTGACCCGCTTTATGGTTTTGTACAAATCTACCCTTGATGTAATTTGGTCCCTTTATACATTTTTGTAATTTCTCTTTGGTACCGAAAGCACTATATAAGCCTGCTAAGCCAGAACATCAATCAAATTTAAATTCCATCAATCACTTAATAAAATTGGCGCCTAAATTTCCTCCCGTCGTGTGACTTTCTCCTTTTTTCCTTCACTTTCAGATCTTCACTAGGCCAAACACCCCTTGATGATGACAAATCAAGGGATGTTACAACCCCTCATCCTTGAAGAGGGCCACCGGGTTAGAGTTCTAAGATATCCAACATGTCTCTAGTCTTTTTTCTCTCAAGCCGGGGAGGATGACCTATAGTCATTTCCGAACTGATCTTCATTTGGCTCTAAACCTAAACCCTAAAATGTTCCTTCTAAAACATGGCATTTAATGAACATAAATGTCCCCGATGCTGAGAACACATCTCATGTAACTACACTACGCAACTAATAGGAGACAACTAACTCGGATATCGTGCGAGCGCACCTCATGACATTATACCCCCGCCGAGGGACATTATACCCCTTGGGCCGAGGAGCCCAATGCCTACGTGTCAATGAGGATCACATTCCCTAAGGGTGAGTGCACCTCATGCATATACCCCCCGCGAGGATGGCGTTGAGGCCTTATCTCGGTGCCCCCGCCTCCTAGATTTTCATGGTATGGAAAATGAAAATCCATAACATCCGAGGATTTCTTGAGTGGAAGTTTGCACACCTCAAAGAGGGTGCAACCGATATGGAGTCATAGTTGAAAGCTTTCCTTTGACCTCAAAGACAAAGCCAAGGACCATCGTGAACTACAGAGTCGCAGTATACTTTTGAAGAAATTCTTCAGTGCTCACAAGACCAACAATTTGAAGAGGCAAATCTACACCTTTGTAGCTCATGACAGTGAAAAATTTTATCAGTGCTGGGAAAGGTATCTTGAAACCATTAATGCATGCCCACACCATGGCTTCGATACGTGGATGTTGGTCAACCATTTTTATGATGGAATGTCCCCTGCCATGAAACAACTCTTGGAGACCATGTGGAGGGACTTCCTCAACAAGAATCCTGATGGAGCCATGGACTTCCTCAACTATGTTGCTGAGACCTCCAAAGCTTGGGATGAAACAAATCCCAGGGAAACTGATAGACATAGGCCACCAGTAAACCAAAGGGGATTTATATATTCACTGGCAGAGGATGTGGAACTAAAGGCTAAGTCAGCTCCACCCTAACTGTGGCTGATGGAAGAACTGAAATGTAGAAATCACAGCTGTGTACGGGCAGCGGATCGAACACCAGGTTCTCCAACCATGCTTCACTTTCCAATCCATTGGTCACCAAGGAGAGCATTGTCCACTTTCCCTCAAGAAGGGATTCATGGTTGAACATGCAAATGTCAGGGCCAAAATAGCCACCACCGATCTAGTATGGCAACACCTACAATCCTAACCGAAGAACCAATTTAACCTCTCCCGGAAGCCTAAACCTCCAAGATATGTTCCCCTCAGGTGCACAAAGAACAATACAAAGGGCCCACCTTCAAGAGCTAAAGAACCACCAACCTCATCCCCGTTGAGAAAGCTATCATGAATTCGAGGCGCGGTGGGGGAATTTTGTAGAGGAGCAGATAGCTATTAATGCTCAGTTGAATCAAAGAATAGAAAATGTAGAAAGCTCCGTGAACAAAATAATTGATGGGTTCCACAATAGCCTCAATAAGAAAATTGATACCCTGCAGTCATCCATCACAAGACTAACCAATCAGCAGCAGGTGCAGGAGCAAGGGAGATTCCCTTCCTGCATAATCGCCATCTCTAGGGGAGTGCATGGACCAAGCTATGCGTTGAGCTCGCACTAAAAATGGATGAATTTAAGGCCATTACCTTGAGGGAGTGGTAAGAAATTGAACAGCTAAAGGCTCAAACCTATTGGAGAGAGTAGAGAAGAAGAGGAATTAGAGCTAGAACATATATTCATTAAAGAAGATTCGATGAAGAAAAGCATGCCTCCTCCCTTTCCCCAAGCACTGAGAGACAAAAAGAAGACCTCTAAACAAGCAATCATCCTAGAAGTGCTAAGGCAGGTAAAGGTGAACATCCCACTGCTTGACATGATCAAACAGGTTCCAACCTATGCTAATTTCTAGCGGACCTGCGGCACAAGAAAGGGCTGGGTATCGACAAGAAGGCCTTTCCCGATCAACAAGCCGCTCCATCATCTAGTACAAAACCTTGGTGAAATACGAAGATCCAGGATCCCCCACCATCCCAATCAACATTGGAGGGATCTGCATAGATAAGGCACTGCTGGATTTGGGAGCCAATGTCAACCTACTGCCATACTGCACAAGCAGCTAGGGCTCGGGAGCTGAAGCCTACAACAATTCCTATCCTGCCAGACGATCATTGAAAATCCCAAAGGGAATAGTGAAGGATGTCTTGGTGAAGGTGGATAAGTTTTATTATCCGGTAGACTGCGCGGTTCTTGATACGGAGCCTGTAGCAGAGGGCATTAACCAAGTGCCATTCATACTTGGGAGGTGATTAGTACCCAAATAGTGCTATTTTGAGCCCTGTTTATTGCAGGTTTTAAGCACTTTTTGTGTAGTAATCAACTTAAATAACCCAATTGATACATTGAGGTCTCGGCCTTGCTACTGATCACATTTGTAGCTTACTTTAGTTTCTCATAGCCAAATACCTCATTATCTTCAATCCGATTCAAACACGACAGAACCCGAGCCGACCAAGATGCATGATCGAACTAGAGGAAATTTGAAGCAAAAAATGCAGAAGAGAAGGAAGGCATTGTGGAAGCCAGTGTGGCTGCGAAATTTCAGAATTCGTAAATTTCGCAACACCGTCCCGCTGACCGCTGACCTACTTTGTTCGTGGGCAGATAAATTTTCCTTTATGTAATTTTGGTTCCTTTATACTATTTTTGTAATTTTGGTACTCGGGAGCACCTATATAAGTTCAAATTTAAGCTTTCAGAATATCAATCACCCTACCACATCAATTCCACTAATAAAATTGGGCACCAAGCTCTCTCCTCCCGTCGCCGGTGATTTTCCATTTCCTTCGCTCTTGACATTTTTCATCAACCAAACACCCTTGATGATGACAAATCAAGGGATGTTCGGCTAAAACCCCCTTGATTAGTACCCAAAAAGTGCTATTTTGAGTCCTATTCAAGATAGGTTTTGAGTGTTTTTTGCGTACTAATCATGTGGATTAAGCCAATTGACATGTGCATGTCCACTTAGTACCACTAATTTCGTTTCGAGTTTGTTTTTGGTAATTTTGCAAAGCCTTTATGCAGCCTCGCCACACTCCCCAAGTTTGGTGTCAGATTGCGCCGAATGTTGAGAATTTCTGATTTCATCGTCGTAAATGAAGAAATGTCAAGGAACTGATGAAACGGAAGACGCGAAGCAACGCAGGATAACAGATTTTTTATGCATTGCAAAATTTTCAACCATAGCGAAAAATTCTCGCAATCCCTCGCAGGGGGGCCGCTTATGCACAGTTACTTATGCTAGCTAAATTTCGCCATCATATTTAAAATTCGCCATCATAGCGAAAGTTACCGTGCATAGCAAAATTTGACTTTCGCGATGCCTTTGTATTTTCGCTATGATAATAAATTCACGCATAAATAAATCTCTCCCGTGTTTTGGTTCAAAACGACCTCGCCTTGTATAATTCCCATTTTGTCCCTATTGTAATCATATGTTTTAGGTATTTTGGTATTTCACACATTTCGATGCTATATAAGCCACCTTATAGCCAGAACCCTAACTGGACGCTTTTTACCTAAGCTTTGTTTTTAGGGTTACATTTTTCTCTTTTCTCTTCTTCTCATTTTGTCGGCCAAACACACCTGAGGATGACAACTCAAGGGATGCTTGGCTGCTCAAAGCCTGGAAGAGTGAGGGTCATTTAGCCTTTCGTTATCGTGGTCTGGGCAAGGTCCCCATGTTTTAAATGGAATAGGTACTGCATTTATGGTTCCAAACTTCCCAAACTAGGGTTTAATGCTATTTAACGTGTTTCTTTGGTCAATACTGCCATGTTTTAGGTTCAAGGTATTCTAATGGTGTATGCAATCGACATTCATTAGATGTCATTTACGAGCCATTGAAATGAGGTTAAATGCTATGTTTTCAAACTGATTGGAACACTAAATGCTCAGTATTTGTTTTAACTCAAATAAGAGTGCTTTAAGGGTTAGTTTTTAAAGCTAAACAAAGATCCTGGCTGTTATGACTATATGTCATTTGGTCTCTAATGCGAGGAAATGACCCATGACACCTTAATAACCCCATTTTATCAAGACCATTTCACACTTCATTTTAAGTTATTTCAGCTAGCTCAAAGACACTAACTCCAACACTTTAATGCAACCGAAAACTAAACAAAAGTCTCACCATTTTTAATCATGATATGAATCATTCAGGGATGAAAACCCATCCCTATGTTCAACCTTTAATCGCTATACTCAGAAGAGTTTGACTACTAGCAGAGGGAGGAAAAATAGAAACAAATTTTGTTGATTCGATCACCCTATCGTGGCACCTAATCACCCTCATCCTCGCGGAAGGCCATTGCGCCGCCAGGTGTCGGTTGTTCTTTCGCTTTCAGTAAGCATTTATGGGTGTCATGTCTACTTCTCACCCAGTTAAAACTTCCTAGGCATGTCCCTCACCAACGCAGATGGCAAGCTTCTTTGGGTTCAATGGATACTTACTACTCAGATTCAATCGATACCCATTAGTTTGCCTCTTATTAGTTGTCGTAGGGCAGCTTGTGGAGGTGTGTTCTTTATCAGTTCGGGGAAAGCATTTATGCTCATTAAATGCATATGTTCAAGAGGAAAACTTTTAGGGTTTAGGTTTTAAAGTTAAATGAAGATCCGGTTCGAGAAATGACTATAGGTCATCCTCCCCAACGCGAGGAAAAAGACTGAGAACATGTCACGACTTGTAACCCTAAGCCCAGTGGTCCGAGACTTCAAGGAGTTCTTTTATACTTTATTTAGAACTATTTCCAGTTTTTAACCATTCACCCACACTGTTTTTTTACACAAATCCTTAAATCCAAAGAGGAAACATCATTTTCAATCCACTCCAACACTTCTCTCACGAAGAAAACTCATCCTCATGTTCGAATCTCTGACCACTATACCGTACAAAGAGTCTCGCACGATAGGATTTGTGGATATAAATTTTGTTGATTCTGATACACCTACTTTGCATGCTGATCAAATGGCGCCGTTGTTGGGAATGGTGCCCTAGTGAGAAAGAGAAGCTATGAACTTGTGATCCACATCACAAGTATTGGTGAATTCTCATTTCTTTTTTATTTTACCATTTTTCCCCATTTACAGTTCACTGCAGGGGAATTTGGAATTTTGTACTGTTCATACAGATTTTTCCTTGTTTTTCTATTTTAACTAACATCAACCTTTCTGGTAGCCTTGTTTTTGTTGGTTTCTTGCTTGTTGTGTGTGTTCATAGCAGCTTATGCAGTGGGACAGAAACAATGCAAGCAGATTGGAAAGGCTTAGTGCCCAAATAACAAGGGTGTGAAATCGCTCCGCACAAAGAACCGCATGGATCTCCACTCCGAAGAGCGTGCCAGAGCTACTCAGGAGGTTCAAAGGGGGCCCTATGCCTACAAGTCAATGAGGGATAACATACACCCCCCAAGGGTGAGTGCACCCTCATACATTATACCCCCTGGCCGAGGGATGTGGGCAAAGGAGGCCCATCTCGCGCCCTCGCTCCCAACTTTGCGAGATGAAAATGAAAATCCTTGCCACACACATCCGGGATTTTGAGGAAGTTTGCACAACTTTCAAAGAGGGTGCAACCGATATGGAGTTGCTGAAGTTGAAAGCTTTCCCTTTAACCCTCAAAGATAAAGCCAAAATTTGGCTTAATTCACTAAGGCCAAGGACCATCAGAATCGCGAGCCGCAGTGCACTTTTGCAGTTAAGTTCTTCGCCCACAAGACCAACAATTTGAAAAGGCAATTCACCTTTGCACTCATGATAATGAGAAATTTTATCATGGCTGGAAAGGTATATAGGAGACCCATCGTGCTTGCCCCTCACCATGGCTTTGATACTGGATGGCAGAATCACTTCTACGATGGAATGTCCCCTGCCATGAAACAAATCTTGGAGACCATGTGTGGAGGGGACTTCCTCAGCATGAATCCTGATGAAGCCATGGATTTCCTCAACTATGTGGCTGAAACCTCAAAGGGATAGGATGATCCGAACCTAAGGGAGGTAGAGAGAATGAAGCAGACAACAAATCAAAGGGGAGGCATATATTCACCACGAGGTCTGAACTAAAGGCTAAGTTTTCCACCCCGACCAAGAATGGAAGAACTTGAAATAAGAAATCGCCAGGAGGTACTAGGGCAAGGATCGATTTTCCGTGTCCTCCAACCATGCTCTTCACTTCAAGTGAATCCACTGGTCACCAAGGAAAGAATTGTCCAATTTCTCCCTTAGTAAGGGATTTGATGGTTGAAAATGCAAATGTTATGGGCCAAAATAGGCTACCAACTGATGCCCAGTATGGCAACACCTACAATCCCAACTGGAAGAACCACCCCAACCTCCTAGAAGCCTAACCTCCAATATATGTTCCCCAAGTGTCAACAAAGAAAGAATGCATGGGTCCACCTCTCAACAAGAAGCGCCCACCAACCTCATCACCTGGGCTGAGCAAGCTATCATGAATTTGAGCAGAAGGGAATTTTGTAGAGGAGCAGAAAGCTATTAATGCTCAATTGAACCAAAGAATAGAAAATGTAGAAAGCTCCATGAACAAAAGAATTGATGGGCTCCATAATAGCCTTAACAAAAAAATTGATACCCTACAGTCATCCATCACAAGTCTGACCAATCAGCAGCAGGTGAAGGAGCAAGGGAGATTCCCTTCCCAAACACTGCCCAATCCTAAGGGAGTGCATGAATAAGCCATACGAGTGAGCCTACATCAAAATGGATGAAGTTAAGGCCATTATCACCTTGAGGAGTGGTAAGGAAATTGAGGAACCAAGGCCCAAACCTGCTGGAGAGACTAGAGAAGAAGAGGAAGTGAGAGCCAGAACACATATTCATTAAAGAAGATTTGATGAAAGTACGCCTCCTCCATTTCCCTAAGTAATCGAGGCAAAAAAGAAGGCCTCCAAGCAAGAAGGCATCCTGGAAGTGCTAAGGCAGGTAAAGGTGAACATCCCACTACTTGACATGATCAAACAGGTTCCAACCTATGCTAAATTTCTAAAGGACCTGTGCACAGTCAAGAAAGGGTCAGCATCGACAAGAAGGCCTTCGACTGAAAGCAAGTCAGGCTCCACATCTAGTGCAAAACCTGGTGAAATACAAAGATCTTGATCCCCACGATCTCGCCTCAACATCGAGGGATTCGTATATATAAGGCAATCATTGATTTCGGGGAGCGGTCAACCTACTACCATACTCAGCTGCATACACTAGCTTAGAGAGGTGAAGCCTACCAACATCAGCTGATCGATTAGTGAAAATCCCAAAGGGAATAGTGGAGGATGTTTTGGTGAAGGTGAATAAGTTTTATTATCCGGAAGATTTCGTGGTTCTTGATATGGAGCCTGTAGCAGAGGGCATTCACCAAGTGCCCATCATACTTGGGAGGCCATTCTTGGCCACATCTATGCCAGCAATCAACTCCGCCAGAATGGAGTCATGCAACTCTCCTTGGCAATATGACTTGAGCTCAACATTTTTCTACCCGAGCAAATGCATCGCCAAGAGGATGAGGAGCAGAATTCAAATGAAGTATGTGTGAGTGATAAGGTGGAAAACACAAAGGCACAAGAACTACAGAAGAACTGATGAAGAACAATGAAGCAGTTAATGAAGAACTAACTACACCAGTCACTCCTCCTGCAACAGTGATCCCACCACCACCACCAGAGAGCAGGATGCTTAACACAAAGGAGCAGAAGCTGGATTCAACTGCAGCACACCATCAGTAAGCACGGAGGAGTCTTCTCCGACCCCATGAAACCTCGTGCTACATTTCGGGGGAGTGGCTTCTGCAATATCTCAGAAGTCACTAATTTAATTGCTTAGTTTTGTTAATGATCTTGTTGTGATCAGTTGTTTGGCTTGTTTTTCTTTGTGTTGGCAAATGGGCCGCAAAGATCAGCCACTCCAATTCCAAGAATACCTTAGCCTCGTCCGCTGTGCCGAGGATGATTCTTCATCAGCCACCAATCGAGGGAGGTACTGCCTCCTCCACTAACTTTCCATCTACACCCCACGTTGCATACGGGCACGGTCAAAGAGTTAAGTGGTTGGCGGATGTGTTCCATACTATTTTATTTATTTCATGAACACTCCAAGCCACCAAAGCCCATTTTGTATGTTAATGGCTTGTTGTGTACTTCATTTTAAAAGTTGAGGTAATTTTGTGAAATACATCAAGTATATATTTCATACAGCTCTCTATGTTTTTGTACACTTTTGCAACCAAATTTTCTACCCCCATTTTTTTTGTATGGCTCATTTCCGTGAGTTGAAAACCCAAATACGCAAATACCTTCAATGCTAAACTAGTTCCATGCATGATCGAGTTGTTAGCTCTGCTGAAGACCCCGTATTCCCAGCCCCTTGTCTTCCACCTCATTAGCTGTCTCAAACACATTGTGAAGGCACTTCTAATTTTCTTCTATTAGGCCGAGAAGCTTTATCCCCTTACTTGCAAACCACTTTAGCTTTCTGGCTACTACCTTATGTGTTAAGGACCCCATGAAAAGAAGGCCAATGTGTCTTCCAAAAGAAAAAAAGAAAGAAAAGAAAAAGAAAAAGAAAAAAAGAAAAGAAAGAGAATAGAAAGCTTCGGCGCTTGCTCAAACCCCGAGCGTGGTCCGAGGGGTCTACTAAGGAAAAGCCTTTAAAGCCTCGGGTGCCCTAAACCAATTGTCGGGAGCCACCGACTTAGTGCTCAAGCATGGTGGATGGGTGAAGTTTAACGAGTTGTGGTGCTGGATTCTCGAAATCATTCGGTGCCCTGGGTGAAACCTCAGAGAGTTAAGGTCGAAGATCCTCGACTGATGCCCTAAACCTTAGTCAATTGGAGTCATTGATGGATCCTACATCACTTCGTGAAGTCGAAGTTCTCAAAGACAGATCCTACAATACAATAGAAGTGTGAAATAAGAGTGAACCGATCTATTTAGGTTGGTCAACAATCTAAGGTATCGGGTAGCTGTCATGCAGGGGCGGGAAAGTAGCTACAGCCTTATCGGGTAAAAAACCGATCACCTAAACACTTAGATTTCGGGGTGGAAGTTCGTGTTGATTTCGAATGGACACCGCTTATGAAACTTGTCTCGTATGGGCATTTATTCTCCCAAGTCGGGTTTTTGGCGTGGTCCCAATTTTCATAATCGAGGGTGGCATTACTTATACAAGACTTTTTTAACAAACAAGACTGTATACACATAAATCGCATGATCTTCCTTCTTTTATCATTGCTAAGGGACTAGCAATGTGTCTGGGCTGGGAGAGTGATTAGTACCCAAACAAGGTATTTTCGAGTCTCGTTTATTGCAAGTTTTAAGTACTTTTGTGTACTAATCTACTTAAATAACCCAATTGATACATTACTAACCTTGGCCATGAATAATCACATTTTATGGCTATTTTTGTAAGTTTTGTAGCCTGGGAGTCATTTTGAGCCGATTCAAACAGCACAAAACCCGAGCGAACTCAAAGATGCATGATCATTTCAAAAGAGACGGTGGCAAAAATGCGTAAGATAAGGAAGAATTTGTGGAATTTGGCAAAGACAGAGGTTTGAGAATTTCGTTGTGTCATGTAGATTTCACAACACCGCTCCCGCACTCGTGTTGTCGATCGCTGACTCCGCTTTTTGTGGTTTTCAGATAAATCTACCCTTGATGTAATTTTTTGGTCCCTTTATACATTTTGTAATTTCCTTGGTACCGAGGCATCTATATAAGCTCACTAATCTTCGTAACATCAATCAACTTTCGCCCATCAATCACTCAACAAAATTGGCGCCAAATTTCCTCTCCTCCGCCAGGTGATTTCTCCTTTCCTTCACTTTTTCTTGCACTTTCACAAGCCAAACACCCCTCGATGATGACAAATCAAGATGTTGGGCTAAACCCCCTATCCTTGAAGAAATATCAAGTACCACTTGGCGTAAGTCGGCTGCTTCTCGCTTCCCAGACGCATTTATAAGTATTCGAAGTTCCGCTTCTCAATTTTAGGTTAAAAATCTAGGCATGCCCTCACCACTGTATTTGGCAAGTTTTTGTCTGGCTGATGCTTAGTACTAGATCCATCGATATCCAAGCATTGTCTCCTATTAGTTACTGTAGGTAATGGCGAGATGTGTTCTCACTGCCGTGGACATTTATGTTCATTAAATGCCAAGTGTTTAGCGACATTTTAGGTTTAGGTTTTAGAGCCAAATGAAGATCCTGCTCGAAATGACTATAGGTCATCCTCCCAACGCGAGGAAAAAGACCCGGAAGATATAATGATATATGAACTCTAACCCAGTGGCCCAAGACTTCAAGGAGTTCTTTTTCTAATTTTATTTCAATTTATTTTCAGTTTTCAACCATTCACCCACACTGTTTTTTTACACAAATCCTGAAATCCAAAGAGGAAACACCATTTCAATCCACTGCAACTCTTCTCTCACGAAGAAAACCCATCCCCGTGTTCGACCCTGCACTACCATAAGTACCAAAGAGCCTATGTTACTAGTGAAGAGAACCCTAGGATACAAAATTTTGTTGGATTCCAGACACCCTGCCTGCATTCAATCACTAGGGTCGTTTCATCTATCCTTCGAGACTCTCGCATCTCGGGTTTGGCTCATCCTAAGCTTTAGATGCTTCGCTACGTAGTTTAGGAAGTCCATGGATTCTTCCTGATTTGCTCATGAAGTCCCTCCACACTTAGTCTCTTAATAATTTGTCATCTAGGACATTCTCATAAAAATGATTGATCAGCATCCATGTGTCAAAGCCATAGTGAGGACAAAATGATACTCTAAGTACCTTTCCTTAACCCGGTAGAATTTCACTGGGCTACAAGGTAAATCGCTTTCGATCGTTATCTTGGTGTGTGGAGAAAATTTTCAAGAACTCAAATAAGATTTTTTTGTCCAATTCGAATGAATTTCATTTTAAAGTGTCGAGCCAAATTTGGTCTTATCCTTAAGAGTCGAGGAAAAAACTTCAGCCCATCAGATCCATATTGAAGCATCCTCTTGAAGGTGTTGCGCACTTCCTCAAATTCCCTAATGTGTGAGGTGTTCACTCTCCATAAACAAGGTCGAGCAGGCACAATGTAAGGGTCGACAACTGGTCCTGTGGGGCACAATACATGAGGGTATCCACCTGGGGATGTATGTGGTCTGATGGACTTATATGCACAGATTCTCTATACCCCGGCCAAGCTCACGCTCGTGTGGAGGCTCCATCTAATCATCACTCAAGCTCACTTCACAACTTTGTTCCTGTAGGGCATTGATTCTTTCTAATCATTCATTGTGTTCCTATCCCAAGATGCATAAACTCCTACAGAAAACAGCACAAACACAAAGAAGAAACGAAAACCAAAGGCCAAAAAAGGCTACCGTTAGCTAAGATAATAAAAAAAAAAAGAAATTGTGTATGGACAAAGATAAAATCGAATCAACCTAATGCTGAATCGCTATGAGAAATAAAAGTAAAGACAAAAAGGATTAAAAGTTCACCAATACTTGTGATATGGATCCCAAGTTCAACAACTCATCACTTGCACTAAGGCACCATCCCCAAAGAATCTACACCCATCGATTCAGCCCGTAGGTGTTCGAATCAACAAAATTTATGTGACGAACCTTTCTACCTGTCAGAGCATAGCTAATGCAAAGATAATGGCTCTAGGGTCTAACATAGGGATGGGTTTTCTTCGCACAAATGATTAACAGTTGGCTCAGAATGGTGAATTCAATTTGGATTTTAGGGTTTTGTAAAAACAATGGGTTTTAATGGTTGGAAACTGAAAACAAGGTGAAGAAAAATATAAAAAGAACTCCTTAAAGCATCGGGCCACTAGGTTTGAAATCCTAAGGTAACTGAGGGGTCCTCAGGTCCCTTCCTCGCGTTGGGAAGGATGACCTATAGTCATTTCCCGAACCGGATCTTCATTTGACACTAAAAACTGAACCGTAATAATTTTCCTTTTGAGATATAGCATTTATTGGACATAAATGCTCCTGCGCTAAAAATTCATCTCCTTGATCTACCTTATAGTTACAAATAAATTGAAACTAATGAATCTCAATGGATCTAGCAATAAGCATCCACTGAACCTTAAAAGATTGCCAAGTACCGGTCAATCAAGGCACATCCAAGGGATTTAAACCTAGATTGAGAAATAGAAACATAAATGGCAATGAATGCTTGCGTTAAAAACATGAGAACCAACAATGACACGATTCGAAGCCTATAGCCCTCCTTCAAGGATAAAGGGGTTTAGCCAACCATCCTCCTAGTCAGCCATCCTGTGGGTGTTCAAGGTGCGAGAAACAGGAGAGAAATAGTGGAGAAAATGAGAGAAAATAAAGAAGCTGAAAACTCCCGCCCAAATTTCGTATTTATGTTGCACGAAAAGTTCCTTCATTAAGGCAAATGGGCTTATAGCCCCTAAGAAAGCAAATTACCAAAATATATGGAATACCACTATTACATGAAGGGTATTTTAGGAAAATCACAAAAAGAGGTCAAACTGGGTCAACTAGGGTCAAAATCGTAGAGGTCGTCGGGAAATTTGCAACCTACTTAAATTCAGAGGTTTGCGAATTTTTCGCAACCTTGCAAAATTCCAGCTGCCCATTTTCCATTTTCTCGCTTCTATTTTTCCTCCGGTTTCTCTGACCGCAATACCGAGTTTAACTCGGATTCTTCATGCTTGAGTTGACACAATAATTTTGGCGAGTTTCGCTTGCAAAAACTACAAAAATAGCCACAAAATGCGATCAATAAGATAATGGACCTTAATGCAACCGGGTTAATTAAGTTGATTAGTACACAAAAAGTGCTCAAAACCTCCACAACTGTGGTTCAAAATAAAGACTATCTGGGCACTAATCAATCCTCGAGTAGTCAGGGGTACTTAGGTAATTATGCGAAGAAAATTCATTCTCGTGGTTTGATATCTGGAACTCTTTAGACTCACACATTACTTATAGCCTATACTTGCAGATTATTTTGCACAACTGAAAAAGTGCCTAACAAATTTTTTGCACTGTTGTCGAGGAATTACAATATCTTGAATGACTAATTTTTTAAGGAGAAAGGGTTTTCACTACTTTAGGCATTTTTTTGTTTATTTTCGAGGAGATTGATTTTTAGGGAGATTTGAAAGTTCAAGGAAGAGGAAGAAACAACTTTTCTCCAAATTAGGGAGGATCAAATCCACCATTGAAGGGGGAATTGAAGAACAAAGCTTTAAAAAAACATCGCTTTGTTTTCTTTATCTTAGTTTTCTACTATGAACTTGTTGGATACTTTGACGGTGTAGTCAATGGTTTGATGTTGATCTAAACTCTATAAAATCTAGGTTGATTTGTGGACTATTATGTACTTATTTCTAGATCTTTAATATTTAAAATACATCTGCTGAAATTGTCACGGTTAGTATGTTCTTCTTGTCTATGTTGAATGTGCCATATATTGAGGTAGAATATAGGACTATTCAACTTAATGTGAAAACATTAGTTGAATGCCTTCTCACTACTGGCATATTATGGTTTTTAAGAATCAAAGGTCACACTATCATATAGCCTTAGGTTCTTTATCGACCAACCTAAAGGTGTTCGATAAATCGACTAAGAGGGTTTGTCTTTACCGTTTAATTCCTTCACAGTGATTAGTGCCCAAAAGTGTTATTTGATCCCTATTTTTTAATAGGTTTTGAGTAATTCTTGTGTACTAATTGTTATACCAACCCAATTGACATGTTCGGGTCCCTATTGCACTAATGTCGATCAGATTCCGAGGCTGTTTTTTCAGAGTTTTTGCAGAATCGAAGCCACCATCATGTCAATCCAATCATAACAAAGCTCCGCTGATTTCCATCAATTTCATATGGTCTTCTATCAATTTCAAGCAGTTTCTAGAATGAAGAATTTCAAAGCATGAAGAAATGGAATATTGCAGTGGGAATAATAGTAGCAGGAGCCAATGGAACAAGAGAGGGCCGCAAGACGGGGAATGTGTTGAATTTCGCTTACGGTGATAGCTTAAAATTTCGCATCTCAAATAGAAAATTTTCGCTATGCCATATTTTCGCTATGATAGCGAAAATTCACTATCATAACGAAAGTTACTGTGCATAGCGAAAATTCAAATTTTCGTTATGCCAGTAATTTTCGCTATGATACGTATGATACGAAATTCACTATGCATAGCTAAATTGGTCATTCTCCGATTTTGATCCAAACGACCCCGTTTTGTGTAATTCCCATTTTGCCTTCAATGTAATCATATTATTTTGGTTATTTTGGTATTTCACACATCTTGTAAGGCTATATAAGCCACTTTATGGACAAGTTGTAACCCTAACTTTTCAATCTTTCACCATGCAAATTTTCAGTTTACGCTTTCTCTTCTCTCCTCTTTCTCTTATTTTTCTGCCACCAAACACCTCCGAGGATGACAACCTGCAGGATGCTCGCTGCACCTCTTCCTCCTTGGAAGAGGAGGGCCATCAGAATGTTTGAAGGTAAAAACACTGTCCTCATGTTTTTCACGCAAGCATTTATTCCCTTTTTCTGTTTCAGTATCTCACGTTTTAGGTTTGAATCACTGTGATGTACCCCGAGTGGCCGCATTTGGCAAGCTTTTCAAGGTTCGGATGCTTAATGTTAGATCCATCGATGCCCAATTAGTTGTCATTTACAGCCCTCGCAGTTAGATCAAGTGATAGTTTTGAATCGCTTTTGAAACATTAAGGGGTAATAAATGCTAAGCATTAGAAGAAATAATTCTTGCAGTTTAGGTTTTAATGCCAAATGAAGAGCCGGTTCGGGAAATGACTATATGTCATCATCCCCAACGCGAGGAAAAAGACCCGAGGACATGTTGAATGCCTTAGAACCCTAAACCAATGGCCCGAGACTTCAAGGAGTTCTATTTTACATTTTAACTTGTTTTTATTTTCAGTTTTAAACCATCAACTCCCCTGTTTTTACCAAAAGCCTTAAAATCCAAACCAAATTCACCATTTTTTACTTCACTTAAATCATTTGTACGAAGAAAACCCATCCTCAGTTCGACCGACCGCTTATGCTACAAAGAGCTTCACCACGGCAAGAGGAGGAAAATAGGAAGCAAATTTCGTTGATTCGGATCACTCCTACCGTGGCACGAATCAAGGCGCCGCTGTTTGACGGTGCCTAAGTACATTTGACGAAGCCAGGGAACACTTTTGCGATCCTCATCACAAGTTTTGGTGAATTTCTTTATCATTTTACAGTCATTTTTAGTTTTATTTCACTGTTTAAAAAAAAAAAAAGTTGTTGCAGGATCGTTGGGTTGCCCTGCTGGGCTGCAGAATCCATTTTCGATCAAAATTCAAGGCAAGCCAAGACAGATCAGGGGAAAATTGACTTGATCAAATGGAACACCTAGAGGAGAACAATACAGTCAATACAATTCATGGAGGGTAACCCTAGAGCATATGTCCATGAGGGATTACATAAACCAAATATGGCAAAGTCAAAGAACTGTGAGAGGAACCTAAGTGAATATAGTCCATGAGGACTATAGAAACCAATGATGAATTCACCATATGGCGTGCTTACAACCATAATTTGGGAATCAACTACACCAATTCCTCATGGGAACCAAGACCTCCACAATATGCTCCTCTTAAACCTCCATTTTATGCTTCTCGACCCTCGCCATTCTCGTACCCACTACGCCAATCCCTCCATTCGAACAAGCCATTGGACCTTACCCGATAGTGGATGACTTTGTGGTAGAGAATAAGGAGATTAATGCCCATTCGAATCAGAGAATTGTCACTGTGGAAGACAATTTGAACAAGAAAATAGATGGGCTGAAAAATGACTTTGAGAATAAATGGGACAACCTGCAAGACTCCATTGAAAACCTCATCAATCAACAACAATGTCCACTGCAGGAGGAGTGCTAAAGTGATATCTACGGGTGGAGGAGCATGTCAATGTGCCTACATCGTGGCTCATAAAGGATTTTATTGAAATAATCAAGGTTGTCTCGAATCCTCGACACGCGGTGCTGTTGTTTTTCCAAGAGAGAAGAAAGCAGAAAATCCTTCCTTATAACTGAGGAGGCAAGGAAACAAAAAGCAGTGGGAAGAGCCCAAAAGAATGTCCTTCAACCAATTCTACGTAATTGAACCCCACTCAAGCATCGCTTCAAGCCACCAAAAACAAACCACTCCGCGCAGCCCTCAGCTGGACAAAGTTGTACATATCGCCGACACCGCAAAGAAACCCAAACCAAAGAAGACTCCGCTTCAAAACCCATGCTACCCATCATCAGCTTGTACATCGTAGTTAATGGCCACCGGTGAGCCTTTGCCACTACATCGAAGACACAAGGGAATACTGAGAATTTGGTGATGGTGCACAATGGTTGAGTTCGGGTGCGGGTTCGGACTGGAGCACTCCGACCTCGGCAATCTCTAGCTCGCGAATTCCAAAGAAATTCTCCAAATGCCTAAGGAAAGGGTCGGGGAGCACAGCCTCTAATTTTTGCTTTAATTCTTCTTTATTTCATTTTATCGTATTTATTTGATTTTTTTAATTTCTCTCTTAGATTTTGCCTAATTTTTAAGTTAATCTTCGTTTCTAGCTTATTTTTCACTTTTTCTCGCAATTTTTCTTTAATTTTTTCTTATATTAATTTTTGCAGCTTTAAGTGCAATTTCGCTTCTGACAAGAAATCAAGCAAAAGGAAGCATAATGAAAATCAGCAGAGAAGGGGAATTTCGCAACCATTGCGAAATTTTCGCAATGGTAGCGAAATTGCAATTTCGCTATCATAGCGAAATTTCGCTATGGTAGCGAAATTGCGCATTTGGTGCCCAGCCAGCGTGCATAAAAGCAACAAAGGAGGTAAGTAAAAAACTGCTTTTTTTATATATATTAAAAAAATTCTCTAAAAAAAGTTTTTATTTTTTTTTATTTTAAAAAAAAAAAAGAAATCAATCATTGGTAGCTTAAATTTTGCTAGCAAATTTCGCTTATAATGTTATAAATTTTCATTATTGCGAAAATCCCCACTGCTTGCATTCCGATTTGTTTCGCTCTATAGCTTTTTCATCCGAACTCCGTTTTAGGCGTTCTTGGTTCCGTTGGAAATCTCATAGAGTGTAGAATCAAAATATGGCCAGAAAGAACACTTTTGAAATTTTTATGAATGTGTAATTTTCAAAATGCTCCAACTGGTCACTTTTTTCCTCTCTTTTCTTCTCCTAACTTGTTTGTTTGAAGCCCAAACAGAGTGAATAAGGTGTCAATGGAAAGCTTGCAAAATCTCCTATCCAACAACGATCACATCTCATCAAGGAGGTAACACTTTCTTCCCTAACTTTCCAATCCAGTTCCATTTCTATTAATCGAGATGTTCGGGGTTTGGGGAGAGTTAGCGAAGGAAGTGGCTTTGTATTTATGTTTTTGTTATTATTTTGAGCAGCTCCATTTTGTGATGTCCAAAGGGCTTGCCGGGTCTCCCTTTCTATAAAGTCGTTATACTATACAACTTACTTTTCAAAACTGACCCATTTTGCAACCAAATTTTTTGTGGTATCGCTTAACCCCGCAAGTTGGAAAATTGAAACTTTGTCCAATTCTATTGATGTTAGATTGGTTCCATGCTTGGTTGAGTGAATGATTAGTTGAATTCTTATTGATTTCGACCTTTTTCTTCTACCTTTAGCCACACACTGAGCACATTAGGTTTCAATGATAGGCTGAAAAACTGCGCAACCTCCTTTACTTTGCAATAACCTATCCTAGTGTTGTTGACTACCTTTAATAGGTTAAGGAACCTTGTGGAAAGAAGGCCAATGCGTCTTTGAAAAAAAAAAAAAAAGAATAAAAATTGCAACGCTTTGCTTTGAAACCCGAGCACGGTCCGAGGGGTATATGGCGAAAGCCTTTAAAGCCTGGTGCCCTAAACCTTAATCGTCAGGAGCTCGCCGACTGAAGGTTCGCCATACGGGTGGACGGGGTGGAGTTTTAGCAAGTCAGAGGGTGCCGGAGGCCAAATCATTCAAGTCCGGTGAAACCCGAAGAGTTAGTGGTCAAAAGATCCTCATGACTGCGCCCTAAGCCTTAATCAAGCTGGGAGTCACTCCAGATCCCGTTACATGGACTTTCGTGAGGTCGGTGCCTCAAAGATTGCACCCTACAACACCAAAAGAATTGTGGAATAAGAGAAGGGTCCCATCTATTTAGGTTGGTTAGCATATCAGGTTGTATGTGAGCTAGGTTTGGGGAGAGGCTTTTAGCAGCTTTATCATGAGAACTGATCAAACAAACACTTAGATTTCGTGGAAGTTTCGGTTGATTCAATTCAGACGGAGACTCTTTGATACTCAATTTCAGGATGCATTCATCCTCTCATGATAGTTATCGACACGCATTGATTATTCTTACTTAGGGGTTATAGCATTACTCATTCACAACCTTTTGAAATATATAATTTTGTGAACATTATTTTGTTATCATTTTGTATGCTCTCTCTTTATTTTTCTCAGATTGCTAAGGGACTAAAGAATGTGCCTGTTTGTGGGGGTGGATTAAGGCTCCAAAAGCATTTTGATCCCTATTTTTAATAGGTTTTGAGCACTTTTTGTGTACTAATTGTTATAATTAACCCAATTGACATACCGTCCCTATCGCACTAATGATTGCATTCCGAGGTCAAGCTTTAGTTTCTTGCTGTGAATCAGCCAAATTATCATGTCAATCCAATCATAACAAAGCTCCGCTGATTTCCATCAATTTATATGGTCTTCTATCAATTTCGAAGAAGCCGGGAATGAAGAATTTCAAAGCATGAAGAAAATGGAATAGTGCAAAGGGGGAATAGTAGCAAAGCAGGAGCTAATGGAACAAAGAGGTCACGAGCTTGGGAACAAGTGACTAAGAGGAGAGCAGCGTAAAATTTCGCAATCCCAGCGAAAATTTCGTTATGCCATATTTTCGCTTATGATAGGTTCTGCTTATCATAGCGAAGTTGTCGAGGCAGCGAAATTCAAATTTTCGCTATGCCCAGAAATTCTCGCTTATGATAGCTTAAATTTCGCTATGCATAGCTTAAAATTGGTCGCTTCCTTGATTTTGATCCAAACGACCCCGGTTTGTGTAATTCCCATTTCAATTTCAATGTAATCATATTATTTTGGTTATTTTGGTATTTCACACATCTTGTAAGGCTATATAGTTTACTTTATAATGTTGTAACCCTAACTTTTCAATCTTTCACCACGAGCTTTTCTTTTAGGGTTTACAGCTTTTCTCTCTTTCTCCTCTTTCTTATTTTCCTAGCTACTCAAACACTCCTCCGAGGATGACAACTCGTGAGGATGCTTCGGGCTAGACCTCTTCCTCCTTGAAGGAGGGCCACCGGTGAATGCTCAAGGTAAAAACACCATTCCTATGTTTTTTCAATGCTAGCATTTATTCCTTTTTCTCGTTTCTCAGATTCCCACGCTTAGGGTTCAATCATCGTGATGTACCCCGAGTGGCCGCACTTGCAAGCTTCAAGGTTCAAGTGATGCCATCGTTAGATCCACTGATGCCCAATTAGTTGTCATTTATGAGCTCCTGCAGGTTAGATCCAGTGATAGTTTTAACTGTTTTGAAACATTAAGGGGTAATAAATGCTATACATTAGAAGAAATAATTTTAGGGTTTAGGTTTTAATGCCAAATGAAGAGCCTGATCGAAAATGACTATATGTCATCATCCCCAACGCGAGGAAAAAAACCCGAGGACATGTTGGATGCCTTAGAACCCCAAACCAAAGGGCTCGAGACTTCAAGGAGTTCTATTTACATTTTAACTTGTTTTTATTTTCAGTTTTAAACCATCAACTCCCCTGTTTTTACCAAAAGCCTTAAAATCCAAACCAAATTCACCATTTTTTACTTCACTGAAATCATTTGTACGAATAAAACCCATCCTCGTGTTTGAACTGGGGACCGCTTATGTCAAGTAAGAAATACTACGGCAAAGTAGGAGGAAAATAGGAAACAAATTTTGTTGATTCCTTGATCACCCTACCGTGGCACGGTAATCAACAAGCACTCAATATATACTAAAGGAATCGAAAGATAGAAAGTGTGTAACCAAGAATAAAAGTTGAGATTACATAATTTACACTCGACCGACATTTTAAGTGATGGTATTTCAAGTTGAGCATTAAGTTTGACACTGCATAATAGGAATCATATAAGCCCTAGTGCTTCCTTCTTTGTTTGAATTCATATTTTTAAATTTAGTTCTTATTTTCTTATTTTCTTTCTCATTCCTTAGGTTAGTTTAGTTTAATTTCCCATATCATCTTGTTTTCCTTAGCTTAAATAGTAAAATCCTTGAGTAGTTGAGTTAGTTAATTAAGCAAAGCAAGACCATTCCTGGTGGTTTGATATTCGGATTCTTTAAGTCCACAATATTACTTGTGGGCTCGTATAATTGCGGATTATTTTTCACAACAGAAAAAGTGCCAAACATGTTTTTTTTTGCATTGTTGCCTAGGAATGACAATATCTTGAATGACTAATATTTTAATGAAAAAGGGTTTTTACTACTTTAGGCATTTTTCTGCTTATTTTCGAAGAGATCATTTGAGAGATTTGAAAGTTCAAGGGAAGATGAAGTTCATTTTCTACAACAGGAGGATCAAATCTTCTTTTCTCGAGAGAAAAGTATTCAACAAGTGTTGGGATTTATGGAGACCATCGACAAACCAGACGTTTTTACGGGCTGTCAAAGGTTAATTGTAAATTGTGCAATAAACTCATGTTTTGGTACGTATGAGGCCGGGAATGGCTATGGAATTCGGGTTCAAAAAGTGGAATCGATGTTGGGTAGTGGCTGTGAACAGTAACCCGAGGGTTTCACTGTTCACGTGAATAATGTTCATGAAATATTTTCATGAGAAATTGTGTTTGGATGAGTAATTCAAATTAAATTGCTCGTGTTTGTTAATTAGCCCACGTGAGCTAATTTTTTTGTGTAATGAATTGAATGGTGTGGAAATATGGATGGTTTGAGTTGGTTGATCAAAGAAAGGTAGGTTAATACATGATTTTAATATGTTAACATAGTGTCACAATTATATAAAAATATAATCAGGTTTCAGAGCCATTGGAAATGGAATTGTGATTAGTTCAAGTGAGCTTATTTGGGAGTTGCTTGATTGAAATTGCATGACATGTTTGTGTGATTTAATTTATGTAAATATATGCATGATGATATATTTTTCATGTGTCAGATGAAAACATAGGAATGGCATAATGCATTTTATATGCAATCTGGTAACTCTAGGAATTGTGTGTGAGTGCATGACATGGATTTTCAAAACGAACATGATCGTGGAAAGGAATTTCACATGATGAATTTCCAGAATGGGGTTGGTAGATCATTCAAAGATAATACTTCTGACGAACCATGACCGCTTTCTGGGTTAAGTTCTCCAACACATTCACGAGGGTAGTCTCATATTTTACCGACATTCGTAAAGGTATTTTCAATAACAACATGTTTTGTTTTGAAATTATGTTTTCTCATACATGGCTTAGGTGGTGAGGGAGCTTCCGTGAGGACTCGAGACATGGGTTGGTTTGGTTTAGACATTCAAGTAGGATCACGAATTTGCTTGAATGTGTATTTACTTCTCAGAGCATCGCATATGAATTTAGTGCTCGAGTAACCCATTTGTGTGGTGATTCCACTCCATCGGGCGATAGCCTGCCCTTGGTCGAGGGATATTATTTCAGGTACAGGGAGCGCACGAGGAGACGGCTCATCCTAGAGGCCAAGTTTGAGAAGAAAGCCGGGTTGTGGCTTTGGTGTTTTAGTTGGATACATGTATTAGAATGTTTTAAACTTTTAATATATGTTGTATATGAGTAATTCATTAACTCTCGAACCATTCTATAGTCGTATATATAGATGGGTATCAGGTACGGGCCCAAGTGGTCGCTTGTACTCATGATATTGATGTTCGGGACAGGTTTGTATACGGGCAGAGCCCCCGCACAAAGGAGACTCTGCCCGATTTTCTCGAGAGATGCTCCGTCACCCGACATTCCAATGCAGTGCGCGTTTCGGGTTGACGATTAGGTCAATCCGACCCCGGCCTGGGGGTGTCACAGCCTTTTGGTATCGTGAGCTTAGGTATACGTATCACCTAGGAGCTCTGCTCAGTATCCATCACCACTTGGTGTGGTTCGAAGGTTGGTTAGGTACGAGATTACCTAGAAGGCACGGATAAAAACTAGGAATAATCGCATGCATGTGTGTTTTGTGTGATTGTTTCATGTGTTTGGTGTGTGATTGTGTGATTTGATGAATGGTTGTGTGAATGATATGCATAACATGAATTGTTATGAGTTGTATGAATTGGGTGCTTAGGTAAATAGCACTTAGTGTGTTGGAAAAGTTTTAGAGTTTTACAGTGTGTAAAACTGGAAAAAGAAAATAAATGAAATAAATTTGTTTGGTTTATTGGATAATGAAATAAAATTTTTTTAAGGAATTTTGCGCATGGAACACTAGGTTTAGTGTGAGAACAAGGTTGAGAAAATTTTTCGCTAATCGTTCGTAAAATTCGACAAGAGCTCAAGGTTTACACAAGAACAGTCGGGTTTGTGAATGAAATTTATTCTAGCCAGACAAGAAAAGGAATAAAGTTGAACTATGAAAATTTTGAGTTGCATGGATGATTCAAGTTTATCGTATTTGTAAGGTGCGAAGTGCTACCTGGCTGGAAAAGTCGAAAAATGAGGTGGAGAAATTTTGTGGGTTAGGTTTTACAAAGGTAAAACCGAAGAAGAGATAAAGAAAAATAAATTTTTATAAATTTATTTGGGTGTTCTAGAAAATGAGAAAAAAATGGAGTGTGTGGGGTATTAAATACTTAAGGTTTTACAAGTTGTAAATGAAGAAAATTGAATAACATAAATTTTTATAAATTTATTTGAGTATTCGAAAATGAAAAGAAAAAAAGGTATATATATTTTTTCAGATTTGGCTAGAAGAAATGAAAAAAATAATGAAAAATAAGCAGGTATCAAAGCCTGGGCTAGTTCTCAATGTGTATTGTGAAAAAAAAAATATATATATATATATTGCATTGCAACCTTGGGTTTGTATTGCAAGAGGAAGGTTGGCTGCATGAGAGAGTGTCACAATACAAAAATTGTATTGTGACAGGAGCAGCAGGTGGGCTAGGGAAAATGTATTGCAAGAGAAGGGGTTTTTGTATTGCAATATAAGGTGTATTGCAAGTCGACAAGGGACGCGAGTGGTCGAATTGTATTGCAATGGTGGAGGTTAGTTGTCGAGCCATTATATTGCAATACAGGATCAGATTTCAACTCGGGGTATAGCCAAGCTCGGGCTCAGGATTGCAAGAGGAGGTCATTGAGGATTGTATTGCAACTTAGTGAATAGTAACCATGAACAAGACCTGAATGCGAACGGTCACGGCCAATCAGGAATGGGCAGGTAATTTTCTAAAAAAACCTTTTTTTTTTTTTTAAAATAAAATCAAATAAAATGGGGGACAAAATTTTCGAAAATGAAATTTTCAAAATAAAATTTTTGTTGATAAAATGATCTCGATAAATGGAATTATGTCTTGTATCATAGGAATGCATGGACTTAGCATATGAAATGTTATCTCAGGTATGAATAGTGTCTCAGAGCTATGTTTATGCCTTAGAGATACCGCATTGAATGTAACGTACATTTCGACATGTGAAGATGGTACGAGGGCGAGGACGTAGAGGTCGCCCACTGCACGTCGTGCACCACCGTTGCTCACTGTAAAGAAGCTACGAGGCAAAGAGGGTATCATGCGGCCGCTATCGCACAAAGTTAAAGAAGGTGTAGTCAGAGGTCCAGTACCTGTGGTTTAGGCATCCTCCATCCACATGTAGAAGTCCACAAGGCACAATATTCACACATTCAATCTGTTAGAGGCTATGGAGATTACCCTCCACTAACAGATTAGACTGAATAAGGTTCTCCGGGCCTAGAGAGGATGCCCAAGCTTGGTGGAAATAAGGACCTCTAGGGACCTAGAGGCCACATATGGGCAGTCCCAAGAGCTGTCTATGGGTAAGTACTTTCCAGATATCATGAGGCATGAAGGCTCAAGAGTTCCTATAGTTGAAGTAGCTTAAGGAGGATCATGATGGATTATGTACAGTTCACAGAGCTAGTCTGACATTTACCGATGATTACGTGTCACCCGACATGGCCAAAGGTGAGATTTGAGAATGGGTCAAGTTGTCCATTCGGTTGGGACAGACTTCTCGCCTGGGGGATACGGACTCCATGGTCACGACCGACCATGTAGAGAGATCAAGGATGCTCCTGAGCACTCCTGATGCGGGTGTCAGTAGCAAGAGGGAGGATCAACCTTCTTCTAGTCTCTGTGAAGAGACAGAAGACTTCCCGCTTCACACGAAGCTCGCAATCCGTGGCTGTGGATTTGCATCAGCCACCAGGCGTAGGATATGTTACTTCTAATCGACAAACAGCATGTGAGATGATCGCCCCAGAGACAAAGGGATCCTAGTGGTTTGTGGACAACGCACTCCCAAGGCGTTAGGGACGAGAGGATTACGGGCTCATTCCTCCACACCCAGCACGGCCGAGGAACTAGTTTCTGGGCTTCGGTGCTACAAGCACTTTCGACAGCTATTACTGTGCAAAGGCCGCAGGGGTCGAGTGCTGGTCGAGGTCGCACAGACTCACAAACGACTTTTAGTCGTAGGGCAGATCGATATGGTTATTTCATCGACAAATTGGGCATATGAGGCGAGATTGTCCTAGGAGGCGAGGTCCTGCGGTACACAGTCGAGCGCACAGAGTACTGATATGTGGTACGCTTCACTGCACTTGTCGACTAGAGAAGGCGAACTGGATGATCATATCTGCTCATCGTGTTGCATCTGCATGGATTTAGGCGAGAGGTTAAGGCCTTTAGAGAAGCTAGTATATGTTCCTTGTGGATAGAGAGTTGACCTCGATAGGCCGACTACAAGTTAGAGATCTCCTAGATTCTCGTCTATGGTGGACCTTGAACGGTGTCACAAGATGGCATCATTATGCTCATATGCACGGTAACATCGCTGCCGAAGGTGGGTGCACGGTATGGTCATTCACCACTTTGGCAGAGTGGCTGAGCTGCTCTAGACCACGTCCACGAAGACTCCAGAGTTCGAATCAGTGGAAATGAAGAGTACTACGTGTGGTCAAGTAAAGTAAGAAAGGGGACGTTAATCCCCTAAGGTGAGAAACCTGGAGTTAGGGTGAAGGAGACCCGCGGTAGTATCCGAAAGGTCCTGTGTGGGTGTAAGAGGCCCGGGGAGATATCCCGAATTTCTATGTGGGTGTAAGAGACCCAAGGAGAGATCCCAAATTTCTGTGTGGGTGTAAGAGACCCGGGGAGGTATCCCGAATTTCTGTGTGGGTGTAAGAGACCCGGGGAGAGATCCCAAATTTCTGTGTGGGTGTAAGAGACCTGGAGCTATCCCAAATTTCAAGTGAAAGAGACTCACGGAGTTATCCAAATTTCACGTGGAGGTGTAAGAGACTGTGGAGTTATCCCAAAATTTCAAGCAGGTGTAAGAACGTGGAGATATCCAAAATTTCAGGAATGTAAGAGGCCTCGCAGAGTAGCCGAGAAGTTTTGTTGCCCGAGAGAAAAACATCGGTTATGTTATCAAGACTTAGAGCTGGAGTGATAGAGTCGGATGACTGAGAGATGAAAAGACACGGTCACGGTTATCACGCACTTCAGAGTCAAGGATGTGGGTCGAGTGACTCGAGATCTACCCCTTTCGAAATTGCATCAAGTGTCAGCTGAGCCGTAAGAGCCGGCATATGGATGTCATCCATGACATGGACTAGGTTGACGGTCCATTGGACTGTCACGATTTGGACCTGGGAGGCTAGCGCTTACACACCAAGCAAAGGTCGCGTAGATTACGTAGTCAGATGGATTATACACAGGTGTTAGAGGACATGCTGCGAGCATACTTCCTTAATCATAAGAGTAGCTGGGAGGAGCATTTGCCCTTAGTGGAATTCGCCTACAACAATAGTTATTAGGCGAGTATACAGATGGCACCATATGAGGCAATGTATGGGAGGCCATGTAGATCACCGTTATGTTGAACCGAGGTAAGAGAGAGCTCCATCACTGGTCCTGATTTGATTAGAGACACCTCTGAGAAGGTGAACTTCATACGACAACGTCTTCTCACGACTCAAAGCCTGCAGAAGAGCTATGCAGATATACGACGTCAACCCCAGGAGTTCGAGGTCAGACTCACTGCCTTCAAGGTGATGCCTAAGAGGAGTGATCGTGTTCTGGTAGTTTATGGAAGTTATCGCCGAGGTTTACTGGCCTCGAGATACTGAGAGGGTAGGCAATCAGAAGGCACGGCTGGTTTTACCGCCTAGCATGTCGGGTAAACCACGAGGTATTTCACGCCTCCATGCTCCTATGGTATAATTCCGCATCCAAACATAAAGAGGATCAGGATGATCGAGGATTGACACTGATGGGACCTTCGAGGAGGGACCAGTGTGCATTTTGGATAATCGTGATCAGGTTTTGCGACGCAAGACTGTGAGGCTAGTGAGGGTTGCTATGGCGGCACTACGGAGTGGAGGAGTCATCGTGGGAGCGCGAGGACATGATGCGAGCCACCTATCCCTTCTGCTAGTGGACGAAGGTTCTAGTTTAGTCAGTTAATATTTAAATGACGAAATATGCATGGCGAGTGCACTACTGTATATGCATGTGAGTGATTATGATCGTCTGCACTTCGACGAAATTCCTTTTAAGGAAGCGAGAATGTAAGACCCGAAAAATTCTAATTCGAAAAAGCGGCAAAATCAGAATTTAGGTAAAAATCCAAAATTTCTGCATCTCGAATATCTAAAACAGATTTCACCGTTGGAATCGTTTCGCCGAATCTAGCTAACACAAATTTCGGGCTGACTCGAGACAAATAATTTGCATGTTTTTCGAGGCATCGAGTATCGTGTGCCGGAAAACGATATTTGATGTGACAAAAGTCACATATAACATGTACTCATGGGACACATGTTGCATGAGTAGAGAAATGATGGAACTGACTGTCGAGATCGCCAATGCGTCGAAAATCCAAAGCTTGGGGACATAGATTACTTTTGAATTGTAAAATGAGGATAAAGACAAATAGAAATAGTGTTGTCTCCTTCAAATCGAGACAAAACGCAAGGGCTCGGGAGAGCAGAAAGTGCAGAGCTTAGGTTTTTTTGTGATTTTCTTTTAGAGAGAGAGCACCTTCTATTTAAGATTCCGGGAGATCGGACCGTCGGATTCCTTCTGGCCAAGAAGGAAAGCTGTTCTACGCGGCGAGGGCTTCGCGTGGGTACCGGTTTTGGGAGTTTTCGATAAACTCCGAGAGGTAGGGGTTTCATCCTACTCGGTTTTACACTTTGTTTAAGTGTTTTATGATGTTTCGGTTGGTTTGAGGCCTTGAACGGCCGTTTGATCGGTTCCAAATCTTGGAACCAAAGTGTTTGGGATTTTACGAGACTTACTGACAAATCAGACGCTTTACGCTGTTCGGGTTGTTAATTGTGTAAATTCAGCAATAAATCATGTTTAAATTATGAGTCCCGAATGGCTATGGAATTCGGTTCAAAAGTGGAACTACAGTTGGAGTATCGCAAATCAAGAACCCGAGGGTTTCAATCGCTCACGTGAATAGTGTTCATGAAATATTTTCAGAGAAATCGTGTTTGAATAAGTAATTCAAATTGAATTGCCTATGTTTGCTAATTGAAATTTCACGTGAGCTAATTTTGTGTAATGGATTGAATGGTGTGGAAATATGGATGGCTTGAGTTGGTTGATCAAAGAAATAGGTAGGTTAATACATGATTTTAATGTGTTAACATAATGTCACAATTATATAAAATATAATTGTGTTTGTAAGCCATTGGAAATGGAATTATGATTAGTTCAAGTGAGCTAATTTGGGAGTTGCTTGATTGAAATTGCATGACATGTTTGTGTGATTTAATTTATGTAAATATATGCATGATGATATATTTGCATGTGTCAGATGAAATGAGAAATGACATCGCATTTCATATGCACCGGGGTAACCTAGGAATTAGGTGTGAGTGCATGACATGGATTTTCTGAAAAACGAATATGGTTGCGAAAGGAATTTCACAGGATGAATTTTCGGAGAATGGGGTTGGGAGACGGTCCAACAGATCATTTCGAATGAGGACCATGACTGTTTCGGAAGGTTCTCCAACACATTCGCCTCGGAGGGTAGTCCCATATTTTTACCGATAATCAGTAGTGTATTTTCAATAACAACAGTTTGTTTTGGAAATGATGTTTTTCTCATGGCTACGGCTTAGGCAGTGTGAGGAGCCTGCGCGGAGGACTCGAGACATGGGTCAGTCATTTAGGACATATAAGTAGGATCACGACTCGCTTGAATGCGTGTTTACTAGAGCATCGTGACATGCATTTAGGCTGGGAGTAACCCATTTAGAGGATTCCACTACCGGGCGATAGCTCACCCCGTCGAGGATATTATTTCGTGCACAGAGCGCACGAGAGACGCGCTCTATCCTAGAGGCCAAGTTTGAGAAGAAAGCCGGGTCAGGGGCTTTGGTGTTTTAGTTGGATACATGTATTGTAATGTTTTAAACTTGTATTATATGCTGTATAAGAGTAATTCATTAACTTCGAACTATTCTATATTGGTATATAGAGACGTGGTACGTGTATGTGCCCAAGTGGTCGCTTTGTACTCAAGGATATCGATGTTCGGGGATGTAGTTTGTATATACGGGTAAAGCCCCCGCATAAGTTTATCACCGACATAGAGACGCCGTCACCCGACAATTACTGGCAGCTTCGCGGCCGACGAGTAGTCAACGAACCCCCGGATTTTGGGGTGTCACAGCAGTAAACTTTATCACGACATTTCAAAGTTGTGTTGCGACATATTATGAGCAGAAGGCAAAGAAAGTTTGTTACGACATTTCATAGCTTTGTCGCAACAAAGAACAAGGAAAATGTCAGCAAAACATTGTCGCGACATTTCAAAATATGTCACAAGTCGAGAAGTATTCTCGGTGTCATTGAAGATATCACATGTGTAAAATGATTGCCAGACAAAACAAAGTGCATAAGAAAGAAAGAATGTCG